>CM053031.1:85933931-86037905 GCA_028564925.1 Lithobates sylvaticus
AGTGAATGCTGGGAGCTCAGCATTCAACGGATCCCGGAAATCAATGCTTGTGGGCTTCACATGCCCACAAGCAAGATGGGAACGGCCAGGAGTATTACTTTATGATTGTGAAAGTGTCTGAATGACTACAAAAAAAAAAATTGAATGGTCGAGGAACCTCCGCTTTAAATGGAACTACAGCCAAGCTCCAGATAAAGCACGTAGATGTGATTTGTACAACCTTGCAGCACTACTTAGAGGTTAATACCACTCTTACATATCTGCAGCTCTCTGATTTTGTCACCTTCCTGACTCTCATTGGGCGGGGAATGGTCATTGCTGTGCTCTCGCCCTCCTGGAAGCTTGCATGCAGATTTTTAGCAGCTCAGACGCATTATTAAAATAACTGGCGATTAATTGCTAACAGCAACGGTTTGTCACTGAACAGATGTAACAAAGGCCTCCCTGTGGTGTAAGCTACATTGCCAGCATGTATCAGCAATTAATTATATGCGAGTGTGCTATCCGTGTCAACTTTGTCTTTTATTTCTGTGTGTTTCCACTGGGTAGATTCACCCTTCTGTTTGTCCTGGTGGCGCATTGACACTGCGGCAGAAATAAAAAAATATTTAAAACGGAAACTTTAGCCATAACAAATTGATTTAAAAAATAATAATTGTCTTTAGAAAGGAACATACATTCCACATTAATAATTATGCTACCAAAATGAGTGTGTGCTGTAAATTGACTCCAGTATTGCTCCTGTTTCTTCTTACTGGAGGCTGCCATTTTGCTGAAGCCCAGAGCCCCTGAACAGCAGTAAATTATAGCGAAACTAAAGCCATCAATTTAACAGTTTTTCAAAAAAGTTACATTCCTGGAATGACGAATTATTGCTTATTATTAATTATCTATTGCTATGAATTGCCTTCTGCATTGCTCCTGTTTCTTCTTGCCAGAGGCTGCCATTTTGCTTAATCTCCGAGCACCTGAACAGCAGTAAATCATAAAGCAGAACTAAACCGATCAATTTAACAGCTTTAACAGTGTTTGTAGCTGCTGACTTAAAAAAAAAAAAAAAAAAACTATTGGCCGGAACGCCCCTTTAACTTCAGCTGTCAGCAATGGTACAAAGCATTGAAAAGTTATTTACAAATTAAATGCATTTTTTTTTTAAATTTAGTGCTTTTTCAATGTGAAATGTGTAAATGTAATATATATGTATAAAAATATTCACTAACAAAGCAAACAAAAAAAAGTTTAAATTGTTTATCGTTTATAAAATAGACAGGAACAAAAGAAAAAAAGCAGGAAAATAATTAAATGGAGGAGAATAGGGAGTTAATTAAGGCTGATTAGAGTAAATTAAGGGTTATTAAGGGGTTAAACAGAGGAACATTTGTTCATCCCTTTGATCTGCAGATGAAGAAACAGAAATATACAAAAAGAAACAATGTTTCTTTTTATTTTAGTGTTTCGGGGCTGAGCAATGTTGTTAATAAACATTGCTGGCTGCTTTTTTTTTTCTTTTTTGGCAGCTCTAATTACCGGAAATTCTTTAACACGTGGGAGACCCACTGACAGCACAAAGAACTGAGCCTGAAAGTATCGGTTTCAGGTATCGTTGCATTTGCATAACCGATATCAGCACCGATACCGATTACTAGTATCGGTGCAACCCTACTGTAAAGGATAGGAGGGTTTAATTCCGCTTTAAGGCTATCAGCCGATTGGCCTCCACAGTCTTATCATCCACAGGAGGAATCTCCCAGCAGGCACAGGCAGCAAAAAAGGACCTTATAGGAGTTTTAACACTTCCCTACTTAAACAAAAATGACAAGTTTTGGCTTCATATAGATTTTACTAAGACTGCTTTCACACTGGAGCGTCGTGGGCGTTGGCGGTAACCGGCGTTGACCGCCGTGACCGTCGTTTTAGTGGCGCTATTCGGCCACTAGCGGGCAGTTTTAACCCCTGCTAGCGGACGAAAAAGGGTTAAAACCGCCCGCTGCAGCGGCACTTTGTAGGTGGGTTTTCAGCACTGCCCCATTGTTTTCAATAGGAAGGAGCGCTTTAGGAGCGGTAAATACACTGCTTTTACAGCGATCCAAAGATGCGGCTTGCAGGACTTTTTTGACCGTCCTGCAAGCGCACTGCACTAATGTGAAAGCCCTCGGTCTTTCACACTGGAGACACATCAGAAGCTCTTTCAGGGCGATTTGCAGGCTCTATTTTTAGCACTGTAGCGCCTGCAAAGCGCCCCAGTTTGAAAGGGGCCTAACTGATAACATTATCAGATATCAGGGAATAATTGGATCCAGTAAAACAAACTTTTGACAGCTGTTTATATCTAATTTCCCTGCATCATTTTCCTGAGCATCATTTTTTTGTATCTGGTTCCAATGATTCGACTTACTATAAATAAGGTGTGGTATTTAACCTATTCACCTCCACAACGTATCTTTTTCTTCCACAAAATGGGCAGTTTAATTGTATAATCTCAGAGATTCCTACAGCGAATAACCACAGGGGAATACTACGTCCTTCCTACTTTAGTAATGTACATGTCAGGTTAGGAAGTGGAATGTTTTCAGAGACCTGTACTTATTTGAAGAGTGATTATAGAGGAGGACTGGAATGTGCATTCTAATTGTAGAGCTCAGGCCTGGGAATCCAGACAAATGGCGAATGTGCCCCTCATATAATGGTCGCAGACAAGACCGTGCATGTTTGCTGGATTTCAGCTTAACTTTATAATAAAAAAAAAAATTAGGTTATCCTTTGCTGTTAAAAATGCCACAGATTTGGAAAAAAAAAGGTGTAATAAAATACTAAGATAATGCAATTAACTGGAGCAAATCTAAGCATATATGTAAAAAAGCTGCATGCTGTCTATACGGACATATACACATATCTATGGCACAGTTCATTTATTTATTATCCAGATTGTTAACTAGTAGAGCTGCACGATTTTGGCTAAAATAAGAATCGCAATTTTTTTGCTTAGAAGATAGATTACGATTCTCTTGCGATTCTCGCGCCGTAACATCATCTTTCACATTAAAACAAAAAAAATTGGGCTAACTTTACTTTTACGTTTCTTTTTTTATTCATTGGAGTGTATTTTTTCCCAAAAAATTGCATTTGAAAGACCGCTGGGCAAATACAGTGTGACATAAAATATTGCAGCAATTGACATTTTATTCCCTAGGGTCTCTGCTAATATATATATAATGTTTGTGTTTTCTAGCAAAAAATATTGATTTTTACCTTAACAAACAAGTGTCAGAAAAAAGATTTAGACTTTAAGTGGTTAAACTTCCTACATTTACACTTGTTTAAAAACTTGGCAGACTGCCTGGATTTTCTTCTTTACACACAGAAGTTTCCCTTTGATCTAAGAAGGAAGTTAGGTACAATGTTTCATTTTAAAAACTTGGCAGACTGCCCCGCTTGTTACATGAAAGAATCGTCAAACTCTGCCATAGAGATTGTCAGAGGGGTTGAATCGAGATCACGATTTTTTTAACGATTAATTGTGCAGCTCTAGTAACTAGTAAACAATTTGCAAATGGCATCTCTACCTGATGTAAGCAATACCATCCAACTGGACCTAAAAAAATGGAGAATTCATACATTTTCCTTTATATTGAATAAGTAGAACTTTTTTTTTTTTTAATGTAGAGAAGTTAAAATAGAACTATAGGTAAACCTTTTTTTTAAGATTTAGATAGAGTAAGTGAGGGTTATAACCCCTGTCAGATTTTTTTTTTCTTTTGCCATCTACGTCCTATTGGGGAGAATCACCTTCACATCCTGTCCCACAGGCAAAACAGGAAATGAGAGGAAATCCCTACAAATACCTTGGGGATCCCCAGATCACCAGAACTAGTGTCCCCAATGGAAGATTTATTACAAATTTTCTTTTACTTTCAATGATAATGATAAACAGGACAAGTAGAGAGGGTAAAACTACTCTATACCAGGGACACAAATGTCAATAAAAACCTGAAAGATGTTCCACTCTGGCAATATTTTTATTTTTTTTTAAGTTTTGCCTTTGGTTATACTTTAAGCAAGGGACCGACAGACCTGACGGTTGCCCGGTCCAGCCAAAAGTGGATTATAGTTATTTTTTACAGATCATTGAGTTCTATGGCCATGCTGCAATTCTAAATTTGACCAACATCTAAAGCTAGGATTAACTTCTAGTCTGGATAAAGCCACAAGGAGCCATGCTTAGTAGTTAAACAGCCCTGCTAAAATTGTCCTGGTTTTTCAAATTTGGAAGGCAAACAGGTGGGGTTGTGTGCTTCCTATTTGTGTTGTATGCCACAAACTGAAATTTGGACCGGAGACTCACACTTTTTCAGTGAATCTTTCGCATTGCTTTGCGCAGTAATGTCAATGACTTTTAATTTAGCAAAGCAAACAGGGATCCCATCTTTGAGCTGGCATTCCCAGTCCCCCAGAGGTGATATTAGCAGTGGTGGTGAGTCCATTAGGGCGCACAGGCGCCAGCCCCGTCTGTCCTGCCACCCCCTCTATCACCAATAGATAGATTCATGCATTGCATGAATCTATCTATGGCCGCCGCTGCCACCCACTATTCAGGCGCCCGACCCCTTTTCAGGTGCGCAGGGTGCCTGAATTACAGCGGCGGGGGTGTTTTTGAAGCACCTGATTATAGCCATAGGCTCTAATAGGCTTCAAAAAAGGTGACCATCGAGCACCATGCTGGGCACTCACAGGTCACTCAGCTGTGTTAGAAAAGCGAATGAATATTAATTTTCCTAACACTAAACCACCTCTCCGCCAATCAGGTGCTTGGATCCGTTACCTGTCACCTGATTGGCTGAAACAACAGGCGCTGTGATTGGACACCAGGCGTCCAATCATAGCAGAGGACGGGAGAAGACATCGAGGCGCTGTCCCAACGAGACAGGTAAGTGCAGACGGCGGGGGGGGGGGGGGCACACTGGCAGCATTTGATATGGCACAGTGGTTGCGTTTGATGAGGCACAGTGGGAGCAATTGATGAGCACAGTGGCGGCAATTAATGAGCACAGTGGCGGCAATTGATGGGCACAGTGGCAGCAATTGATGGGCACAGTGGCGGCGTTTGATGGCACAGTGGCGGCAATTGATGGGCACAGTGGCTGCGATTGATGGCACAGTGAGGCTGTAATTGATGGGGTTTTTTTCTGAATTTTTCAGTTTGTTTGCGCCTTCCAAAAATTTTGAGCACCAGCCACCACTGGATATTAGAAATCATATATTAAAGCCAGGGAACAGCTGGGAAGGTCAGCTAATGAGAAACTCCCAGTGCAACTTCAGAAGGGAAAGCAGTAATCTTCTCTACGTAATCAATAACAAGTCAGACAGTGATATTGGTCCCAATGACAGAGCAGTCTGTGGCTGGGTTCACAACCAGGACCAGGATATTCACAACCATTCACAATTCACAACCAGGACAGTTTGTCGATTGGTTCTTTCTCTTTCTGATACAGAACGCTCAGTGAAAAATGCCCTAACAGAGCACCCTCTCACCAGGCAGTCTATATATATATATATATTATATATATATATATATATATATATATATATATATATATATATATATATATATATATATATATATATATATATATATATATATATATATATATATATATATATATATATATATATACTGTATTTATCTTTATTTAATCAATACAGAAAGTAATTGTTTATTGTTTCCGAACAAGCTATACAATTGCAAACAACCTATACAATGCAACAGGAACTATGCTATAATATAACATGGTTAAAAGTATTGAAAAAAAAAAAAAAATATATATATATATATATTTATTATTATTATTATTATTATTATATATATATATATATATATATATATATATATATATATTTTTTTTTTTTATTTTTTTTTTTTTTTATTTATTTATTATTATTTTATATATATATATATATATATATATATATATATAAATATATTTTTTTTTTCAATACTTTTAACCAAGTTATATTATAGCATAGTTCCTGTTGAATTGTATAGCTTGTTCGCACTTGAAAGCTAACCAAATTGTCTGTAAACCAGATCCTTTAAAGTTGGTCATTATTTTTAATTAATACTCCATTAAAATAATAAATACTTGGATAGTATTCATGTCCGCTCAGTTTCAAGTCTGGAAATTGAGGGTACACTATAGGGAAAGGAGCCAAGCAAACCCTCAGAGAATAGGAGAACAATAGAGCTGTTTATCAGCCTCCGGAATGTGAAATCACACAAGCATATCGTAGCTTGTGATATAGGAAAATATTACATACAATACCATTTTAATGAAAGGGTCCATCAGAACAGTGGTCTGATATTTCTGGCAGCAGATCCTCAGTAGGAGAGGCAGTATTTGGTCTTTCTGGGCCAAATATTTTTTTTGTGAACACTGAGCTAAACTTGCTGGAATTGTATTCAAAGAAGTGTATAGGAAGCCATTGTGTGCTCTGACGGTTTCCAAATGTAATAAAATGATTCTTTCCAACTTCTAAATCTGTATTAACAATAAGGCCTTATGCACACTGGGCATTTTAAATGTCACATTTAGATACATCTTGCATTTTTTCTCTGCCTCTTAACGCCCCTCAATGTTAGCCTATGTGTCCATGCACACATAGGAGTTGATTTACTAAAGGCAAATAGACTGTTGCAGTTGCTCCAGAGTTTAGTAAATGAGGTAAAGTTTCACTTTGCTAAAAATACCCAATCACGTGCAAGGAAAAAAAAAAAACAGCATTTTTGCTTGCACATGATTGGATGGTGGAAGTCAGCAGAGCTTCTGCTCATTTACTAAGCTCTGGAGAAACTGCCCTTGCACAGTGCACAGTCTATTTGGCTTTTAGTAAATCAACCCCATAGGGTGTTTGCAGGTATATAGAGTCAGAATAACAAAACGCCGCCAGTGCATTCAGGAGCAGCAGCATTTTGGTAGAAAAAAAACGCTTGCCACGCCTAAACACCTGTAAGCATGTCTAAACATCCATTTGTTTAAAAAAGCATGTCTAAACATGCTTAAGGGCTAGGAGCATCAAGTCTTGAGCATTCATGAATTTCAATAGTCAAAATAAATTAATATTCTAGGCAATGAAATGAATACACGCTCAAGCGCCTGAAGCTCTTAGCTTCAGGCGCGTTTTTGATGCAGCTTTAATCCTGCCAGGAGAAAGGCATTTACAAGAGATGGGCAAACACCCAGTGTGCATGAGGCCTAAGGGCTTCTCCTCTAAGCCCCTGTACATACGGTCGGAAATTCTGACCACAAAATCCGTCCGTTTTTTTCCGACGGATTTTGTCTGAAACTGGTGTTGCATACACACGGTCGGACAAAGTTGTCGGAAAATCCGAACGTTCCGAGCGTGGTGACGTTTGTTGCGTACTACAGAACTACGTAGAGGCTACTAGCCAATAGCTTTGGTCTCGTAATTTAATCTTAGCATGCGTGGCACTTTGTCCGTCGGAATTCCCTACACACGATCGGAAAAAGTCTGATTGGATTTTGTTGTCGAAAAATTTGAGATCCTGGAAAAAGCCCGCTAGAGCCCACACACAATCGGATTTTCCGACAACATAATCCGATCGGACTTTTTCCGTGTGTACGGGGCATTATAGTCCTCTCATCAGCAAGGATGGGAACCCTTCTGCTGCTGTTGAGTACACTGCTGTGAGGGCTGAAGTTTCACTATTCCTTGTTGGTGCACCGCGTAATGCCAGATTTCAGAAACAGGTGGCAGTACATATGAAATGGAATACATTATTCTTATTATAATACAGGATTTATATAGCGGCAACAGTTTGCGCAGCTCTTAAAAAAATTAAGGCAGACATTACAATTTGGTACAAGAGGAATCAGAGGGTCCTGCTCGCTAGAGCTTATCAACCCCAGACCACCAGGTAAAGGTTTTGTATCTCTGGGGTCACTGAAGTTTTGGTTTACTAATACATGGACAGTCTGCAGCATGCAGTGAAATGGAACATTTTACAATCTGTGAGTAAACTTGGTCGTACATGTACAATATATGAACAACCGTAGATAAAAAAATGCAAAAGTGGAGCTTTACTAGGCAATAAAACCTATAACAAAAGTCTTCTAGAACACTGGAAAATTCCTAACCTCTGAATGTAAAGTCTTTCTAAGAAAAGAACTTATACAAGCATTGTGCACTGTGCAAGCATAGTGCTTTCTTTATACTCTGGTGCAGGGAGCTAGTGTATAGAAAACTCTAACAATGGATTTTGACTACTCCAAAGTACTCCAAAATACCAGTTAAATCTGTCAGAAATCTTGGGTGTGATAATTTACTGTCCACTTTGCATCTGCAGGATTGATTATTATTGTTCCTAGGTCCCTTCTAAGTTCTAACTACAGAACACCTCCCTCCAATGTTATGGGAATGGGGACAGTGGGAAGTGTTCTGTAGTCCTTACACACTTCCTGTCCTAGAGTGACAACACTGCTCCTCCATATATACAGTGCGGTGAAGTAGAGTTGTCACCTTAGGCTTTATGTACACAGGACGTTTTTACAACCTCTCCTGAACAATTTAACTTAACTGATAGTAACCCACGTTTAAAACGTCCGTTTTGCCATGTTTACATGCCGCGTTTTGCCTAGTTTGAGTTTAGAAGTGTTTAAAGAAAAAAACACGTTTACAAGCATTTGGCGCTTGAAATGCCTCTAAACTCAGCTTCTCAACCCATTTTTTTGTGTTCCAAAAAAAGCCTCTAAACTCAACTGCCTAGAAAGCACTATAAACAACCCTGTGTACATGTAGTGATAAGATAACATAGAGGATAGTTCCGGAGAAGTTGAGAAAAATGCCCAACTGCTCCTAAACATCCGTTTACCAGCAGCAGTGTACATGAGGCCTTAGGCCAGGAAATGTGTTACTGGCAGGATCACCTGGTAAAAACTACAAAAAAAAAACAAACTCGAAAAAGGAAAACCAAAGCAACCACCACATTTTAGGATTAGTAAGTTGCAATCTTGAGTTTATACACTCTGTAAGAAGTCTTTTTATTCTATCAGTATATGGCTAGCATTTTGGATCCAGCTAGCGTTTAATTTTGATGTTTTTGCACAATAAATGTATAGTTAATGAACTTTATTGTCTATGTGTCTGAGATAGCGAATGCATGTTACTGATGTCCACAATTATCTGATGCTGTACATCACAGAAAACTGCAAGATAAATACACATCCCATCTGTTTGTTTTGCCATTGGAAAGGACACAGCTCTGCTGCCGTCTTGTCTACAGCTTTTAACACATTATTTTTCTTTGGTTAATTTGTTTGTGCAGCATCAGGATGTTTCAATAAATGATGTGGTTTTGCTAAGAGAACATCTGCAGCATCTGGCAGTTTTGGGCAAACTTAACATGCAACTTGAGATGTCTATCTCAAGGACTTCACTTATATTGGCAGAAAACATAATACAACTGTTCAGACTTTATAAAGATAGTAAGATAACTGTTTTATTGTTCTTTTAAACAAGAACATTGGATTACTGATTTATTATGGAGATCGTATCACTTGGGATTCTACATCAGGAACAGGCAGACTGTGGAACCCATGTTTTTATGCCTTGCGTTGGGTGTGATTCTTAGGTATCCATTTAATACTACTGCAAAAATGAAATTCGGAACCTTGCACCATCAAACTAATGATAGGGGGATTCATGTGGTCCATGAATCTTCTGGTCTTGTGGTCCATGAATCATCTGGTCTTATGTCCCATAAATCTTCTGATCTTATGGTCCATGAATCTTCTGGTGTTATGGTCCATGAATCGTCTGATCTATCTTTTGGTCCATTAATCTTCTGGTGTCCATGAATCTTCTGATATTATGTTCAACGTATCTTCTGATCTTATGGTCCATGAATCTTCTGGTCTTCTGATCCAGTGGTCATCAACCCTGTCCTCAGGGCCCACTAACAGGCCAGGTTTGCAAGATAACTGAAATACATTACAGGTGATATAATTTGCTGCTCAGTGATTTCAGTATTCTAGTCTGCATCTCCCCAAGGTAATACATAAAACCTGGCCTGTTGATGACCACTGTTCTGGTCCATGAATCTTCTGGTCTTAAGACCCATGAATTCTGGTCTTGTAGTCCATGAATCTTCTGGTCTTGTGGTCCAAGAATCTTCTGGTCTTGTGGTCCAAGAATCTTCTGGTCTTGTGGTCCAAGAATCTTCTGGTCTTGTAGTCCATGAATCTTCTGGTCTTGTGGTCCATGAATCTTTTGGTCTTGTGGTCCATGAATCTTCTGGAATTATGGTCAAATGAATCTTCTGATAACTGCATTCACCTCCACCATCAATGATAGATCTATAGCAGAGGCAGCACAAAAGCTAGATGAGGAAGCAGATGGTCACTTTTGTCCAGCAGAGGAAAAAAGTGGGACACCAGTGACTACTGGAATCAAGTAATAACTCACACATGTAGTGTACGAACCCTTTTTAACCTTCAGTTTATGGCCACATCCATTGCCTGAGTTGGCTGTTTTGGTCAGTTATGGCAATGGTCTTGCCATGAAAGGAAAAAAGAGGTTCAACTTAATGAAATGGTGAGTTGGAGCGTTTGGTAGACATCACCGTTTTTCTTTGGTATACCCAAGTCCTAGGTGACAGTGTGCAAAATTAAACTGTCAGAAGACCTGAACAGATTCTATACAGCACTTGCACATAAAGGCTATTTAAAACCTTTCACTTAAAGGAATGCAAAATTAGGATTATGGAAATATCTCATCTTAGATATAAATAATGAATTTTTGAAGAATGGCTATTTTGTGTAATGGCAAAATGAAATCTTATTGGATAAAGCCTAACTGAAGTCAAAGGCTGAATTACTCCATATGTTGCAGTAACGTTACATGGGTTGTGATGCCATTCATTTTGAATGGCATTCTAATGCACTAAGGCAACACAGCTCCAATTCACATGTGTTGCAGTGTACCAAAGGCATGATAACTGAGTGCACTGTACCTATACCTGGCTATGCACTGAGCAGATTTTGTCTGGTTCCAAATTCAGTTAGTGGGTGGCCCTCTCCCACCTGAAATCCTTTAATCTGAAAATCAAAGGATAACACAGAAAACTATTGGCCAAACAGTATCCACAATCAATTAGATGCAGTTCCTATTTGGGTATTCTGACAGCCATGGGTGGTGGCTGTCAAAATACAATAGCTGGCAGGAAAGAGATTCCTCCTTCAAAGCTGTTTCATGTAGACAGGGAAATCAAAAGGTTTTTTTTTTTTTGTTTAGCCTGTGGTGCTGAATGGGAGAAATCTTATAGTGTGTGGCCAGCTTACCTTGCCTTGCTGCTATACCAATAAAGTAAAGAATAAATTAGGAAAATGGAGGCTGTTAGTACAAAGTCTATCTTGCTGCATCTGTATTGCTGTGACTTCAATTAGGCTTTAATAAGGACGTTTAAACTAAAATAATATCAAACGTATCAAAACGCTTCAAACCTCTGCAGAGAGGCAACATTTTTTAAAAAAGTTTCTTTATAAAGAAAAAACGTAATTTGTTGTGTCCTTTATTGTTTTCGGTGCACATTGCAAAAAGTTTTTTTAATTGACTGTGAATGACCCTGTTAAAGGTCCATTGATGGAAAACTTTAACGCATACCCTGGGGGACATTGTCAGCATTCAGTGGGCAGAGCCCAGTAAATTCTCAGACGTAAAGAGCTGAAGAACTGCAGATTTATTGCATGTGTTCCACTTGGTAAACTGTCAAATGTAAATGATCTACACTGCTGATTTTCTCCCCTTTTGGAATTTCATTAGTGCCAGTGAACCGGTGTGGGATAACTTGCCTTGGAGACTTGGGAAAGAATTTGCACTTTTGGGCTGAGAGAACAGTAAAATTAAGTTGCCTGTTTCTGTTTTAACTTTGTTCACTGGTGTGCGACTGCACACACCCGGCATACTAAAGAGGACATGTAATAGGCACAAACATTTCATTACCAGTTAAGATTAAGTGCTTGGCAAGTGGTGTAACTTCAAAAGAGAAGACTTTCTATTATAATGTATAGTAACAACCATACAGGAGGGTCTAAGAAAGTGGTCCATAGTTGCAATTTCTCTCAAAAACCAATGTTTTTATTCAAGTAAGTTGAACATTGACCTTACTAACCCCTTCACATCGCCTCACAGCAGCCCTTTAAATAGGCTTAAAAGCAGGGAGGCGGTGCAGCTTCCCAATCACAGGACCGTTGTGATTTGGCTCTCACAGCAGTCACATGATCGGGAGCACATTCCACTGGTTCCTGTTCTGAAGCCATGACCAAGATCCAAAGGGGACAGCTCAGTCAATGTTCGATGAGAGCACTCTTAGGACACAACCTCAGACTACTGTGGATGCATATGTGCAGTGGCAGGGCATTAAGGCCCACTCCACCTGCCATTGCATATGTCCCTTGTTCATCAGAACTTCACAGAGCATTAGCCAGTTCCATAAAACTTAATTGCTAAGTCACCAGTGATGTTATACTGTACCTCCTTAGCTGGTGTACCATCCCTATCCTGGACTAACAGACAGACCAGTGCCATATACAGGTCCCATACTAATATTTAAAGTGTATCTATAGCCAATAAAAATGAGGACATAAGAATCTTTATCCTACCAAGTGTAGATATTTGCCAACACACCACGGATCTTTAAGTTGAGCATGTGATCACATGCCTGACGAGACAAAGGGGTCTTGCGTGACTCCAAAACGTTACACTCTCTTGGTTGTGATGTGATCATCCTTCAATAAAGCTGTTTGGACTCAACTTGAAGATCCGTGGTGTTCTGGAAAATATCTACACTGTGTCATGCAAGATCCAGTTTCCAGCTGGTGGTTGCTGCAGCACCCAGTATCTTAGAGTCTTTTCCAGGAACATGTGCGATGGGAATATGGATGGTCATTTATCCCACCAAGACCCACAAAAGCTAAAGTTTCAACCAATGTTGAATGGTGTTGGCCCTTTATTATTATTATACAGGATTTATATAGCGCCAACAGTTTTCACAGCCCTTTACAACATGAGGGGAGACAGTACAGTTGCAATACAATTCAATATAGGAGAAATCATCGAGCCCTGCTCATTAGAGCTTACAATCTAGGAAGGAGGGTCAAGTGATACCAATGGTAATAACTGTGGGGGATGATCTGATGGAGAAAATAAAAGTACAGTTGTTAGGTAGGGGCAGAAAAGGCTTTTCTGAAGGGAAGGGTTTTCAGGGATCATCTAAAAGCAAACAGAGAAGGAGACAGTCGGACCTATTGGGTTAGGGAGTAACCTAGGATGGGAGAGGCTCGGGAAAAGTCCTAGAGGTGAGAATGGAATGAGGTATCAAGGGAGCTAGAGAACAGGAAGTCTTGGAAGGAACGAAGAGAACAAGCAGGTTTGTATTTTGAGATTAGGTTAGTGATGTAGCTGGTGGCCGAGTTGTGGGTGACTTTACAAGTTTATAAAGCTAGTATTGAACTTTCAAGGCCATTGGCATATTCATAAAGTAATCCAATTATTCAATTTAAAAAACCGAATGTCAAAGCAAGACTGCTGTTTGGAACGAATGGTATTGGTGCCTTTGTATGATAATTGGACAGTTTGTATGCAGATTGCAGGTAAGCTTGGGACATCAAAGTTAAGTTAGCAACTTGGTCAGATTGGACAAATGTTTTCTGTTCTCCGTTGTTACCACAGAATTGGCTGGCATGTGAAAAAAGTGTTGGATTGGTTAGCAAGTAAATAATCTGAATGCCCCCTATATCATCAGCTTCCCTCTGCCATACAGTTTTCTGCTTGCAGAAGGAAGTGGTTTATCTAATAGGAAATATATGTTATTTATACTCCATTGTAAACCATTAAGAGAATAGGAAGTCTTTTTTTAATTTACAAAGGGGGAAAATTTATTTTCCTCCATAGTAAATGTGATTTCCTAAATTGGAATGCGTTTCCTCTCATTATGTTAGGACCATTGGGATGATGTTGCTGTTTCTTGTTGAGTTTTGTAAAGTCATGCAACAGCTGTCTGCTTTTCCCAATAATTTCCTTACAAACAATTGTACAGTAAACCATTGTGACAAAACAATTAGCAGAAAAATACAACCCCTCATTTCTGCCACCCACAAAAGTTTTTATGTGTGCCACCCAAGTGTACATTTTGTCATGTTTGTCACCCTGTAACCTCTTGTTCCCATGAATCTATAAAAACATGGGGTACATATTTTATTGTTTTTGTCAATAGAAGTAATAATAATTACATTGTGTTAAGTATAGTCATTTTTATACTATCGATGATTCCTGGAGACATATAAATGAGCAGATGTCCGTAACGGAAGCCAGACATAAACACGCCCCCACCCAATCAATTGCAACAGAGCTAGAGACGATTCGAAAACAGATTAACGATATCCTTCACTATAGAGCTAAAGCGGCCATTCAAATATGCCGTAAAACAGCATATGAATCGGGAGACAAATGCGGAAAATTACTAGCTCAATCAGTTAGAGAACTCAGATTGTCCTCATACATCCCATATATTAACAAATCTGACGGAGGAAGGGCGGCCCTCCCCAAACAAATCACCCAGGAGTTCAAATCCTTTTACAACACACTATACAACCTACCGCCGGTGTCAGTACCTCAACGGGAAATAGAGGAATATGTTTCCTCCTCACAGTTACCGACCATATCACGAGAGACCCAGACCGCATTAGACTCCCCCATAACCATGACGGAACTACAACAAGCCATTAAACAGATGAAACCAGGGAAGGCGCCGGGCCCAGACGGCTATACGTTACAGTACTATAGAACCCTGCTCCCAATATTGGGGCCCTATCTACTTAAAATCTTTAATGCAGTTGGAACGGGGGGAACATTTGCGAGAGATACTTTAAGCGCCCATATTTCAGTGATCCAGAAGGAAGGGAAAGACCCAGCGATGTGTGGCAGTTATAGACCCATATCGCTGCTAAACGTAGACCTAAAAATATTTACTAAAATTCTGGCCACCCGATTGGCGGCACACCTACAGCAACTCATACACTTAGACCAGGTAGGCTTTATCCCCTCAAGAGAAGCTAGGGACAGCACTACCAAAGTGCTGAACCTGTTATATATTACAAGGAACAATAAAATCCCGTGCATATTCCTAAATACGGACGCCGAAAAAGCCTTCGACCGGGTTAACTGGTCTTACATGTTTACAGTATTAAGAGACATAGGGCTGGGAGATGTAATGCTCAACCGAATAGCCAGTATATACTGTAATCCAACAGCCCAGGTGAAGGCAAATGGAGTCCTATCTGACTCCTTCACAATATCTAATGGGACACGACAAGGGTGCCCACTCTCTCCCCTTCTATACGCTTTATCATTAGAACCCTTCCTCTCCACCGTTAGACTCAACCCTGACATTCGTGGGGTGTCTGATGGGCAGCAACAGCACAAAATATCAGCATACGCAGATGACATGCTGTTCTCGATAACTGACCCGGTTGTATCATTACCAAACCTCCTGAGGGAATTAGAGAAATTTGGGAAAATATCTAACCTTAAAATCAATTATAACAAATCGGAGGCCATGGGCATATCAATACCAGACAGGGCTCTCCTGACTTTACAATCAAGCTTTAGATTCCGATGGACTACATCTACATTGACTTACCTGGGCACTAACATCCCTTCCGACCTGTCACGAATATACGAGGCTAACTTCCCACCCCTACTGGCAAAAGCTAAGTCACTCCTGGAAACATGGCATAAGGGCATTCATTCCTGGTTCGGGAGGTGCAACCTAGTAAAGATGAGCATTCTACCTAAATTCCTATACCTCCTTCAGGCCCTACCAGTTAGAATACCCCCCCTATACTTTCGAAAGGTGCAAACCTTATTCACACGTTTTGTCTGGGCTCATAAAAAACCACGACTACCACGCTCCCTACTAACGACACCGAAACATTACGGAGGCCTGGCACTCCCCGACGTTAGAAGATATTACCAGGCTGTACATTTAGGGAGAATAGTAGACTGGCATCGACATCAGGAACTTAAACTATGGGCCCAAATAGAGCAACGCCAGACAAACATACCCCTGGGGAAGGCAATTTGGTGCTACGAATCGCTACCTCCAGACATAAAAACACACCCGCTGATAGGGAACACTATGAGACAATGTCTCCGCGCGACCCTCCAAGTCGCACAGACAACCAAAACATCTCCCCTAACACCGATCCTGGGCAACCCCAAGTTCCCCCCAGGGAACTCCCCAACTGACTTCCAGATCTTGAGGAATAATGACCAAACATCGGCAGCACGATTTGTGGTGCAAGACAGATGGCCCACCATCAGGGAATTGACAGACCCCAGGGGAACATTCCGACTGCCATTTTGGAGTGCGATACAGATACACCATTTCTTGCAGGGCATCCCAGACCCCCATCTGTATACCAGACCTATGACCTCGTTTGAGGAATCCTTAGCGGGCAGGGAACCCTTGACAAGGGTCCTGTCAAACATGTACTCGCTACTGAACACACCCCCCCAACCACCAGATCTCCCGAGTATAGAGAGGTGGGAAAGGGAACTGCAATGCACCTTTACTGCGGTCCAGAAACAAAACATGGTCAACTTTGCCCTCAAATCCTCCCTGTGTACTAAAATACAGGAAACCAATTTCAAGATCCTGACTAGGTGGTACTTAACACCTAGTCGTTTACATAAGATTTTTCCCGAAACCTCAGAACTTTGCTGGCGTTGTCAGGGAGAAAGAGGAACGATGTTGCACATGTTCTGGTCATGCCCTCAGTTAACATCTTTCTGGACCGCAGTCCGCACTACATCCCAACAGTTCACTGAATTCCAGATCCCGGATGACCCGGCATTCTTTTTGCTCCATGTTTCCTCCCTATCCCCCAAAAGATACAAGAAGTCTATACTCCGCCACTTGACCAACGCAGCCAAGTCCTGCATTCCGTTACTTTGGAAACAGCAATGCCCACCGACTGCAGCAATGTGGCTGCGGAAAGTGGAAGAAATAAACAAAATGGAAGACCTTATACTAACGGCCCAGGATAAGCAGGAAACATACAGGAAAACCTGGGCGTTGTGGAACATGTTCGTACTATCAGACGAAGGGAAATCCCTACTAGGGACTTGAGATAAACGGCATCCGTATATTGATCGGTACCCGGTATATAGTCTGTTACCAGCATATAAAGACCCATGACTCCCAGCCCTCCTCTCTCCCCCCCCCCTCCTCCCACCCCCCTCTTCTCTATACATACTCTTTCCTTCCTTCCTATCTCTCTACTCTTCTACCTACAGAGGGGACCTCCCAACTTAAGCCATTACAACTGGTTTTGGAAATTCACACCCATCTCTATGAACCCAAATACAGAAGGAGACTTTAAATACCAGGATTGGGCGATAGAGGGGTACATACAAACTGTTGAGATGATTCCTGGAGACATATAAATGAGCAGATGTCAGTTGCTCTTTTGGTTGTGTACAGAAATGTACAGTTAACCATGGCTGAAAAGAAACCTGAAGCCTTCAGTAGATTCCCACCATTCCCACGTAAAATATGTTTTTTATAAGAACAGCTAAATGGAAAATACTTAAAGAGGCACATGCAGCATCAGTGGTGGTCAAACAAGTTTATATGGGGGGGCCTCAAGTGTGACCCCTTGGCATCACCAAAGGGTCACACATAATATTCAATGGATGTAATGCTAGAGAAAAATCTCTTACTGGAAATAGTAAAGTGAGATTTGAATCTGAAATCTGACCTTTGCAGTGGGGCCTCCCTCTGGAGTTTATTTCTTGCTTGCCCAGCAGTTGGCACCATCTGATGCTCCTGGATGGTGATGGGCCTTTGCTGCCTGACTTACAATGCTGGACTGTTGGTCCTGCAGGGTATATGATGACATCAGAAAGCCTGTAACTGGTGGATCGTAGAAGGGGGTCGGTCTTGCAGCTAGAAGGGAGGCTGCGAAAGTGAAGAATAAGGTAAATACTATTACTTATTCCTCCACCCATAGCCTAAACTCGTATTAACCCATGCCGATGGACCAAGTGCGGCATGATATGTACCAAAGTTCCGCATGTGGCCCTAGAGTTGCTGGTTGGGCATCAGGAGTTATAATACTGTATTTTGCGTACTGAAGTGCATAGCACAAGGCAGAGTAATGAGAATGTGAACTGGCACGCACCCTTGTGAGCGACTCACTGCCATTACCATGTGTTCACCAAGCAGTGACTGCACCATACATGTAACTATATTTATGTATCTAAAATTCTAGTAGTGACATACTTTGTATAAAAATTTAGATCACACAGACCAGAGTATAATCATTCTTGGTATGTTGAGAGTGTTGATAATCACATTACTATATACTGGAGTTACCATTGGAGTTATTTAGATGGAGGTTATGCTGCATTCACAGCTTGGTTTGCTCATGATGAATACAGATGTGGAGTAATCATGTTATATGCATGGGGTGGGGTTGATTTAGAGCATTTACATTCTACTTCTTATTCTACTTCTTTATTTTCATCTAAGTGAAACAATGTGAACATTTACTTTGCAAGAAAATACCCAATCTTGAACAAGGAAAATGAATCAAAAAATTTATTTTTGCTCGCATGTGATTGGATAATTGAAGTCAAGACAATTTCACTTAATTTACTGAGCTGGGTACAAATTCACTTTGCAAAGATAAAATTCACTTAGCTTAGTGAATGAGGTGAAGTTGTTCAATTATCCAATCCTGTACAAGAAAAAAAATATTTTTTTTTACTTTTTTTGCATGTTATTGGTTATTCTTTGCAAATTAGTCTTTTACTTTGCAACATAAACAAATTCACTTTGGGCATTAAAGTGGTTGTAAACCTCAGACATGAAATATGAACTATAGAGCATAGCTCTATAGTGTGTGCTTGTCTCAGTCCAGAGCACTGTTATTTCTGCCTGCATGAATCACTTCTGACAAGTTTTCCTGATCACCATGAGAAAAAAGGTTACAGGGGAGGGAACTCCAGCTGATTGACAGCCTCAGCTCTGTTCCTGTTTAAAGGGGTGTGGCTCTTCCCTCCAATCAGCTTTCATAGCTCCTCTTACTGAGCTCTGCAGTGTGTAACTTCAACTCTCCACCCCAGTTTTCTGAAAGCTCAGACAAGCTTTAGAAATTCTGCACTTTGAACAGATGTAAAGGCGAGAATTCAAGACAATTTTTACAACCACTCTTGTTGTTTAGTAAATCAGGGCCAATAAATTCTGCAGTATAAAAGAGTAATGCCGCGTACACACAACCGTTTTTTCCGTCAGAAAAAACTCTGATGTTTTTTCCGACAGAGTTTCGACGGAGTTCTGCTGAAACTGTCTTGCCTACACACGATCACACCAAAGTGCGGTGACGTACAACACGTGCGACGGAACTAGAAAAAGGAAGTTCAATAGCCAGTAGCCAATAGCTTCCGTCTCGTACTTGCTTCAGAGCATGCGTCGTTTTTGGTCCGTCGGAACAGCATACAGACGAGTGGTTTTCCCGATAGGAATTGATTCCGTCAGAAAAATGTAAAACATGTTCTATTTCTAGGTCCGTCATCATTTTTGAAAAAAAAAAAGTCTGATGAGGCCCACACACGATCGGAATATCCGATGAAAAGATTCCGTCTGACTTTTTCTGCCGGAAAGCGGCATAAGGGTATACTCACACTACGCATGATTGCCTTGTACAGTGCCCATGTAAGATTGCCTCCACCCCCCCACTGCTCTGCATTTGTGCTGTGCCAGCACGTGCATGCTTATGTCACCTCCTGTGCCAGCCAGACCACAGTGATTTCTGCCTCTGTGCTCTGTGAGTGCTCAATGATCTATGAGAGTTCTGGGCCAGGCAATGGTTAGTGATCACATCTATGGGTACCATTCTGGAGCCCAACTAAATTTCGCCCCAGACCAACCCCTTCGAAGTGGTACACAGTACATAGCATTCGTGCTATACAAACAAATCAGACTTTGGGGTGAAGCGTGCTTGGGCATGGTGGGTCCACCACAATAGTCATTTTATGTAAAGTTACTCTGGGATCTCTGCAGTGTGTGTGTGTGATTTTTGATTCATTAATAAAATAAAAAATAAAAAAAAAGAAGTCCTCCAAAGGCGAAGCCGCTTCTGGTAAATTGTTTGATTGAGGCATTTCTACACAGTTGTGCTGACACCATATTTTCAGTGCTTCCACTGGTATTTTGTATGTAGGAGAAATTTATCAGGGAACAAAAGTTTCACAATGCAGCCAGTGATATCTCCGCTGCCAAAAATGTCTAATGTAGTAAAACGATTTTTTACTACATTATGTGTGGTCCTAGAAGAAAGACCCTATTAATGTGTTGCGTGTCTGCTTCTCTTCTCTCTTACTGCTTATAGTGCTGACAACAGACACACTTCTATGGAGGAATTCATCCCGAGATGATAAGTACAGCTTTATCTCTCCACTTAGCAGTCTCTGTCCATTTGTGGACATCACAGCTTCAGCTTTGTCTTTCTGATGCACTTGACTTTTTGTGACAAAGGATGATTCACTTAAGGAGTAGGGTGTGTTCACTTCACAATTCAAATTTCACATAGCTCATTGAACGAAGTGAATCTAACTGAAAATTCACTTTGCAAAAAAACGAACAATTTTATATATACAAGGATTTTATGCTGCATATGATTTGAAATCTGCACAGCTTTACATTATTCAATAAGCTAAATGAAAATTAACTTTGTAAAAAAAAAAGTATTGGATGGAGATTGGTAGGGTGAGAACAGCGGTGGTCAACTTACCTGATAAACCAAAGGATGGCACATAATATTCAGTAGAAATAATACAGAGCAACAGAAAACTGTTAGTGACTGTAGAAATAGTTCAGTAGATGATCAGAGACTGCAGGCATCCAACAGGAGATGGTCAGAGATAGGAGGCATCAACAGGGATGGTTGGAGGCAGAAGGCATGCTACAGTAGCTGGTCAAAGACTGTGGACATGCTATAGGAGATGGTCATAGACTGTGGGCATGCTACAGGAGATGGTCAGAGACAGCAAACCATCTTTGGAAGATGGTTAGAAACTGTTGGCATGCTGCAGGAGATGGTCAGAGACTGTGGGCATGCTGCAGGAGATGGTCAGAGACTGTGGCCATGCTGCAGGAGATGGTCAGAGACGGCAAACATTCTTTGGAAGATGGTAAGAAACTGTGGGCATGCTGCAGGAGATGGTCAGAGACTGTGGGCATGCTGCAGGAGATGGTCAGAGACTGTGGGCATGCTACAGGAGCTGGTCAGAGATTGGGGGCATGCTACAAGAGATGGTTAGAGACTGTGAGCATTCTATAGGAGATGGTCAGAGACTGCAGGCATGCTACAAGAGATGGTCATAGTCTGTGGGCATGCTACAGGAGATGGTCATAGACTGTGGGCATGCTACAGGAGATGGTCAGAGACTGCAGGCATGCTACAGGAGATGTTCAGAGACTGCAGGCATGCTACAAGAGATGGTTAGAGACTGCAGGCATGCTACAAGAGATGGTTAGAGACGGCGGGCATGCTACAGGAGAATGTCAGAGACTGTGGGCATGCTACAGGAGCTTGTCAGAGACTGTGGGCATGCTACAGGAGATGGTTAGATACTGAAGGCCTACCACAGGAGACAGTTAGGCTCCATTTACACAGCAGTGTCACCTTGTGGTGGGTTACTGCAACAAATATGGGTGAATATGGGGGGAAAGCTAGAGATCACTGTCAGTACAGTCCCTTTACAAATTAATGCTTGTACATTTTTGCTGCTTTCAATGCCGTTAAAAATTACCAACACCACATTTCCTCTTCCTGCTGCCAAATCTATAATTAAAGATACAGAAAAGATAGAGAAATGGGATAGAGTGGGGAAGGGTTGGACCCTCTATCAAGCCTTTATTGCTGTGTCCCCATTGGAGAGATTCACCCATTATTTGCTGGAGACCACTACAGAGTGGTCCCCAGAACAAAACATAAGGAGATCTTCCAATGGACACAAAGCTGTTTCGGGGACAACTGTCTAAGAGGGAGAGTTGTCCCCATTGGAAGATCCCTAATGGGGACATCTGTCTCCCCTGACTTTGGGAGATTTCCTTTAACTTCCTTTTGCATCTCTAAGATGAGAAGTGAACGGAAATGTCACCAATGATATACAGACAGCAAACAATAAACAGGCAGGGGCTTAACCCTTCCCTACTTTAACTAAAACAATAAAAAAGTTTGGACAATAAACACATTTTAACTAGTAAAAGCCATTTTATGCATATTTTCCTTTGCTGGACATAAATTAGCACTGAGGCAAAGATAACACTTATTCCTGCTGGGGCCTGAGCACCTCATAGAAAGTACCCAATGGGTGCATGTTCCGCACCAGGGGCCTTACAAGCCTAAAGGGGTTTTTACTGATGTCTTTGACCCTCTTGGCAGCATTTCTTCTCACTTCCTGTTCTAGTGACACCCGTAACAAGTACAGGAAGTAAACAAGGACACAAACAGGAATAAGAACTTTTTTCAGAGGCCCTAATTCTCCCACAAATAGCTGGGAAAAAAATGTTTTGGTTGCAGTCACATTTTGAGGTTGTGAACCAATGGCCCACTCTCCGCCATTCTTGTAATTTGCTTTGAAGTAGGAATGTTGGCAACACTAATGTGCAGGGCAGTCAAGGTGATCTGTCATCAACTTTACTATATCACATGCTTTGTTTCATTGCTTTTCTTTTACATGAATGCTAATTAGTTCATAGGTTAGTTTCAGGAAACAAATTCATTGCTGGTTCCCATAAACAGCTTTTTTTTTCTACTAGCTGTGCAACTCGTTGGAGGGGATTTACTAAAACTTGAGAGTGCAAAATCTGGTACAGCTTTGCACAGAAGCCAATCAGCTTCCAGGTTTTATTGTCAAAGCTTAATTGAACAAGCTGAAGTTAGAAGCTGATTGGTTACTATGCACAGCTGCACCAGATTCTGAGTGCCCCTTTCACACTTGTGCGACTTCAAAGTTGCGCGATTTTACAGCAATTTTGCCGCAATATTTTCCACGCCGCGATTTTTGCCGCGATTTCAAGGAATGCCTAAATCTCCTATCTACAATCCTTATTGTAACTAATTGTACGGTGTACTGGATGCAGATCACCTGATAGAGTTTATCTTTTGAATTATCCACTATGATGAACATTTTCTGAAATAAAGGAATGAAATAATATTCTTCCAAATATGAAAAGTATTTTTATTGTCCCCCATTCATTAAATAATTTATCAATTTTATATGTAAAATACTGTAATTGGAGTTTTCTAACTAAATGTTTTATTTCTGCTATTATTATACAGGATTTACTGTATATAGCCCAACAGTTTGCAAGGTGCTTTACAAAATAAAGAGAAATGGTGCAGTTACAATATCATTTAATACAAGAAGGTTAGGGGGCAGTGGCGGCTGGTGCTCAAAATGTTTAGGGGGGGCGCAAAAATTTTGGAAAAAAAAATCATCAATTGCAGCCACTGTGCCATCAAACGCTGCCACTGTGCCATCAAACGCTGCCACTGTGCCATCAATTGCAGCCACTGTGCCATCAAATGCAGCCACTGTGTCATCAATTGCAGCCACTGTACCATCAAATGCTGCCACTGTGCCCTCAAACGCTGCCACTGTGCCCTTAAACGCTGACACTGTGCCCTCAATTGCATCCACTGTGCCCATCAAATGCTGCCACTGTGCCATCTGACGCTGTCACTGTGCCCATCAAACACTGTCACTGTGCCCATAAAACGCAGCCACTGTTCCCAACAAACGCTTCCACTGTGCCCTTCAAACACTTCCACTGTGCCCTTCAAACGCTGCCAGTGTGCCCATCAAATGCTGCCAGTGTGCACATCATATGCTGCCAGTGTGCTCATTAAATGCTGCCAGTGTGCCCTTAAATGTCCCCAGTGTGACCCCCGCCCATTCACCTGCCCGTCACTTACCCTGTCTTGGTAGGGCAGCGGGTGACGGCGACGAGCGGGTCCTTCGTCCGTCTCCAGCCGTCCTCATCTCCCATACTCTCCTCCTGATAGGTGTCCAATAGCGGCACCTGTCGTTTCAGCCAATCAGGTGACAGGTAACAGACCCGAGCACCTGATTGGCGGAGAGGCGGTTTAGTGTTAGGAAAGCGAATATTCATTCCCTTTTCTAACACAGCTGAGTGACGTGCGAGCGCTTAGCATGGCGCTCGCAGGTCACCTATTTTACAATCTAGTAGAGCCTATGGCTCTAATCAGGTGCTTCAAAAACACACCGCTTTAATTCGGGCGCCCTGCGCCTGAATAGGGGGTGGCAGCGGCAGCCATAGATAGATTCACGCAATGCATGAATGTATCTATTGGTGATAGAGGGGGTGGCAGGAGAGAGAGGGGGCGGCAACCATGCGCCCTTAATGCACGGGTCGCCACTGTTAGGGGGGCCCTGCTCCTAAGAGCTTACAATCTAATAGCTATATCTCTGACATATTCTACAATAATTTTAACTGCGCATGTCATTTCTTGCCCTGGAAAGATGTAATGTTCCTAGCGCTGTCACATAAGCCTACACCTACCAAATCCTAATGCGGTATTAAATCCAAAAACAAATATGTAATATATTGCAGGCGGCTTACCAATCCTTAGAAGTGGTAGCTGCATTGGTTTTCCTTTTAAGGCTTCTTTTCTATATCTTCATTAACTGAACTGAACTGTACTCCAGCTAACACCTTTTAAGCAGTTACAACAACAGATTTTTTTTTTTTCTTTTGGGACAAAGGTTTTATATAAACTCATTAAAGCTGATCATTGTAAGCACTCATCTAATGGTTTCTCTTAGCTCTAACTGACACTTTTGCTGGACAACTTAGTCTGTTGAAGGGGGCTGAAAAATAACAGACTTAAAGGCTGGATCACCAGAAGAAAAAAGCCTAAAACAGAAAATGCAGCCACCACATCTAAGAGCTGATAAGGTTTTTTGGGTTTAATACCACGTTAAACTCTAGCCAATACTTTTTTCTGGTTTTGGATAAAGTGGGGTAGGGTTTGAGCCTCTGTTGTTTTTTATTGATGTTTGTGTCCCCCATTGGGGAAATCTAACCTTACAATTTTTTTTTCCTGGAAACCATAAGAAAAAGTGAGATGGAATCCAGATGTTTATAGCTGTAGACTAGACTAGAGGAGATATACTTCAGTGGAGGCCCTTGCTTCAGTAACAACTGTCCAATGTAAGATTTCTCCAAATCTTAGAGAACTTCCTGTTGTGATTTTAGAAACAGGAAGTACAGGGAATCTTCCCCTATAGAGACACAGCATTAAAATATCTGACAGAGACTTTTTTTTCTCTTTAAATTTTTCTCACTTGTTTTAAAACTTAAAAAAATGTTTTGGCTGGTGTTACATTTTAAAGCGGAACTCCACCCAAAAGGGGAAACTCTGCTTGTCTGCCTCCTCCGCTGCCACATTTGGCACCTTTTGGGGGCGTATACCTAGTTTTGACAGGTACCCGCTCCCACTTTCGACTCAGCTGCAGCGAACTGAGTCAGAAGTTCGGCCCCCCCTACTTCCCCCCGCAGCTGGCCCATTCACAAAGCGCAGCGTGCTTTACACATGCACAGTAGGAAGCTGGCTGTGACACTCAAGGCTTCACTGACAGTTTCCCTTAGTCAAGATGGCGGTGCCAACACCCAATAGCCGATTAAAAAATCGGCTCGCATAAGGACACTGCTGGATCCCTGGACAGGTAAGTGCCCAAGTCAGCAGCTACAGTATTGTAGCTGTTGACTTTTATTTTTTTCTGAAGGATTTTTTTAAAGTATATGTGAATCCTCACCTAGTAAAACAGCCCATATAGTTGAATTAGAAATGAAAGGCAAAACATTTGTGCATAAAAAACACATTATAACTACCTTTTCTTTTTTCCTTTTTTATACGTGATCACATACCCTCTGTTCTCAGCTGCATATGGAGCTCAGAGAGCTAGGGGAGGAGAAACAGCATTACACTGGCCTTCCCAGTGAATGGCTTTGTGGGAGGGGGGCATGTTTCCCAGTGAAGGCTAAATGAGAGAGGGGCATGTCACCAAAAGTCTGATCATTGGAGGAGAGCAGGCTGAGTTCCCAGTATAACTAGAAAACTAACCACGCTGTGCTGTCTTGCCTAGCGTGGCCAGTTTTTAATATGAAAGCAGAGGGACTGGCAGGAACACCAGGGATTTCACACAAAGGAAGCAATAGAAAGAGAACAAGATCATTTTCCATACAAGTAAATTTGGGGTTCCTAGCACCAAGTGGCCCCGAGATACAGGGCCCCAAATTCGGTCAACTGTGTCCATCTGCAGCAATGTCATTTCAGGACCCTTTGGGTACAGAGACCCCAGGCATCTAGAAACCCTTAACTACCAAGTTTGAAAATCAGGGGACCTATGGCTGCAAATGGGCACAGTGAGGCTGCAAATGGGCACAGTGAGGCTGCAAATGGGCAAATGGGCATTGTTGGCATTGTTGACCCTCTTTTCCACTTACAGTAGCTGCGCATTTCTCACCCTAGGCTTATACTGGAGTCAATAAGTTTTCCCATTTTTTTGTGGTAAAATTAGGTGCCTCTGCTTATATTCGGGTCGACCTATACTCAAGTATATACGGTACCCTGTTTCCGCGAAAATAAGCCCCACCCTGAAAATAAGACCTACAAGTACTTTAACTAGGGCTTATTTGGGGGGTAGGGATTATATTGCAGCCATCACCGACAATCACGCTAGGTCTTATTTTCACGTAGTACAGCAGGCACAAACAGTATCAGGAATATGAAACGATAGGGTAACATATTCCTTAGGAAACCTGAACTTCTCTGATTCCAAGGCCTATAAAGTCAAGTCATTTGCTGATTTCGATTTATCCCCCCATTTGTTTAAATCCTTTTATTATTTTAACCTTATCTCCGGATTTTCTGTTGAAATAATACAATAATAAACCAAAGATGATGAGAACGTCTTTGTTTGTTGACCATTACTCTAGTTGACTTTAGTGTCCCACGTCAAGAATTAAAGGGAGATGTGACTTGTAAAGTGGAACCATATTACAAAGATTAAACTTGTCGGTGACGAGTATTGGAGTATTGGTATATACAGCTGTACTGGTGAAAGCACGTCGGAGCTTTCTCAGGGAAGAAAACTCTCTTCTATCTAAACATAGATCTATCTCTATGTCTGATAAATAGGACATGCGGGATCTGGCTGAATGTCTATACAAATCATGACATTTTGCTGCTCCTTGCTCTGGAAAAGTCAGCTGGGAACTTGTAAAAACCTAGAGAATGTCAGTTATAGGCTGTAACGACAATGGGGCAATCTGTGTCCGTTCCATTGGGAGTTGCCAAAGCATCTGGACGATTTTCATTGTGGCTTATTTTCCCAGGAAACTCGAGTCTCCCAGTACCCAGAGGATGGGCTCTGACAAGGTTCAGCATGTGGGATTCGTTCGACTTGAGTTTCCCAGTTACTGTTTGGAAAATAAAGTTGGACAGTGGGGATACCCGACCCCGGAGACGCCGTATTACACGATCACACAATTCTCTGTAGTATAATCCCGCTGACAGTGTAAATCTAAACGCTGGATATCAATTTCCATTTCCTTTGAGTGCTTGCGTCCAAACCACTTTGTAATCTAGGGATTTGGTCTTCCTGCTTTGTAGAGCTTTCCCAATACTCCAAATTCCTTCTCATCAGATCGCAATTTTAGTACGACTTTTATTAGGGCTGGAATAGCCAAACGTCCTACAAAGGCACTGATGATAATGCATAGGGAGTGTCTGAGATTACCATACATTCCAACAGATTGGATGCTTACCTAAAATCTATCCCATTCACAAATATGTGTAGAACAGTATTGAGACAATCTATACCAAACTTTATATACTTCATATTATTTAAAGTAGTTCTAAAGGCAGAAGGTTTTTTTATCTAGATTACCAGGATCCAGGATTTCGCCAGAGCTTCTCCCATCCTTTGGAACTCTCTACCCCAATCTGTCCGTCTGTCCCCTAATCTATCCATCTTTAGACGATCCCTGAAAACCCTTCTCTTTAAAGAAGCCTATCGTACTTCTAACTAACACTTTTTTTACTTCCTCCATCAGCGCATCCCCCCACAGCTATTACCTCTTGTATCAATTGACCCTTCCTTTTTAGATTGTAAGCTCTAATGAGCAGGGCCCTCTGATTCCTCTTGTACCAAATTGTAATGTAATTGTAATGTTTGCCTTTATTTTTGTTAAGCGCTGCGCAAACTGTTGGCGCTATATAAATCCTGTATAATAATAATAATCTAGATGCATTCTATGCATGAAGGTAAAAAACCTTCTGTGTGCCCCCCTAATATTTACCTAAACCCCATCTCGATCCAGCAATGTTGCACGAGAGCCTTGGCTGTCCAGGACACTCCCTTCCCATTGGCTAAAGACAGCAGTATTGGATCCCACTGCTATCAATACAAAGTCAGTAAACCAATGAGGAGAGAGAGGGGGTGGGGCCAAGTCATGGCTCCATGTCTGATTGGACACACAGAGCAGCGGCTCAGCTCGGGTGCCCCCATAGCGAGCTGCTTGCAGGAGGGAGGGGACAGTAGCGATGGTGGGGGACCCGAGAAGAGGAGGATCTGGGCTACTCTCCGCAAAAGCAACTGCACAGAGCAGGTAAGTATAACATGTTTGTTATTTAAAAAAAAGGAAAAAAAATAAGAATTTAATATCACTTTAAGGAGCAAAGATTGTTCTGTAAGCAAAGTGACTGAGGACTTTTAAGGGGTTCATTTTTACCAAAAATTGTCTATGCAGCTAGTGAGTGTCTGTAGATAAAAACAAATGGTGCAGCTTTGACTAAAGTTGGATCCTTGCTTTAGGTATATTGGGACTTTGTAGGCAACAGACACATATATATTGTCAAAAAGGGTATATTTTTATTGAATGTACATAAAAACATTTGATCATATAATGACCGATATTAAAAAGACATAAGAAAATATTATATTATACAAAACATCATAAACAAAACAGAAAACAATGAGTTACATGATATATATGACAAAAAAGGATTGTTACTCTCCGGTATATAATGATCCCCGGTACCCGACGCGTTTCTGGTTTAAGCACCTTCATCAGGGGTATTAAGTAAGAGTGTATGTAGTCATGCTTTTGTCTTTACATGTAAGTAGTTCCGCCATATAACAAAATAGATGAAGCGGTGCCAGCGGGGGTGTAGATGGGTGCCAACCATATACGATAGTGTTTTAGGAACAGGAATTAACCTATTTTTGTTTTCCTGATGATCACAGTATAGCAGGTTGCTAGAGCAAGATCTATGGATTTATTTGGGCTGAGGGCGCTATCCGAAGCCTTAAATAAGGTTCCAGGTCTGTATGTAGCTGCACACTTCCCAGGATCTTATAACTGTTAGACCCCCTCTATGGATTTATTTGGGCTGAGGGCGCTATCCGAAGCCTTAAATAAGGTTCCAGGTCTGTATGTAGCTGCACACTTCCCAGGATCTTATAACTGTTAGACCCCCCTGTAAGTATAGGAAAACCTCACTGGTGGCATCTCCCCGCTCTGCAGTGCTCCAGTTGCTTTAGGTGTAGGCCATTGACATAGCTCCCGAGGATTAGGGGAAAAACTTCCAAAGATAGCATCCTCCCATCCTACCTTGTAGCTAAGACAACAAAAGTGAGCTCTCAAAGCCCGGCACATGTGTGGTCCACTATCTCCACCATTGCAGCATTGCTGTCCTGAGCTACTGCTATGGAGGAGAAAGTGCATGCAAAGGGGTTTATATACGTCTTAGCATCATTTTAGCACCAAAGGCAGGACAGGATGATGCCATCTCTGAGAGTTCTTCAGTCAGGTGTTGGGATGTATGTACATGGCCTATATTTAAAGCAAGGGCATTATTTAACTTTGGCCAAAGCTGCACAGTTTGTTTTCATCTACAGGTGCCCCTTACCTGCATATGCAGTTTATTTGGTAAAGGTGAACTAACCCTTTAAAACCCAACTATAGGAACTACAAAAAATATATACCCTGGTAGTAGAACCCCCTGCACTGCAAAGGTTAAATGCTCATTAATACTAGAGGATAAAAAGAGGGGCAATAAGTATCTTATTCCCTGTCCAGCAGTTTCCCTCCATCTGTGCGACTGGCCCCTGTAGCCTCTTCTATAAGATGCTATGGCTGGTGGTCACACAGTGATGTCATCAAGTACAATGCAGGGCCAATAGTCCTGAGTCGTATGTGAGGATGGTAAGGGACCACCCACAAGCTGGAGCACAGGAGAGTGCCAGAGGTTCCAGAGCAAGGAGTAAGGCAAGTGTTACACCTCATTCAGTATCTCCTAGAGCTGAAGTGGTTCTAAAGCCGAAACATTTTTTTACATTAATGCATTTCCTACATTTGGGTTACATTTTTTTTAGGTGGCAGTATTGTCTCCTCCACCCACTTATACTTACCTGAGTCCTCACTCGATCCAGTGCTGTGCCTGTCTGTAGCAGCACTCTCCCCTCACTTCCCCATCTCACAGGCTTTGCTGAGGCAGTGGGCGCTATTGGCTTCCGATGCTGTCAGTCAAATCCTGTGACGAGGGAGCAGGGGGCAAGGCCAAGCCGCACTGTTGATGTCTATGGACGCAGGCAGCGCAGCTTGAGAGCAAGCCCACAGGTGTGCCTCCATAGCTAGCGGCACACTCAGCAGAGGAGGAGCTAGGAGCGCTGGCCGATCACTCCAGAAGAGGAGGTTTGGGGCCAATAGAATTGTACAGTGCGGGTAAGTATATCATGTATGTTATTTAAAAAAAAAATAGATGTTATAATTACTTTAACAAGCATACCACTTTCCCTTGCAGTGCGGGGAATGACTGAAAAATAGAAGGAGCCAGGTGAAAAATGGTCGGGCAAACAGTCACTGCACCCAATCAGATGCAGTTATTGTTTGAGCCTCCAGATAGCTGTGGATGACGGCTGCCTGAATACAATAGCCTCTATCCATGCTTTTTAGCGTGCATGAAAGAATCTTTTAGATTCCTCGCCAGGCTAGTAGAGAAAAACCTAGACTAGGTAAGTACATGGGATTGGCATATCAGCCAGGAATCTAGTGTTTTCTGGAGGAAGGCCAACTTTGCCAGTCTCCATACTTCCTAAGCACAGGTTTTCTTTAATGTAAAGTAAACATGCTGATTTATAGGAGAAATTGTTTGCTGCTTTTATAGTATAAAAAACTAATTGGATACTTTTGAGACAGCAACATTTTTAACCACTTCCATTCAATTGGTATGTGGCTACATGGGTGAGGCTGCTTTGGCCATATGCCAAGCTTTCCAGTGTTTTTGCTTGTGACAGGTTCACTTTAAATCTGATTTTCTTACCGTCACCCAGCTATGTGAATCCACCGTAGCTGCTAGCTCCTATCTTTGTCTTCTGCTTCCACATGCCAACCTCTTGCAGTCATCCTTTTTATTTGATTGGCTTGCGGTCAAACCCTAAAAACAAGAACAAACACTGGGAATTCCTGGCATCGGTCGTAGTCTTGTTACGGCAAGTTTTCCCAAACTTTCATTAGAAAACACAAAAGGGGAAGCAGGTAATATCGAGTTTGACAAAGAATAATAAAGAAAGGAAAAGTTTGTCTGAACTCTGACTTTGAGCCTTATCTAAGAAGGAGAGAATTCAAGATGTTTCTTTTCATGAAAGAGGACTGTGAATAGATACCTTGAATGACAGCTATTACAAGCCAGATGTTAAACAGGACCGGGGGCTCTGCATTACGGTGATTAGTGCTAAATAATGATCATTTTAAATGATAGCCGAGAAGGAAAATATTACTCAACAGTTTCAACAAGTTATGGCAGTATTAGGCAGCCAGCAAAATTCCACTTGATGAACTACAAGTCTCAGCGTGATATACCAGAAAGCCCGTAAATAAGTAGAAAAAAAAAAGCTGACAAGGTTTTCTGGTACTTGTAGTTCTCCAGCAGCTGGAGGACTACTGGTTGCCCGTCACTGAGCCAGGACCAGATAATGGCTGGATGGTATCTGGGTGACCACAAGAGTGGTCCAGTCTATTCCAGTGTTGGGGTCTGTTTAACTGGCCAGGCTGGAACATTTTAGCCAATACTGTATTGTACTTGCTCGTCAGTAATAAGCAAAAGACGTGCATAACCATGCATTCTCTTGGGATACAAAAACGCTCCTCAGTGTTAGAGCCCAAATAAGACCTTTTATATAGAAGGGAATATTACTTAAACTTCTTTATAGTTGCAGGTTTGCAGCAATCTGATCTGTAGGGGCAAATTTTAACCATTTGTCATTTGTTTTGTCCCTAAAGGCATCCCTCTTATTTTGAAGACCTTTACAATGCGGCTTCTCTTTTTACCATACTAAATTCAGCTCCTAGAATTCTCTATTCTGCTACTTTACAAGTTAAATAATAAAAAAAAAAAAAAAGAATAAACATTAATATAATAAATAATGGAACAATCCATCCTCCTTTGAGACAATGATTTGGCTAAGATCTGTTGGCTCAATAGCAGAGTCATGGGAAATAATTTTAAACAGCAGTTGCAGATAATAAGTGTGGGTTTACTCAGCTAATGCTGTCCAGCAAATCTTGCAGCTGTGCTAAAACTGAAGCCAGCCTTTATGCAGGTCTATAGAAATCCATTGGGGAGTGTACTACTTGAAACAACCAATGTCTTTTTCCTTCTCTATCTTTCTTGATTTCTCTCTGTCTCTCTCTCCCTCTCGTTCTCTGTCTTTCTATTTCTGTCTCTCTTTCCACCTCTGTCTCTATCATGGGCGTCCGCAGAACTTTTTTCAGGGGGGGGGGCATCATTTTAGGGTCACCCATGCACCGCCCCTTTTCGACAATGTCATTATCACATCGCACCCCGATAGTGAAGCACCTGTGCTGAATTTAAGATCCGATCCCTGATTCCAGGGGGGGGGGGCACTTGACCCCCCTTGCCCCTACCTGCGGACGCCCATGGTCTCTATATCACTTTCTATGCCTGTCTTTATCTCTCTGTTTGTCAGTCTCTTCTCTCACATTCTCTGTCTCGCTCTCTCATCTATGTGCTTTCTCTGTCTGCTGTCTGCCTCTCTCTCTTTCTATGTTTGCCTCTCGCTTCTCTGTCTGTCTCTCTCCCTCTTTCCCTCTTTCTTTCTATGTTTTTCTCTCTCTCTCCCTCTATTTCTATGACTTTCTATGTCTACCTCTGTCTCTTTCTCCGTCTGCCTTTGTCTCTCTCTATCTCTCTTTCTCTGTATGTCTCCATGTGTGTCTCTCTCTTTCCTTCTCTCTCTCCCTTTCTATGTTTGTCTCTGTCACGCCCTCTCTTTCTATGTTTTTTTCTGTCTGTCTGTTACTCTCTCTTTTTCAAAGTCTGCCTCTGTCTCTTTCTATGTCTCTCTCTCTCTTTCAAAGTCTATATGTATGTCTCTCTCCTGCTATGTCTGTCTTCCTCTCTCTCTCCTCTTTCTTTTCCTTTCTTTCTTTCCTTACTTTCTTTTCTTTTTTCTTTTTCTTTTCTTTTCCTTCTCTCCCTCTCGCTTCCATTTTTTTTTTTTTTTAACAAGAAACTCTCGCTTCCATTTTAGTTCCCAATTGTATGCAATCTGATTGACATCAGTGGAAGAATAAGCAGCCTCTGAAGTCTATGAGAAGCTACAAGGTGGCCATAGATGGGTGGGTTCCTCTCTGCTCATCATTGTTAGGGCACTCATCACAATGGTCTCCAGTGTTATAGCATGGCACATATGCAGTAAAATGTGTAATTTCTGTGGGCAGAAGTGAACGGTTGACTGCCAGTTGGATATTTCCCAAAATGTTACAAAAATTCTATGTGTTTGATAACCAGTGCTTCTGATGCTTGGAATTTCTTGCCATTGGTCCCTAGGCAAACCCTGCACAACCCGATCAAACTTGTTGCCATTCTTGTCTTTGCCAACCGAAGGCTGACAAAGCGCTTGATTGTCAAGCTTCTGCAGCTCCCACAAACCTTTGTATTCCATTCTATATCTACACAGCAGTAGTATTTGTTGGAGAGGTTTTCCAGCAGGATGTAAAATATCAGAGACCATAGCTATAGTCATTCCCAGCTATAAAACGACATATTATATATATATATATATATAGATATATATCTATATATATATATAGATATATATCTATATCTATATATAGATATATATATATATATATATATATATATATATATATATATATTAGTCTATAATTAGCATTAACTTGCCCGTTTTTGTTTCCCAATAATCTGATTTTATTACCTGTTGAACCTTCCAGTAGAGCCCTTAGTTTCACACTTTATTTACACCTCCTTTAACAGGGTGACAACATCTTTCATTCTGCAGTAAAGTTGTGGTCACTCTAGCTCAGTGTTTCTCAACCTTTTTTTAATCAAGGCACCCTTGCAAATTTTTTGATGCCTATTAGAGCCTATGGCTCTAATCAAGTGCTTAATTCAGGTGCCCGAAAAGGGGCCGGGCACCTGAGTAGGGGGTGGCAGCGGCAGCCATGAATGCATGAGTCTATCTATTGGTGATAGAGGGGTGGCTGGAGAGAGGGGGGCGGCGCCCGGGTGCCCTTATGGACGCACCGCCACTGCCTGACACCCTCCTTATCAATGGTCGATGTCTTTGGTTGTTAGGATGCTAGCAGCTGGAAGGTTGTAATGGTGCGCAATGAAAATCTGTGGCTTTGTGTAACTAAAAGGCAGGCTAGGCTTGTATACACTTTTTGGGCAATTTTTAGGCATTTTGCCAAGGCGCCCCTGAAGAAATCTGAAGGCACCCTAGTTAAAAAGGGCTGCTCTAGCTAACACATTAAACCAAAATGTATAAAACTGACCACTGTAAGCACAAAAGCACAAAAAAGGAATTCATATACTGAGTACTATCATATTCACATGATGACTACTATACTAACCGATACTAGAATATCATATCTTTCACTGTAGTGGACCTTAATGTGCTCAAAGGCTATTGACTAGCAAATTGATAAACCTATAGTCAAAATAAAAGTGTAACAGTGCATATGCCACATTCTTCCTCCAATCATTACGTTTCGTCTTTTTCTGCATCATCTGAAAATATCAGTTTTCTGAGTTGTTTCCAGTAAGAAGTAACTGGAAGGTCATGGGTTAAGAGTCAGCACCCCCATCCTTCCCCTCCCGTGTTAGATGGGGGGCTCAGCATAAGACTCTGTGGTCAGTGGAGCAGAAGAGACCTTTGACCCAGACACTGCCTCCCTCTCTCCGCCTGTTAACTTTTACTTTAGACCTAATCTATTTTTAATTTAAGACCAATTCTGACTGCTGTGATTCCCAAACTCCAATACATTTATAGTCAGTAGCTCAGAATTTGACATCCGTGTCTGGCACGGTATAAGGATTCTATAAAAGCATGTGTGTTTCCTATTGCAACCAATCAGATCCCAGATTCTATTTTTCCAGTGCTTATTATAAGGTAAAAGCAGAGCTCCTAGTCAGTTATTTGATCTCGTATTTGATTTTTCCTGTACAACCTCCCTGCGTATACGTGAATAGAAATTCAGCCGGTCCCTCCTGAACTATCTGAATTTCAATACATTGTGGCTAAGTGGTTAGCACTTCCACCTAGCAGCACTGGGGTCATCAATTCCAATTCCAATTCCAATTTTGTATGTTCTCCCTGTACCTCCGTGGCTTTCCCCTGGGTTAATTGGCTCCTGTCTAAATTGTCCCTAGTACGTGTCTGTATGAATGTGAGTTAGGGACCTTAGATTGCTCCTTGAGGGCAGGGACTGATGTGAATGTATACTATATGACTATATGTAAAGCAATGTGTAAATTGACGGCGCTATATAAGTACTTATAATAAATAAATAAAATAATTGTATGTCTGGCTTTAGCCCCCCATTCACATGCAAAATGTACAACAAGCAAAACCCTATGCTTTTCAATTGTTCCTGTTCACATTTGAGCGTCCAAACACCTGTAGCTCAACCCTTGAACCTGGAAAAGGTACATGAGCAACTTTTGAAGCAGAATGGAGCAATTCTGGCCCCAATGACTTGTGTTATGAATGTCTTTTTATACTCTGCCATAATAAATATCTGTGGTCCAAAAATAGGCGATCCTGCACCAAAGAAGTTCCCGTATGGCACATCATGCACAAAAAGGCTCAAAAACAGAAAAAGCCTAAATCGTGAATTGGGAGCATACTGTGGGGTTGAAGCGAAAAAGACTGTGCACTTTGCAAAGTGCAGTTGCTCCAGAGCTTAGTAAATGAGCAGAAACTCTGCTGACTTCCAGCATCCAATCATGTGCAAGCAAAATTGCAGTTTTTTTTTATTTTTTACTTTCCTTGCATATAATTGGGTACTCTTTACAAAGTGAAGCCTTACCTCATTTACTAAGCTCTGGAGCAACTGCACTTGCAGAGGGCAAAGTGTACAGTCTATTTGCCTTTAGTAAATCAACCCCTGTATGCATAGCTCCCAACTGTCCCTGATTTCGAGCAATGTCCCCCTGTCCCTCTTTCCTCCTCATTTGTCCCTCATTTTGGTCTGATCTATATAGTTGTATATAAAATGCACTTTTTATCTTTCAAAACGTGTTTGCCAGTGCTAAACCTGTTATCCAAATTCTAAATTGCTGTATTTGTAAATTTTGAAAGCCAATATAAAGGAATAGTAGTGGTAAAAAAAAAAGCTCTTGTAGATTTAATTAACTTTTTTTTTGGTTAATTCTCCTTTAAGGGGGTGTGGCAGGAGGCGTGTCCTATGCCTACATACGTTTGCTAGTAGGTGTCCCTCATTCCCATCTCAAAATGTTGGGAGGTATGCTGTATGTCATGGGTCGCACACACTGGGGGAGATTTACTTATGCCTGGTACATCCGATTAGATTATCGGACGAATGATCGTCCATTTTCTTTAAGAGTTTACTAAAGTTACGAAAATTATCGTACGACAGAATAAAAATTTGGACGTAATGTAATGTGTTGTAATGTATTTTCGAACGACAACTGTACTGATTAAACTAAAATTGTACGATCTGGTATCGTACGAGGAAACTTTTCTTGCTTGTCCTATTGGATCATATCATATGAACTGTCGTGATCGGCTCTCGAAAGCTGTGTACTAACAATCAGATTATCGTACGATCACTTGGAAAGTGGTAATTTCCGTAACCATTTTCTGATCCTGTGTATGGGCCATAAACCTGGAGCACACAGAATCTGGTGCAGCTGTGCATTTGGCGATTTCGGGTGCGATTTTCCATTGACATCTGTGCAGCAACCCGCACAGATGTCTCTGAAATCGACCGCGAAGTCGCGACTGACATTCGGGAATGAAATTGTGCCAGTTCAGCTGAAAGTTCGAAAGAATTTTCTTTTGAAAATCAGAAAACCATGTGCATTTTATGATCTGATGGTGCCATCACTGATTTCGAAATTCGACCAACCAAGCCTTCAATTTCACCTCAGGTTGCTACAGAAAAGAATTTTTGTGGCTGGGAATCTTCTTTCCGGGAATGTTCTTTTCTTGCACATGCACATTTCATTTTCGATTACATTTCTCACACAATTCTCCCATCATTGATTGGAAAATCGTTTGTTTTTCCAAAAATTTCCAACATGTCCGATTACTCAAATTCGATGGCCACACGAAAATCGGCTGTTGCTGCATCCCACTAATGGTGCGAAATACGAACAAATTTTTTTAGATATGATAAGAAAATTCTTTCGAAATTCGACCCATGTATTACCTGCCTTAACCAGGGCTAAGTGCCGGTTCACACTGGGGCAACACGACTTACAGCGCGACTTAGCAAGGCAACTTGGAAGCAACTTGGAAGCAACTTCAACGTGACTTTGAGTTATTTACAACACAACTTCAAGTCGCCCCCAGGCCAGGCGACTTTGGCTGTGGCCAATCACAGAATAATCAGCTCTCTGGGAGGGTGGGGTTTGCCTGAGTAAACAAATTTATTTTCCTGTAAAGTCGCTTCAAAATAGATGGAGATCCGACTTGGAGGCGACTTCCATTGAAATCAATGGGTACAAGTCACCTAGAAGTCGGATTGAAGTAGTACAGGAACCTTTTTTGAAGTCGGAGCGACTTCAGTAGTGTGCATTGAGACGGCTCCATAGATTAACATTACAGTGCGACTTGGGACGACTTGGGGCGTCTCGGGGGGACCTGAAGTCGGATCCTGAGTCGCCCTGGTGTGAACCGGCTCTAATTGTTAAAGTTTAATTGAACAAGCTGAAGTTAGAAGCTGATTGGTTATTGTGCACAACTTCACCAGATTTTGTGTGCACCAGTTTTAGTAGATCTCCCCCACTGTTATTTTGTAAAACCGTTTTCTTTGTAGACCTTAGAAAAAAAAGGGGTTGATTTACTAAAGGCAAATGGATTGTGCACTTTACAAAAGTGCAGTTGCCCTCTGCAAGTGCAGTTGCTTCAGGATTTAGTAAATGAGGTAAAGCTTCACTTTGCAAAGAATACCCAATCACATGCAAGGAAAAAAAAAAAATGCATTTTTGCTTGCACTTAATTGGATGATGGAAGTCAGCAGAGCTTCTGCTCATTTACTAAGCTTTGGAGCAAATGCTCTTACATAATGAAACTGCGCTTTGTAAAGTGCATAGTCTGTTTGCCTTTAGTAAATCAACCCCAAGATCTAAGGGTTCCCTAAACGTTGAGAGGTCTAACTGGCAGCTTTGAAGCTGCTGTGGAACTAAAAGTCTCAGCACACCAGGTAGAGCATGTAGGAGATGCCAGCTTCTGAGTATCTGTCCAGCAGCAAGTTGCTGAAGGATTTGAAAACTGCAGCCTGATGATAAACTCTGTGTACGGACACTCCTTACAGCTGTGCTCTTATTTTTTCAACAATGTGCCTTTTGTCATCCTTTGAAACTTTTTTTTTTTTTACTCCGTCAAGAGTGAAGTGAGTTGTGTAGCATTTTGCAGTGGTTTCAGCTTTTCCACACGCTGTGGGGCCGGCTTGTGATAAGGAGGCATGGTTTTGGTATTTGTATAGCCACACCTCTACTAGCTCTCGTGTGAAGGGTAAATGTGTAGTTTGCTAGCTGTAGAGGACAAATCAATGTGAACAGGCAAAGTTTGTGTAAGGGTTCAGAACCTTTCTGCCATGGCTCCGACGCGGCTTTGGCCAGTGCTGGCTGTCCTCCTGGTGACCTCACCTGCACTGTCTCACGCACAGTTCCTTAACTGGCTCGGCTGGGGTGCAAAGCCAACGATTCTTGCTACCCCTGCGGTGAAGATAACCACAGAATCTGCAATTTTGGCTACTACTGCAGCACCTAATTCCTCTGCAACATTATCTCCCGAAGGAAGCAGCCTTCCTGCAGCAGTGACAGTTGTAGACAACGAGACCTCTTCTACAGGGCGGGATGAAAAGGACCTCACACCTGCAACTTCTCCATCTTCACAGCCTGCAGCTACAGCATCTTTATCTGCAGGTGTGTCTTCTCCATCTAACCAGACTTCCATCCCTGCAGCTGCAACGACAAATCCAAACACATTAACCACACAGAAACAGCCCGTTGGCACTGGGACTACAGAAGCCTCTTTGAACCGTCAGCTGCGGATTCCAGAATCCCCTGAGACCGTTAAAAAGCCTCCAGAAAATCAGATATTCAGTATTTTTCAGGTTCTGGAAGAGGAGCCAAGCGGTGGTTCTGATGTTCAGTCTGCAACACCTACGTCTAAGAATGTACCCACCTCTCCGCCTGAAGCCTCAACCACTCACAAGACCGAAGATAAAAATATTGCTGGCGTGGGTGCTGAGATCTTAAATGTGGCTGAAAATATTAGAAATTTCATGACTGTTTGGGAAGAGAAAGCAAAGGACTTGCTGTCTTCTACTGACAATCCACCTGCTGAGCAAGGGTTAGGGGAGTTAATCAACATAACGCTTCCTGCAAATCAAAGTGGCAACTTAAGTCAGTATGGCAAGGGGCAAGCCAACAGCAGCAACACCACAGAAACACACGCACGTAGTCAGTTGGCCCTGTCCAATAACCAGACCTTAAACGTCACGCAGGTGCCTTCAAGAAACGTTACGTCTGCTCAACCAGGTATTGCTTCTTATCCAGTCTTCCCTGCAGTGGAGGCTGAGCCTACACCATTACCCAACCAGTCCTTTTCAGGAAACCTCAAGGAGGGAGTCCAGAATTCAGAGTCTTTACCCAAGACCAGCAATCTGGAATTAAAAGGACCATCCTCCCCCCAAACCCTACTGGACTCACTGAACACGCACACGGGTCACACAGGCAGCATGCGCAGTGCCGTTTCAATGAAAATGACAGGTTCTCTTGCCAGTGGCCTATCCCATTATGTGATAAATTCCTCAGATTCACTGTTACATAAGAAAGATGTGAGTAATCCCATAGCTGAGTCAGAACCTAGTGATGAGAAAATTGGGCTCCCTAAACATTCTGGGATAGCTGCCACTGCTGTCATTGCTCCCGCTCCTAATACACATGTAATCCGTTCAAAGGGACATTATAATGCCAATCAATCAGATCCTGATTTACTAACCAGCACTAAAGCTTCTACCTCTACAGCTTCTAGAAATAATCGCACAGAGACTGCTTTAGATTTACCTAAATTGACTCCACCAGTCGCTCATTGCTTGCCTGTCCCCACCAATCTGCCTTTCTGCCACAAATTGGGGATTGAAACTTTTATGCTGCCCAATTATCTGAATCATACCAGTGTGCTGGAAGTTGAGGCTGCTTTGCATGATTGGGAGGGGCTTCTTAAATCGCATTGTCACCTCTACCTGGAGTGGTTTTTTTGTTTGTTACTGGTGCCAAGGTGTAATACTTCCTCCTCGGTGCCTCCACCGGTGCCATGCCGGGGGTACTGTAAGGCCCTACAGGATGCCTGCTGGGACCTTGTGGAGGGAGCAGGTCTCCCCGTGTCATGTGATGCTCTCCCTGAGGACGATTCGGGGGCTTCTTGTGTGTATGTTCATTTTTTCACAGGTTCGGAGACCCTCGAGGTTTCCAATTCTTCAGAGTGGGAAGGTAAGTGAAGTGTCAAGTGTTAAATGTCAGTAGAACACAGTCTTTTAAAAGGTAATTGTTACGTAAAAAGCTACCAGTAGCAATATGGGGGGGATTTACTAAAACTGGAGAGTGCAAAATGTGGTCAGCTGTACATGGTAACCAATCAGCTTCTAACTTCAGCTTGTTCAATAAGAGCCGGTTCACACCAGGGCGACTCAGGATCCGACTTCAGGTCGCCCCGAGACGCCCCAAGTCGCCCCAAGTTGCCCCCAAGTCGCGCTGTAATGTTAGCCGTCTTTATGCACACTACAGAAGTCGCTCCGACTTCAAAAAAGGTTCTTGTACTACTTGAAAACGACTTCTAGGTGACTTGTATCCATTGAGTTCAATGAAAGTCGCCTGCAAGTCGGATCCTTGTTCATTTTGACCATCTCCTTCAGGCAAGTTCACGGGAAGTACAAAGGAATTTAACCCGGTTAGCCTTGATGTTGCCTTGAAATTGCCTCAAAGTTGCCTTGCTGTTGCCTCGGAGTTGCCTTGCCGTTGCCTTGAAGTTGCCTCGAAGTTGCCTGGCAAAGTCGTGCCGACTTTGTGGTCGCTGTAGTTTGAACCGGCACTTAAGCTTTGACAAAAAAACTCCGGGAAGCTGATTGGCTACCATGCACAGGTGCACCAGATTTTGCACTCTCCAGTTATAATAAATAACACCATGTCTCGGGAATGTCAAAAACTTGAACTACGTATTACATTAACAGCCACATTGGGCATAAAGAGGCTTACTAGGGGAAAAAAATCCTGATGGGATGTTAGACAGGAAGTCAGGTGTGTGTTGGAAAACATCTGTCTTCACGGCTATTAGAGTTGCGCTTCATTTACACCTGTGTGTTGCGGAAGTGAATGCAAAATCACGTGCTTTCCCACAACACACAAAACCTGCCGCTCTTTTACAGACTCGTGCCAGTGTCGTTAATCTGTAATGGTGCCCCCATGTATCTTACTGACTGCGCAGTCCATGTGTTTTGGTGCGGGAGATTTGTAAAATGGGTCAGGCACTTCTTTTGTGCGTTTCTTGCATGTAGGACAGCCCATCGAAATGACTGGGCTGCCATAATTGTGACGCGTGGGAACGCGTAGAAACGCACTCAAAAAAAGCACATGCATCATCGCACCTACAAGTGTGAATGAAGACTTATGCTGGCCATACACTACATGAAAAATCGTCCACAATTCGGTCATTTAGACAGTTTGTTCCTTTTTCGGGCAGTTAATGGGCACAAGTCGGTAATCGGTTGGGACGTTTTTGAGCCAAAAAAAGTTTGGAAATTTTCTGCCGAACGATAAATTGAAAGGTTAATGTGTATCCCCATCCAAACTGTTTGCACTAGGTATATGTGAAAAAATTAAAAAAACAAAAAAAAACGGATTCATTTATGTCAATTGAACGATTTATCGGTCATTACATGATGGTACTATTGTTTGTTCTCCTGGCCGAATATTCGTTTTTCGAAAATGGGTTTGAACTATTTTTCGTATAGTGTATGGCCAGCATTAGGGGATGATTTACTAAAACTTAAGAGTGAAAAATTTGGTGCAGCTGCGCATGGTAGCCAATCAGCTTCTAAGGCTGGCCATACATTATACAATTTTGTTGTACAATTTTCCTTTAGATTTACCAAAACCATATAATAGGAGGTCAAACCTAAACACTTTCAATTGGTATGCAATCAGGCAGGTCCTTCTACATAGTTGAAGGTAATTCTAAAGAAAATGGAATAAGAAAATTGTATGGTGTATGGGCAGCTTAAGTTTAGCTTTTTTCAATTAAGCTTTGACAAAAAAAAACTGGAAGCTGATTGGTTTCTGTGCAGAACAGCACTAGATTTTGCACTCTCGAATTGTAGTAAATCAATCCCTTATTGTCTTATGTTCTCCGTCTCTCTCTCTTTTGCTCACTCTATTGAGCGCTCATTTCCCCCCTGAATGGTGGGCTCAAAGTGTATCTCTAAGCAAAACGTTATTTAGTATTGGATCTAGTGGAAAGGGGTTAGACCCTCTGGTAAGTTGTTAAAAAGCCATTTTGCGGTGCTATTGTGGCGACTTTGAAGTGCTTTCCATTCATTTCAATGGACAGGGGCGTTTTGAGGTGCTTTTTAAAGCGCTCCAAACATGCCCCAAAGATGCTGCTTGCAGGACTTTTTGCACCGCACCGCCATTGCACTGCGCCAGTGTGAAAGCATCCATTGAAATGAATGAGAAGCAGTTTTCAGGAGCTTGGGCGCTAAAAATAACACCTGAAAAGCGCCTGAAAACTGCTTCCCATTCATTTCAATGGATACTTTCACACTGGGGCGGTGCGCTGGCGGTGCAAAAAGTCCTGCAAACGTCATCTTTGGGGCATGTTTTCCCTTGCCCTAGTGTAGTGTAAAAGGGGTCTAAAGCTACTTTTACACTCTAGCCATTCCACGTTAGCGGTAAAGCGGCGCTACAGTTTTAGCAGCGATTTACCGTCGTTTTATCGTCGCTTTTCGGCCGCTAGCCCCTTTAACCCCTGCTAGAGGCCAAAGAAAGGGTTAAAAGCGCCCGTGTTGCGGCGCTGCCAGATCGCTTTGCAGGCGCTTCGGCAGCGCTGCCCATTTATTTCAATGGGCAGGGCGTTCTGGGAGCGATGTATACAGCGCTCCCAAACCACCCCAAAGATGCTGCTTGCAGGACTTTTCAGAACGTCTCGCAAGCGCACCGCCCCAGTGTGAAAAGACACACTGAAATGAATGGGGAAACAGCTATTAGACGCTATTTCTAGCGCTAAAACGCCTGAAAACCGCCTCAGTGTGAAAGCAGCCTTTCAGTGCACAGGCATCTGGTTTTTACTGTACTGTAGCAATGGGGAGAATCAGGCTTCAGATGGTGACTTTGTAATGTGGGACGCTGGTTTTTGGGCGGGGACTGTACTTCATTGCTCTTCCTCCACATAAAAGCACGTTGCCACATTACACACATTGTAAAATATAATGCTGAGCGCCGACTTGTTATTGTGGCTGAACTATTTACAACATTCGCTTCCCTGCTGATTTCAGACCCTTGTCATTTCTTCTCATGCACATCCAAAACTGTCATGTAATGATAATATAACGCCTCTAAATATAAAAATACGCCATATGCACAGAAACCTCAAAGCCCTAAAACATAGTATGTACAGGTTAGATTGCTGGTAATAGGCGAGGAGTCAGACACTTCTCAGATCTAGTCAGTGAGTCTCTCCATCTACTCTCTCTGTCAATCCGACAACTTGAAATAAATCACCACGTGGGGACAATGGGGGTTATTTATGGAGGCAAATCCACTTTGCACTACAAGTGCAAACTACAAGTGCAAAGTGCACTTGAAATCGCTGTAGTTCTGAGGGGTAGATCTGAAATGAGGGGAAGCTCTGCTGATTTTATTATCCAATCACGTGCAAGCTAAAATGCTGTTTTTTATTTTCCTTGCATGTCCCCCTCGGATCTACAGCGATTGCATTTCCAAGTGCAATTTCAAGTGCACTTTGTAGTGCAAAGTGGATTTGCCTTTAGTAAATAACCCCCAGTGACATCTATAGTTACTGTATTTTAAATCCTTGATGCCCACCCTGCATGGCCCTTTGGTATATGATGCGCGGCCCTAGGACCTTAGCAGTTTGTAGCGGGAACATTGATTAATGTAATAGCATTGATCTCTACTAGCCTCATGTAACATGTTCCCAGTTTCATATCATCTTCTGCCGCATATCCCCAGCCAAAAACATAGCATGTCCACACTTCTTTGACTCTCATTTCCCCTATTAGGTCTGCAATTTCTGACAGTCCTCTCAAGCATTGCAAAAATTGAACATTCTGTGTGGCCCTTTGGTGAGGTCAGGGGCCACATTCAAGGCTTTAGCTCAAAAGATTGACAATCACTGTTTTAAATCAACTTCCAGGGACAGTGTGCTGCTGAAGTAGTGTATGTGATAATCATAGGCGTGCGCACAGGGTGTGCCGGATGTGCCTGGGCACACCCTAATCACATTGTGTCCATTAGCATTAGCACTCTATGTACAGGCAGGGAGATAGGGAAGATCTCCCTTCTATTGGCTCTGCCATTTCTCTTTCTCTGGGAGGGAGATCAATGTGCCGGGGGGCATATATCTGTAGACACATTTCTTTATATGATGATACAATGCATGTGTGTTTGAGCTTTGGGGTGCACAACCCTAATGCAATAGGCTGCTCACACCTATGCTGATAATTTGCAGGACTGCGCATATCACAATTCTTCTCAGCAAATAACTAAACTGGAGTTGTTCTTTGAAGTCTAAAAGCAAAACCTTTTTTTCAGTTTTGGATGGAGTGGAGAGGGATTAGAACCCCTGTCTGTTTTTTTTGTTTTTGTTTTTTTGGCTGTCTGTGACCCCATTGAGGAGATTCAGCCTCTCTATTTGTCTGATTTCCTGTCCATTGAGATTGAAACGTAAAGAAAATCCCAAATTTTGGGTTGTTACCAGAAGAAGAATAAGAAATATTCCAATGGGGACACTAGTTCTGACGACAACCAGGGATTTCCTCACTTCCTGTTTTGGCTGTGGGACAGGAAGTGAGGAGATATCTCCTCAATGAGACACAGATGGCAAAAAAGAAATATCCAGGGGTCACCCTCCCTATGGCTGCATTCACACTTTAGAGATTTGTAAACATTCAAAAAAAAAATGCCTGTCGTATTTGCATTGCCATTCATCAATAATCGCACCCCCAAATGTGGCAAAAAATGTATAATTTTTGCACATAAAAAAGAAATACATGACAAACATGGCAAAATATGGGGGCAAAAAAAATAATTTTTGGATCGTTGGTAAATATTAATGTAACATGTTCTCTTAATAGGGGATAGGATCCTATCATTCACCCACCTCCTCATTCACCCACCCCATTCACAGAAAGGGTTGGTTTACTAAAACTGGAGAGTGCAAAATCTGGTGCCGCTCTGCATGGTAGCCAATCAGCTTCTAACTTGAACTTGGTCAATTAAGCTTTGACAGAAAATCCTGGAAGATTGGTCTCTATGCAGAGCTGCTCCGAATTGTATACTTTCCAGTTTTAGTAAGGCCCCTTTCACACTGGGGCGTTTTTCAGGAGCTACAGCGCTAAAAATAGCGCATGTGTAGCTCCTGAAAAAAGCCGGTCTTTTCACTCCCCGGCTTTCACACTGGAGCGTTAAAACCACCCCGCTAGCGGCCGTATACCGCGGCTAAAACGACGGTAAAGCAGCGCTAGATATAGCGCTGCTCTACCATCGCCGCCCGCACCGCCCCAGTGTGAAGCCGGCCTAAATCAACCCTTATGTGTTGCAATTCTGTGAAACCAATGCCAAAGTCTTTAATGAATCAAGGAGATAACAGAAAAAGGTGGCTGTCAGGACTTCCTCAATGTTTTGCAATTAACTCATATGCTGCGTACACACGATCGGACATTCCGACAACAAAACCGTGGATTTATTTCCGACTGATGTTGGCTCAAACTTGTCTTGCATACACACGGTCACACAAATGTTGTCGGAAATTCCGAACGTCAAGAACGTGATGACGTACAACACGTACGACGAGCCGAGAAAAATTAAGTTCAAAGCCAGTGCTGCTCTTTGGTTTCATTCCGAGCATGCGTGGAATTTTGTGGGTCGGACTTGTGTACACACGCTCGGAATTTCCGACAACAAGTTTTGTTGTCGTAAAATTGAGAACCTGCTGTCATAAAATTGAGAAGTCCGACAGCAAATGTTCTATAGAGCATACACACGGTCGGACATTCCAACAACAAGCTCACATCCAACATTTGTTGTCAGAAAGTCTGATCGTGTGTACAGGGCAATACAGTGCCAGAAGTTCAGTGATGTGAAGAGGACCTGTCATCACTGGTGATTAGATTTCTACACCAAGGAGCGACCAGCAGGACGTGGGATACATTTCGTTGTAAGTAAGTTACGTGACTAAAGCTATAGACAGACCCTCCCCCCCCTAAACTTCAGCTTTAAAGAGGAAAAAAAGTCAAAACAAAAAAAAATGACAACCTGCAAGGCAAAAGCATAATGAGCTAGTATGCATAGCATACTAGCTCATTATGAATTACTTACCTTACCCCCGCAGCGGTCCTCGGCCACCTCCTCCGCCGCCGCCATGATACCCGGAGTGACTTCCGGGTATTGCGGCTCCGGTGCTGTGACTGGCCAGAGCCGCGATGACATCACTCCGGCGCATGCACGGGGGGGGAGGGGGCTTTATTGACACCATCTTCGACTTCAGTTGCAGCGTACTCAGTGCGCCTGCGCCGTTGTCTACGGCATGCATGCGCCTTAGACATCGGTGCCCGGTTTGTGGAAAATATCTCCTTAACCGTGTAGGTTAAGGAGATATTTCTTAGAGCACGTAGCACTGTATCCCTGTAATTAAAAAAATTGTTTTGTTTCAGCTTTAGGTTTATTAAAGTGGAACTCCAGCCAAGCGTTAGCTTAGGTCGGCCATACACAGTTCGAATCTCGGCTGGTTCAGCAGGAACCGGCTGAGATTGGAACCATTAATGGGCAGGCTGAATGTATCAAGTTGATTGATTGATCACCTTGGGTACAACCAGCCTGCCGGATCCGCTTGCGATTATCGTAGGCACTAGCGATAATCACTGTCTTCTCCCTGCAGGGTCGGCTTCCCCTACCCACCCCCAGCACCCCCTGCCAGGAGAAGACAAGTACTCAGCAGAGGGATTCCCCTGTCAACACTGTGTTGATGGGGGAATCATGCAAATGTCTTTCCTGCAACCCATGGTTGAAGGAAAGAAATTTGCAACATCTATGGCCTGCCTTAGACAGAGTAGGGAGTATCTCATTATTTGTTGGTGGCTTTGTACCTATTGGGGAGATTCCCTCTCACGCCCTGTCCTGGTGGTCACAAAGGAAATCAAATCCAACCAATGGGGGACATAGGCAGTTGTAAAAAACAAACACAGGTTCTATGCATTTATCACATTTATTGTTTTCTTTAACAATCAGAGGAATTTCCTCCTAATGTCCTGTCCAGTTGATCCCGCAGGAAATTAGGGCAAATCTTCCCTATGTGAGATCTGTTGAAAACGTAAAAGAAAGTTCATATTAATACAAAAACAGGGCTTAAACTGAATCTTCCAGCTGATATTGCTGCAGTGTCCTGTATTTCATTATTATGTTTTTATTGGCACAAGATTAAATAAGAGTGAGAGTGGGATCGATCGCTGGCTCAGAGGACAGATGCATCATGTGTGCCTACAGCCTCCGGGAACCCCTGTGTTTATCTGAACACATGGCAGATCTTTTTTGTATATGCGGAGGTGTTCTTGCTTTTGTGCCTACCCTGGAGGCTGATAACCAGGGAACATGAGATTATACATCAAAGTAATGGCTGTTTGCTCTGCTTTAGGTAAAGGCGGTGGTGATGGGTTGAGAAATCACTCATACATTGTGTGCCAACACTTTTTAAACAGAAAAAAAAAAAAATGAAACAGAAGGAAAAACTGGCAAACATGATAAAACATAGGATATTACAATATGATGATATAATGTGTTACTGACATTTTTTTAGCTGGCTTATCTTACTGCTTTTGGCATCCATGATTTAGTATTGCTAGTTAACCATACATGTACAGTGTGCGTCTATAAAAGTGAACCTGAACTTTGCATATACTGGGCAAAATAACTGGTTTAGTTTACTGTTTAGAGTAGGGTTTCTCAACCAGGCTTCCATGGAACCCTAGGGTTCCTTCAGAGGTTGCTATGGGTTCCTTGAGCAATGAATCATCTCTGCCTCTCAGATAAGTTCCCACTGACACCATTGATCTTTTTAGCTATCTGTAAAGGGTTAATTCTTCCCAACGCCCACAAGTATTAGGAGCGTTCTTCTCACTGACCATCACACTACTTACAGCAGGGGTGACCAACCAGTGGCCCGCGGAGCCCTCTGATGTGGCCCGCGACCTCCTTCTCTGGGATGATGGGTTGGCAAGTCCAGATTGTGGGTTGCCGACCCACCATCCTAGAGCAAGAGTGTTGTGAATGAAGCCTGCGGTAGAGGAAGCAAGTGGTTCCGGAGCAGAGCCGCATAAGCTGACCTCAATGGAAGACTGTTGTTAAAGGTAAGTTTAGTACTAAAATCAGTGTGTATATGGGCATATCTGGGCTGCTTACCTGCACTGAGCCATAGACTTCTATTACCTGAGGGGTTTGGTGAACTTCAGAAAGTGCACCACACCTGCAGGATATAATAGAAGTCTATGGCAAAGTACAGCTAAGCCACAGGTGCACTGCGCTGCAGGCAAAGTACAGCTAAGCCACAGGTGCACTGCGCTGCACCCTCAGTGTGGGTAAACCACAGCGTGTCAGTGTGAAAGCAGCCCCTTCCATCTGGCAGATCTTATCTGAGGGCCCAAAGAGTTGAGCGGGCTGTGTCTGTGTCAGCTCTGTATATACGGAGTGGACTTGGATCTGTCATCCGCCCGCTCATTGTGGCCCGTGACTAGTTACCTAGTTACTTAAGTGGCCCTCGCTTTTCAAAAGGTTGGGCACCCCTGACTTACAGTATGTATCATGGGATGTAGATATACAGTGGAACCTTGGATTATGAGCATAATCCGTTCCAGGAGAATGCATGTAATCCAAAGCACTCGCATATCAAAGTGAGTTTCCCCATAGAAGTCATTGGAAACAAAGATAATTTGTTCCGCATTGACTTCTATTGTGGCCAGAGGGGGGGGGGGGGGGCACCGGAGAGACTCGGAAATACTCAGAGACTTCTGGGCTGCACTCAAAAACCCTCGGAAAGGCTTGGGAACAGAGTATTTCTGAGTATTTCCAAACGGCTCCGAGTGTCTCAGGCACCCCCGCACCTCTGGCCAAATGCGGTATTGCACACCGCAGAGGCTTGAATGCTGCTCGTTTTGGGAGACAGCGCTCACAAACCGAGTCAGGATTTGAATTAAAAAAATAATAGCTCGTATTGCGAAACGCTCGTTAACCGCGTTACTTCCAATCCGAGGTATTACTGTATATTGTGCACTAGAAGTGCACTGCAAATGCAGTTGCTCTAGATCTGAGGGGAAGCTCCGAAATAAGGGGAAGCTGTGCTGATTTCTATCATCCAATCATGTGCAAGCAAAAATTGCACATGATTGTTGTTTATTTGATTGTTGTTTATTTTTCTTGCATGTTCCCTTCAGAACTAGAGCAACTGCATTTGCAATGCACAGACTATTTACCTTTAGTAAATCAACCCCATTGCTATGTTGTGTTACATTTACAGACTGTCTGCAAGAGTCATTTTATTCTGGAGCTGCTGCATTTTAACAACGACTCCTGTCATGTGATACATAGCAAGCCCCAGCTGTCATTTTTACAGCCAGGATTTTTTGATAATACAGTACCAGCAGGGTAGAGAAGCAGGGTGTAGAAGATATGACCTAAAGACTTTTTCAAAGGTTTTAGGGAGTATCCCCTACTGCTAAGGTCTTAACGGTTAAAGTGATAGTAAAGTCTTTTTTTTTTTTGTTTAAAAATAACAAAGATTTTATACTTACCTGCTCTGTGTGGTGCTTTTGCAGAGTAGCCCAGATCCTCCTCTTCTCTGCTCCCTCGCTGGTGCTCCTGGCTCCTCCCTCCTGCTGAGTCCTCCCAGAGCAACCTGCTTGCTAGCTTCATACAGGCGTTTTTTATCTTAATACATACAATGCATTAAGAGAAAAAAAAACTTCTGTTTTTAGAACCACTTTAAGGTGGTAATTAGGCATAGATGATGCAATTTGTTTTCCTGCAACCATGCTCAGTGTTGATTGGGGAATTCCACCTGTGGCGCTATTGTGTTCTCCAGAGAGAACACAGTGATTGTTGCTAAGGGCTATAGCCGCTGCCAATAATCGCATGCTAGAAATCCAATATGCTGGTTGTATCTAAGTTGATCGATGGATCGACTTGGGTACAATCCGCCTGCTCATACATGGATCAAATCTCAGCCAGACTCTACTGAACCGGACGAGATTCGAACCATCTATGGCTGGCTTAAGCTTCAGTAAGGCCCCTTTCACACTGGGGCGTTTTTCGGGCGTACAGCACTAAAAATAGCGCCTGTACACCGCCTGAAAAAAACGGGCCCCATTCACTCCAGTGTGAAAGCCTGCGGGCTTTCACACTGGAGCGGTGCGCTAGCAGGATGGTAAAAAAAATCCTGCTAGCAGCATCTTTGGAGCGGTATAGGAGCGGTGTATTCACCGCTCCTATACTGCTCCTACCCATTGATTTCAATGGGACACCGCGGTAATACCGCGGCAAGACCGCCGCAAAGCGCCGCTACGGCTTTGCGGGGGATTTTAACCCTTTTTCGGCTGCTAGCGGGGGTTAAAACCCCACCGCTAGTGTCTGAATCCCGCGGCTAAAACAACGGTAAAGCAGCGCTAAATATAGCGCTGCTTTACCGTCGCCGCGGCTCCCGCCCCAGTGTGAAAGGGGCCTAACTGCCTGACCTGCATTTAATTAGCTCCAGAACCTGCATAATTTATATGTGTTCGGTTTTTGGGGAGGAGGTGACAACCCTAGGTGATGCCTCATACAGTATAGTAAACCTATTACTTTGGCCAGAAGGGGTAGAGATGCAGGTTTTAAAGAAACCCTCACAAAAAGCTATGTCACTTGTTAAAAAATGACAATGCTGCTACGCCATAGATCAGGACACAGGACACAGAGTGAGGGTTGTCACCCTCGGACCAGAAGTGTGTTGCTGGCAGGATCTCCAGGTGAAAATAAATTAGAAAAACTTAAATAAAAAAAACCAACAGCAAATAATATCTTACATTTGAGTTAACGTTTTTCCCTGTTGAAATTTAAATAGATTTATTGCGGAAAATAGAACATGCTGGGGCGTGGGAAGTGCATTAACCCAAAGCATATCTACTTTCTTTGCTCTGACTGCTGGAAATGGACCAAAAGTGAAAACTGATTGGTTGCTACAAATGCCGAACATCAGTGTTCTTTGGTTCCCTACGGCATACAATTGTTCTCAACTTTAATTCAAAAATTGCCTAGATCATGTACAGTATTAATGTGCCTTGGCAGAAAAACAAAAGTAGTCTCCCAGACCCGGGTTGACCATTCATGGCCCGAGTTTGCAAGTGATATGACAGCTCTTAACATCACTTGCAGTAACCAGGCTTGCATTGGTGAACAAGCATGTGATAAATTTAATTGCTCAGAAATTTTGATTGCTGAAAGATAGATAAAGGGTTTTGGGTAAGCAGAGAGGGGTCTTCAAACTACTGTAGTCATTTGTGTGAAGGTCAGAGTTTTACAATGCCTCATGGGACATGGAGTTCCGTAGTTTGAGGATCCCTGCTATAGGGGAACAATCTTCCTGTCTTCAGCCATTGTCACACATGACTTTTTAATTCTGCTTTTTAATTCAAATTTGTATCATAAATTTCCAAAACTGAACTCATTATTTATATAAAGGCTCTGCCAAAGTGTCAATAAAGATGCTTTTTCCCCATTATACTCATCCCCTTTCAGAAAATGCCACAAGGGGCATCTTGTGAACACAAGATGAGTGTGAAACCCAAGTTAGGCTGATGTACAATGTAGCCAAGAAAAAGGGAAACCCCTTCAAGAACACAGTGTATTTCTCAGTAGTACTTATTAGTTGACTTTACAAAATTTTGGTAAGTGGAGAGGTATGCAATAATCTATAGCAGTGGTCTCCAAACTGTGGCCCGGGGATCGGATGTGGCCCTTTGATTGTTTTTATCCGGCCCTTGCGGTACTATTTCATCCACTGACACCAACAACGGGGAATAATTCCCGTCACTGACATCATCAATGGGGCATTATTCCTCTCCCTGACACCATCAAAAGGGCACAATTTCTCCGACTGACACCAATTGTGGGGCACAATTCCTTCCATTAACACCAACAGTAGGGCACAATTTCTTCCAATGACACCAATGATGGGCCACTATTCCTTTCGCTGACACCAGCAATGGGCCACTACTCCTCCCACAGACACCAACGAAAGGGCACAATTCCTCCCACTGTCACCAATGGAGCAGAATTTCTTCCATTGACACCAACGATGGGGCACAATTCCACTGTCACCAATGGGGCAGAATTTCTTCCATTGACACCAACGATGGGGCACTATTCCTCCAACTGACACCAACGATGGGGCACTATTCCTTCCACTGACACCAACGATGGGGCCCTATTCCTCCAACTGACACCAACGATGGGGCACTATTCCTTCCACTGACACCAACGATGGGGCACTATTCCTCCAACTGACACCAACAATGGGCACTATTCCTTCCACTGACACCAAAGATAGGGCATTGTTTACTCCCAATGGATGCCAGAACATTTTCTACTCCCACTGGCCCTAATCCGGCCCTGCTAAAGTCTGAAGCACAGTAAACTGGCCCTTTGTTTAGAAAGTTTAGAGATCCCCTGATCTATAGGAAGCAATACATTTTCAAAAGCTTACTGTAGTCAGACTAATAGAGTTATCAAAAAGTATTTGAATTGTTCATTATGCGTAACTGTAAATCAATCTCAAAGCTTATTTTACAAAGGTCATCGACTGTCTTCTAATCAATTGCTTCAGGAAACAGCAGGTATGCATTATCAATCTATATGCTGCAATATACTTTGCTGATGCAGCTAAAGAGGATTTTCAGTCTTAACAAAAAAATAATAATTTAAAATTCAGCAGCTATAACTACTGTAGCTACTGACTTACCCTAGGTTCACACTAGTGTGATACGGGAACCAGCGCAATTACAGCGCCAATTCCCGCATCGCTCCTCTCCCGCAGGCAGTTCACACTGCCTTGTGTGAACCGCTGCGGGTGTCATTAACAAAGTTTATGACACCCGCAGAACACCCATGCAATACGCTTCTAGTGCGGGGGAAAAACAAGACCCTGCACTATTTTCTGTGCGAATCCAATGAGAGTTCAGCTATACAACTGTATGGCTGAACTCACATTGCTTAGAGATTGCAGTAGATCGGCATCTGCGGTGCAGGTGTGAATCAAATGCAATCTCTGAGATTGCGCTAGTGCGAACCCAGGCTTACAAAAAGCACACTTACCTGTACAAGGATCCAGCACTGTCTTTACATGGGTCGGTTCTTCTCCGGTCTTTGGGTCCCCAGCACCAGCATGTCTACTAAGGGAAGCCAGCTGTGACTCCTTGCAGCTTCACATCCGGCTTCCCACTGCGCATACGCGGACTATGCTGCACTTTGTGAATGGTCCTGCAGCTTTGTGTGACCTGTGACATGACCCAGAAGGTTGTGGCAGGCGGGAGGGTGGGGGAAGAACTTCCGCCCTGATGGTCGGAGCAGAAGCGGGAGAAGGTACCTGCTAAAACTAGGTAGCCCACCCCACAAAAATATCCTACAAAAGTGTGAAAGGAGAGGGGAAGGAGGTGTTAAAACAGAATTTCCCTTCCAGTTCTGCTTTAGGTTTTACCTGCATAGTTTACATAATGTTATTTTTAAAGTATATACTGTATAAACCAAATCACTAAAATCACGTATAAGTTTTAACATGCTAATGTCATTTCACATATAATTTTAGTATTTATTAAATCTGCAGCCTTCATGAACTCCTTTCTGCCAGCCTGTACACATAGGGCTGCCACGTTTTCATCAAGTCAAACCCAAACACTTTAGTGGCACACAGCAATTTATATATATATATATATATATATATATATATATATATATAGATATATTTTTCTATTAAATAACATTTCTAATCATATGAAGTTAATAACAAGAGTCCCCCTTTACATCAGAGATCACAGAGTTCCCCTTTTACATCTGAACTCGCAGAGTTCCCTTTCACTGTAAGGGAGGACTCCTGGGGACTCTAACATAAGGGATGCTCTGGGAACCCTGATTTAAGGGGGAACACTGAGAACTCTGATGTATGGAGAGGAATCTGATGTAAGGGGGAATACTTTGGCTTCTGGTGTAAAGGGGAACTCTGATGTAAGGGGTGCTCTGAGAACCCTGATTTACCTTAGTGTACTCACTCGCAGGCAGGAGAGAGAAGGGGGAGACTTCAGTTACAGACAGGGATGGATGGTGAGCTTACTCACCCCTTGGCAGTCAGCACCTTTCATCCAGATGTATCTGAGGCTGCTCGACTTCAAATTTCCGGTCCTAACTTTCCTTTTCTAAGGCACATCCCTGGGGATTGGAGTGTGGGCAGACACAGAGGTGAAGGGGTAGGAGGAAGAGGTGCAGATCAAGCCCTCTCTCCTCTCCCATCTGTGTGTGTGTTTTGGGGAGGGGGATGTTATTGCTGGCTTTGGGAAACATGAAAGATAGTGTAACAGACACTCTTGGCTTAAACAACTGCAGCCATCAACCCTACTGGGAAGCCATAGTCCAGTTTGAATCATGTGTCCGGGTTTCAGGCAGTCTGAAACAACCGGACACATGATTCCAAACCCCAACTGTCCGTGTGAATCCTGGACAGGTGGCAACCCTATGTACATGTACATGTGGCAGCACAGCAATGGGCTTTAACATCGTGCTGCCACATATATGTGTACAGGAAGCCCAGGAAACGCCTCCGGTGTTAAGATCAGGTGAAATTAATACTTCTAGATTGTAAGCTCTAATGAGCAGGGCCCTCTGGTTCCTCCTGTATTGATTTGTATTGTAAGTGTACTGCCTGCCCTCATGTTGTAAAGCGATGCGCAAACTTTTGGCGCTATTTAAATCCTGTATAATAATAATACTTGGTAATCCTGGCATGAAGGCCTTTGTTCTGACTCTGGATTGGGCTCCTTTGTTGTTATCCTGTCACATGGTCTTCTGATGGGGACTACAAGGCACTATCTGTAGGTATAGTCCACTGTTGTCACCATCAGGGAACCAATCATCACCGAAGTGCATGTTTGTAGATGGGAAGCGTCTGCAAGAGAATGCAGTAGATCAACAGCATAGAGCTATAACAAAGGATGAACAAGAGGTGAAAGCAAGTATTCCATTATAAAATGGCAGTTTTATAATGCACTTTTATGTAGCAAACTAAATACAAGTTGTACACGCTATTTTTTCTTTTTCCTGTTGCTTTTAGATATGGCTTTTGCGCTATGGAAAATTGGTGTCCTCTGATATACAGTATCATATTTACAGTGATTTTGGAGCTGCCTCATCTGTTCCTACATTTATCAGTATTATAATGGTTGACATTTAGCAACAGCTGGAGGCTGGAAAGTGGAAAAAAATGCTTCACAAATATTCCTCTAACTACCACATACTGGCATGAGAACCGGCCTGCCTGGCTGGCTCCTCTGCCTCACACTCTCATACTGTACCTCTCATTTGGAACCATGTACTACTATTCAGGTCTTCAATCGCTGGCTGTAGATAGACTCCATCCAGTTGCAAACACTTGTTTCCATCCTAAGCAGCTTTGTCCTCCCATCCAGGGCAGCTGTCTTTTCCTACCCATGGCAAATTAGTTGAATTAGTGATATGGCTGGGTATGTGCTGGGGGGGTTCTTCCTCTGGGAATAGCCATGTTGTGCTGGTGCCATGTGTACAGTACACCACTGCGCTTTACAAGTTGGACAGAGCAGCATTGTCATCTGAAATCTGTTAATCTACATTGAAGAGTGTGAATTCTGAGCGCTCAGCCAGGGAATGATAAGGGCTTTCTCAGCCGTGTTGCTGAATTTATACAGATGCGGGGTGATGTGATACGCTCCTAGAAGATGAGTCATTATGAAGTGAATATAGAAGCATCACATAGAATTTAATTAAGGATTATGAATAGAAGCTGCTTGCCTTTTATGTCTATTTTTATTTCTTTTTTGTTAATGCATGCAACATAATTCAAACTAGTTATAAACATTTCTATGCATAGTTGCTACTGCTGATGATGTTCATATAGGGTTAAATAAGGGCGGGGGGGGGGGGGGGGGGGTATAGTCAAATTAGACTTTAGACTTCAAATTACATTAACCAAATTTTTTGTAATTTGCTGTGATATCAGTCTTCAGACAAAAGGTAAATTAAAATTGAACTGCTACAATTGGACATTAACACTTGACAGGCTTACAGTGACCACAACTCTCCGGCTCCATATTTCAGTCTTTATTTCTAGCACTGTTGTCCATCTCCGTCCCTTTGCCTGTAATCTGGTATTCTGAGAACCCCTCTTGTAATGTAGGTGAGCTATTCCAAAACACGCCCACCACAGACTCCTTTTCGGTTTCTTCCACATAGAAAGTCTAGTGCAAAATAAATCAAGTGAGCAGTTTCTCACAGGCACCGGTTGTATTTAAAGGCTAAGTTCATATTTGTTTACCTTTTCTTTTTTCCAGCTCCCCTATGTACCGATATAGCACTACATGTACTTCTTTTGCAAAAATAAAACAGCTTTCCATTTATTCTACACATGCTTACCTCACTGTCTTCATGGCTATTTAAAAACACTTATCCATTACTTCTGCCTTACTTCCTGGACAGACTATAGGTCATGACACAGGAAGGAGTTGACCAACTGATCTCATTAGCACACACCCTGCATCATCTACCTTCAGCTGGTCAACTCCTTCCTGTGTCATGACCTAAAGTCTGTCCAGGAAGTAAGGCAGAAGTAATGAAGAAGTGCTTTTAAACATCAGGACAGAGAGGTAAGCGTGTGTAGAATAAATGAAAAGCTGTTTTATTTTTGCAAAAGAAGTACATTAATGCTATATTGGTACATAGGGAAGCTGGAATTCAGGGGAAAAAAAGGGGGAGGGGGGGAACTTGGCCTCTAAAGCTGCCATGGAAGTCAATTGGTAATACAATAAGCACAGACAGAGGACGTTACAAAGCACAGGCTTTATTAGGTTAATTCTCTAATACTTTGTAAGGTGATCTTAGGATTCTTTCTGCAGCGGATTACAGAGACTGCAGGTAAAGGTAAAATGAGTTAAAGCTTAAGCACAGCAGTAACGTGCTCCTTGAAAGAACACCTACATCAAAAGAAAAAAAGAAATACTTTTTGATTGGAGTACCAAGAGAAATAACACACAGAAAAAAAAGTTAAATCTTATAGTTCACCGTTTAGTAGTCTGCTCTGCTTTGCGGTAACTTCAATAAACAGTCAAGTCCCTGGCATTTGGCAGTTGACCGGCAGGAGCTTATTACCAAAAGGATTCTCAACTTAGGCCGAAGTAGAGGCCCCATGTACATCCCAGATAAAAACTTCCATCGATCTGATGGATGAACACAGGTGTTTCAGGTACCATAATGTTCCTGCGCTTCAGTACTCTTGTTACTTGCGAAACATCTTATACAAGGCCAGGTTATGAGCAACCACCTTAAAATGCCCCCTTGTAGCTGTAACTGGGTCTGAATAAAATTCTCTGCTGCCCAGGGTGCCCTGAACCCACTGCATTTAGTAAGAAGCAGGATTCAATTTCATGTGAATTTGGGTTTTTGCACACCATATGTCATCACACTGTTGAAGGGTCGCCTCTCTGTAGAGACCATTAGTAGTAAGTGGGATCACCAAAGATCCTAATTAAGGCTTCCTTGTTATGAAGTGCAGACAGATTTAGTGGATCCTGAGCAACTCAGAAGATAACAAAATAGACCTAAAGTTTTTTTTTTTTTTGGACAGGGTGGTCAGGTGGTTACAATACCTGTCTGGTTTTTAATGCTGTCTGTGTTCCTGCTAGGGAGGTACCTTCTCTTTTTGCCCTTGTAAGCACTGGCATTGAGACTGACACTGAGGGAAAAGGTAAAAAATTTAGCAGATATAGAAGAAATATATGGGTAATCTTGGCATTTGAGGCATTTGTTCCAGTTTCTAGGAGGAGATTTACCCGACTTTGGAGAATTTTCTCCCACTTTCTGATCTGTTTAAAGGGCAGGAGGGAGTAAAAGAAATATTCTTGAATGGTGCAAAAAAAAAAAAAAAAAAACTGTCAGGGTTTCCTACCCTATCCAAAATTGAAAAAAGTGTTTTAGATATATACAGTAAGTGATAGAAAGCTACAGTATATCTGTGACAGCACCCCTTTAAAGTGGCAATTGGGAAATCCTGCATCAAGATGATGACACCTTGGGCCTTTTGGTTTTGTGTTGATGTGTGAGATGCCACTGAGATCATTCAGAACTCATTGACAGATGTATTTGACCTGCAGTGGACTGCAATTAACCTACTCAAGTGGGTTTCGCATTCCCATAGACTTGTATGCAAAATCCATGTTATCTGAACCAAATCCCTGTGACATAGGTTCTTACATAGCTTTGAGTGGAATACAGGTGCACAAATGCAAATATTGGTGGAGTCCCTGCAGGGTGTAAACTTCAAGCAGGTGATTTTAACCCAAAATATCAGTTTGGAGTAGAGTGCCCTTTAAATATTAGACTTTAACTATGGTTTAGGTTTACACCAAACTTTCTGCTAGACATGACGTAGAGATTCTTTCTTTCTGATAAGATTCTGTCAACATAGAGCTCTATTGATATTGGTGAGTTGTATACTGAGAAAAAAGAAGTGAAAATAATTCCTTGATATGGTATATATTTTCCATTACTGTGATTTATGATGTGAAATCTGTTCAATTTATCCTGTGGGAAAGGATAAGATCATATATAGATGGTATGTGTGGAGGATGGGGTAGTGTGATTTACTTGATGCTTGAACTGTCAACATGTACCTGCTCCATCTCCAGATGTTTTCCATCGCTATACTATTTCAGTCATGTAGATGGGATTTATTATCCAGCGAAGGATATGTTCTGACAGTCATACTCTGTGCTGCTTAGCATACGTCCTGAATTATTGGCAGAACTGTCTTGTTTGTGTAATAAAAAGTCGCTGTTGGCCACTGATTGCCAGATTCAATAAAATGATGCGAATCTGAGTCAGAAGACACATTTTCCAACATCAGTCAGATATTTTATTTTCTCAGGGAACAAAATAAGATATAAGATTGGTTACTATGGACACTTTTTCTGGAGAACTTTATATTCTTTTGTTTTTATAAAAAGTACCCAGAGCTGTACTGGTACCTCAGAGTGCCTGTATGTTAGGACAATTGTCCTAATGATGACCTGGATGACCCATATCTTGGGGTGCTCTGGTATATAAATTGGGACCCAACCTACCTGGGTCAGAGCTTGTCTGCACCCCCCTTAAGTTTCTATTGGTGAGTGAGGGTGCCCATTCCAGTGACAGACCAATTACAAGGCTTAAGCTAACCATACATAATGATAATTCTACCATTCAGTCAACTAATTTCATTCAAAAGCCCTTAAAGCAGAACGCCATGAAAAAAAAAGTTCTCCTATGCAGTGGGGCTGTGACCGCACTGCATGGGTTAACTGCTTGTTTTGTCTAGGGGTGAACCGAAAGGCTATACTTTTTTTTTTTTTAAAGGTAATGTTATTAATACTTGTAAGGTAAACATACATGAGAAAGAAAAACAGTATATCGCACAGATATACATATGTAAGTAATACAACTACAGCATATGTTCAACTTTATAATGCAAACACAACATAAAAAAGTAAGGATCACCCATATGTCTAAATGAGTGTGCATTAACTGAACAAAACAAATAGTAATGAAAGGCTATACTTACCCAATTCTTCGATCCTCTGGAAAATCACGCTCCCTCATATCCAGTGGTGGACTGTTCCTGCTGTCCTCCTCATCTAGAACCGGTCTATGGGCGTGATGACCTCAGGAATAGTCCATTCACAAGACCGCTAGCGTGCGGTGGGCAGGAGCAGTGGGGACCGGTCTTGGGCTCGAAGGATCGGCGGATTAGGTAAGTAAATCTCTGCTCTACAATTCCCCTAGACAGAAACGAGCAGTTCTTCTTTAAAAAAAATTGCTAGACCTGCTACTTGAATGGATTCCCAAATGTATTAAACAGGTCTCTTTTATTGCCGAACTCAAGGAAACATAATGTAAAGCAAAGTTTATTTAAATGTATAAGTATATAGCATATTTAGAAGTATATATATATATATATATATATATTATATGTTCATTAGTCCATGGGGTTGTAGTGGATATACTACATATACTAGAATCTACCTATAAATCCAATTTTGCATACATTTTACATAAACCTTTGTTTGCATTGTTCTTTCATACAACCTTATACCATACGTAATCATTTAAAAGATTGAATATTGGTGACCATGAAAGTTATAATTCTGAATGAAACTATTTTCCAACACAGACACAATAAAATAAGTATGCTTTCCACCAACGTGGGACCACAATAATGCCGCATACACACGACCGGACTTTCCGACAGCAAAGGTCAGACGGAACAAATCCTTTAGACAATTCGATAGTTTTTGGGCTCCATCGGACCTTTGCTGTCCAAAAATCTGACGGACTTTAGAAATAGAACAGGTTTCAAAATTTTCGACCGGAACTTCGCTGGACCCAGTTCCTATACAGAAATCCGTTCGTGTGTATGCTAGTCCGACGGACAAAAAACGACGCTAGTGCAGCTATTGGCTACTGGCTATGAACTTCCTTATTCTAGTCCGGTCGTACGTCATCACGTTTGAATCCGTCCGACTTTGGTGTGATTGTGTGTGGCCAAGTCCGTTCATTCGGAAAGTCCTTTGGAACTCCGCCGAAAGTCTGTCGGGAAGACCGCCGGACCTAGTCCGTCGAAAAGTCCAGTCGTGTGTATGTGGCATTAGAGTAAGAAATGTTTTCATTCAGATAGGAAACAAAAATGTTTTTCCATTCTTCGCCTTCTATTTTTCCTCAGCACTACAGTTAAAAACAATTGTCGATTTGTCCCCATTTACCACTAGAAAATTGAACATTTAGAAAATGAACATTTTCTAAAAAAAATCTTTTAACTAGCTTTAGAAACTGGAGGAAGCAGGCCAGGCAGTTGACCTATTTATTTGTAAGTAGAGGGTGGGACAGCCAGTGTCTTTACTTTTGAAGCCCCATGTAAAGGTCACATTGACATTTGCACTTTTAATGTATTATAGTAATGAAGGATTTTATTTCAGTTGGTGATTCATTAAGGGAGCACCACAAAGCACCCCATTGGTGATCACCTCTATTGAAAACAATATAATGTCTCTTGTGCATGCATGTTGCTATGTTAAACATAATTGGGTGTACAAAGTCCTGTAGTTTCACTCATACTTCTTGCTGTCAGCATCGTGAAATGAAAAGAAGTCATGGAGGGAGTAGAGGGCTCTGGAGCAATTGTTCTAAAACAATCGCCATGTTGACACCCAAGATCCCTCTGGATCAAAAGTCACACCATCTAAAATGTTTTATTTTACTTTTGGGTGGACTGACTGGGATGTGTTGAATCACTCACCAACTTAACCAATATTTAGAGGACTTCTGTGGGGAGACCTCCCTGCTGAAGTCCTACTCCCAGCCACCGTGGAGTATCACATCTACTGCTACATCAGGGTAGTCTCACACCTCTAGCTTCACAATATAGCATAAATAGAAAACCCAAAGGTGGGTGCAAGTCTCCTGCATAGGCAAGTCAGAGCATAAGCAAGTGTTTACCCCTGGAGACCCCATGAGCTCAATACACCAACCACCATCCAGACGATTTGAAAGGTGAGTTCCGGGTGAACTTACTTCTTTAAGCTTACTAACATGACATTAAATCCCTGAGAAGAAGCAAGCACTGGTGAGCTGTGAGGGATTTGGCAGTGATTAGTAAATTACTAAGTGATTACAGCGAGCATATTACGATTAGCTGCGGATGTACCATAAAAAGCACATCTGCCTAAGTAAAGGGCCCTTTATATGCAACTTAAGTTGCATTAAGTTCTAAGAGCCCCTAAAGCGTCAGCTGTTCCTCTTGCTAGGGAATTTTCCCATGAAGACCCCATAAATGGCATATCTCCTGGGACAAATGGAAAGAAGTCGAGGAAAAATCATACTGGGAAAAGAAGCATCTGTAGATATTTTTCTGCTGCCATTTTCATTCCTGATTAGAATTGCTTGAGGCACTATACCTAACGGAAAACATATTTGAACACTCCAGAAGACATACATTCATGGTTGCAACAAATGTCCTAATTTCTAACAGTTGTGCTATGTCAATTTTTGTTGGCTGGGGGTTGCCCATATAATAAAGCTGCCAGACACATGGACTTACTTAACAAGGCAAAGAGTAGCGTGCAAATCTCATAACACATAGCAACCAACTGACACCCACCCTGCACTGTTCAGACTGTGAACTGATGAATGGTGGACTCTGATAAGTGCACATGATAAGTCTATTGTTTGTATAAGCTTAGCAATAATTCAAGGACTTGTAATGTGAAAAAAAAAAAGGTATCAGAGAATTGTACTTTTAGTGCAGTTATTATTTAAATGCCCCCAACAGGCAGACAGAAGGAAGAGGGAGAGGGGGGAGTGCCTTGGGAAGATCAAACCTTTCCTTTTTACAATTACGTTTTCGATTCCCGTAGGCGTATTGTGTAAATTTCCAAGTGCCAAGATGGTGCAAATTGATGTGACATGCGCACAAGTTACACGATCACTGGCCGGGCTATAGACAAAAAAGACACTGGTGGCAGGAAACACTTCCTCAAACATGGCACTGACAGTTGTGGATGGATAAGGGAGAGCACAGAATTGTCATGGGGAATTGCCACAATAAAAACCTGACCTGGGTTCTACCTCTCCGCCACTCTGTTCAAAAATAATAAAGTTGCTGGAGTTGGGCTTTAAAGTACCGTATATCATAAGCCATTTTTATTTTTTCATTTTAGGTAGAGTAGTGGAGGGTTAACACACTGACAGTTTTTTTGTTTTGTCACCTTTGTCTCTTTGGGAAGATTCCCCAGGAAGTAAGAGAGAGGATATCTTTACAATATGAGGGATATCTCCTCCTAGTTATCAAAAGAACAAGTGTCCTCATTAGAAAATGTTTTCACTATTTCTGTTGTGGTGGTAACTCAGAATTTTGGATTTGCCATCACTTTCATTCCTGGTGATCAGGACAATTAAAGAAGATGAAAATGTTGAGAAGAGACTGCAGGGGCATTATTGAACCCTAGTACCTGTAAACAAGAGTCTTCCAATGTGGCATATGCATGTTGTTCTTACATTTTTTAATAAAGCCCTGGGATTGTCGTGGCTGTGAGTTTTTTGTATTGTCCCAGATATCTGATTGACAGTGCAACCTTTTATATTTTCTATTGTGTTGTAGATTGTGAGATTTATTATTGTCAGGTTACAGATTACCTCAATCTTAATGTCAGAAGTGATATTCTAAAGCTGGCCACACAAGGAGCGAATGTCGCCTTGTGAAATTTGGGTGGTACTGTCAGCATCCATCCTCCCAACATCCCTTTTCTGTGAAAATCAAAAGGAGCCAGGCAGAAAATTGTTGTCCGACAGCGGCTGCAGCCAATCAGATGCAACCAGTGTTCAGGTATTCCGACAGCTGCGGATAGGGTTACGGATAGGGGAATTGAGTGATTTTTTTTTTGTTGAACAATTTTTTTTTTGTTGTATGGCCAGCTAGTGGAACTATAGGCAAGAGAGTAAGAAGGGATTATAACCCCTGCTAAAAAATAAATAAATGTGCCATCTGTGTCCCATTTTGGAGATTTACCATCACTTCCTGTCTTATAGCCAAACAGGAAGTTAGAGGAAATCTCTGCAAAATAAGGGAATCCATTGGGGGCCCCCCAGGAGCTAGTGTCCCTATTGGAAGATTTCCCCTCTATTACTTTTCTGGAGACAACCCAGGATTTGGGAATTTCTTTTACGTTCACTTTAAATGATAAGGGCCAACAGGACAATTAGGCCCCTTTCACACTAGTGGACCAATCAGGTCCGTTGACATTCGCCAACATCTGATCCAATCCAATCATATCCACTAAAAACACATGGATGGGGATTCATTTCCCATCTGCCTGGCGAATCAGATTGGGTGGCAATCAGTTGTAAACGGACAGACGGTCTGTTTACATCTGATCGCCCATAGAGGAGAAAGGCCTGTGTCTATGTCCGCTCTGCATAAGTGGAGAGGACATGGACCAACCAGCTGGGGCTGGTGCAAGGAGACTTAGAGAGGGGGAATCTCCCTAATGGGGGCACAGACAGCACTCTGTCCAAAACTTTAGTTATGCTTTAAGGCAGAACAGTGTAATATTATACATTGTCAATAGTATTAATGGTCTAATTATTTTAATTGTGTCTAAGTATGCTTGTGTAAGAAATGTGCAAATTTTGTCTGCTGTGATGGAGGCCTGTCTTTAGTTTACTACAGCTGACTATGAAGTGTTTGAATAAACATCTTTGTGTGTTCACAGTTGGCACAAGTGTGAATGGGTTCCCATGGGTACAATGTATACTCCATGATTCTATACAAACAGATTGGCACACGATAAGTAATGAATACTCTTTAGATGATTAATCAAAAGCCAACAAAAGTCAGGGACATTTTTTTTTTTGTGAAATAAAGATGCTGTTTATCATGCTTTGCTTTTAAATATTTATTATAGTGTGTACGCACATTGCCAGTGGCTTTTCATTTCTAACAGGTCTCTCTTTTCCTCTTTTTGTTATATTTACAGATAGGGGGAATGTAGAGGTTGGCCTTCTGCAGCTCATTGGAGATCCACCGCCAGAACAGATCACTAAAATCTTTGGCCCGGATAGGACTCCCGGCTATGTATTTGGAGAAGATGCCAACACTGGACAGGTGGCACAGTACCACCTTCCTAGCCCCATGTTTAGGGACTTTTCTATTCTGTTCCACATACAGCCTACCACTACTAAGGCCGGAATGCTGTTCTCCATCACTGATGCTTCACAGTCTATTGTGTACATTGGAGTGAAGCTGTCAGAAGTTAAAGATGGTAAGCAGCAGATCATTTTTTTCTACACCGAGCCTGGATCAACAGTGACCTATCCTGCCGCCACCTTCCGCGTCCCAGCACTGACAAACCAATGGACACGCTTTGCCCTCAGTGTGGAAGAAGAGGAGGTCGCCCTGTACATGGAGTGTAATGAACTGAAGAGGGTCCGTTTTGAGAGGTCACCTGATGAGATGGAACTGGAGGATGGATCTGGGCTTTTCGTGGCTCAGGCTGGAGGGGCTGATCCCGACCGCTACCAGGTAAAAGTCTTTTCAGAATAAGGTCATGAGGCGGTCATCTGTTAACAGCAAAATTATGTATGGTAGATTACTTGTCAGATTGCAACAGTGGTCGTGCCAGGGTGTTTATGAGCTAATCATTTGTAGTTAGTAAAGCCAAGAATTCTTGATGCATGGCCATGTTTTTACTATGTGTAGAATGTCCATGTGTTCCAAGAAAGGAGATGATTATAAAGTGTTAATGTTATAGTACTGAATATATTTTTTAAGTTATTTTGTAAGTTATGCTTACATGTGTGATGATAGTTGGGTGGAAGAAATGGCTCAAGCATAATAGCCATGAAAAAGAAGCTCTTAAATCAGGTAACTTTGCTGAGCTCTATTTGCATTTCATGTGTACCAAACTGAAAAGCACCAGTAATAGTACAATCGAGCACCTTGATGTATTTGCATGCTTACCCACTGATTACCTGCAGAGAGGAACACCTAAAACATGGGGTGCACTGCGAAGGTGACCGTACACTATAGGATCTGATACGAAAAATCGTCTCTAGATCTACCATCAAGTATGTAGTACAACCTTTTATACAGAGGAACCCTTAAAATAACAGCACATTTGTGTGGTCAGAAAGTTGTAAATATAATAATAAATAAAAGAACAAAGACTGTAGTAGAACGTATGTCTAGCATTTTTGACACCCAGAGCAGAAAGTTATTTTTTTTTAAACACTCCCCTGTTCTATAAGAAAAAATTGTTTCACTAACAATCATGAAATGGAACAAACAATAATAATGGCCAGAAAAGAAACACCAATGGTGAAAATCATGGTGCCCCTTACATTAGTGGAAAGTGCCTTCTTATATTGGAAGTTGGTGTAAGTGGTCCCATACATTGGTGGTCTGTGGGCGAAGGACCCCTTAATTGAATAGTTAATGAGTGAAGAACACACTTACATTGCTGTCCAGTTGGAAACCCCCCCCCCCCCCACCCTTACACACAGTGTAAAAAATTATTGTACCTTGATATAGTGCAAGGGCCTGTCTAATTTGATACAAATTAAATGGAACATTTAGGTATGTCCTCGCATTATAGTTTCTGGTGAATCTGAAGGAGATTGTTTAGTGTATGGCCAACCTAATTCAAATACTGATCAGTTTTTAATGCCCCTTATCACTGGTCCATCACTCTGATGAAATGGATTTACTAACCAATAATACGGTGCATAAGGAAAAAAGAGTCTGGTCCGATCAGATGTCCTTTTGAGGTAGGAGGCCCTGGTCAACTGCATTGCCACGTGGGAGTCGTGCCTAGTTCCTGCACTCTGCAAGATGCCTTTTCCCAAGCTGGAATATGGATTCCCATGCACACAGTGACCCCGTATAAATTTGGGCACATGGCAGCTCGTAAAGATCTGGGAGACTATGCAAAATTTTAAAAAGACACAAATAAGAGTTGCTTGTTTTCAAGACTTTTAATTATTTAAATGTACCGGTATTTCTAGCCAAAACCTTTTAATTTCTTTGCTTAGATAAGAAACAGTCAGAATCTTTTTTGCAGTCTAGGGGGGTTATTTACGAAAAGGCAAATCCACTTTGCACTGCAAGTGCACTTGGAAGTGCAGTCGCTCTAAATCTAAGGGGTAGATCTGAAATGAGGGGAAGCTCTGCTGATTTTATCATTTTATCATGATTTTAGCTTGTGCAAGCTAAAATGCTGTTTTTTTATATTCCTTGCATGTCCCCCTCGGATCTACAGCGACTTTACTTCCAAGTGCACTTGCAGTGCAAAGTGGATTTTCCTTTAGTAAATAACCCAATAACTCAACACTTTTCTAGTTGGCTGTAGATACCCATCAAGAGGTCACGTCATCTGGTCATCATTGGGAAAATTTCTCTTCACTTCCTGTCCTGTTAACAGTGTTGGCACTGCAAAATCTCTGGTAGGGACAGGAAAATAAACTAAAGTTCTAGCCTTCCTCCACATCCTACAAACAAGAAGTATTTCATTACTTGTTTGCCCGTTTCCCCTCCCTCCCCTTCCTGGTGATAATGTTGCTAAAGAGAAATCTGACCATTCCCAAATCTATCTACACTAAGGAAAAAGTTTTGACTAGAGTTATGCCCCGTACACACGGTCGGATATTCCGATGGAAAAAGTCAGATCGGATTAGGTTGTCAGAAAATCCGATTGTGTGTGGGCTCTAGCGGGCTTTTTCCGTCTGAATTTCCGATGGAAAAAATTTGAGAGCAGGATCTTAAATTTTCCGAAAACAAAATCCAATCTGACTTTTTCCGATTGTGTGTAGAGAATTCCGACGGACAAAGTGCCACGCATGCTCAGATCAAACTAAAAGACCAAAGCTATTGGCTACTAGCCTCTACGTAGTTCCGTCATATGCAACGAACGTCACCACGTTTTCCGACAACTTTGTCCGACCGTGTGTACGCAACACCAGTTTCGGACAAAATCCGTTGGAAAAAATCGGACGGATTTTGTGGTCGGAATTTCCGACCGTTTGTACGGGGGCATACACTTAAACATGTAATATGTTAATTGTCCACTGTTATTTATTTTACTCTTTTTAAAAAAAATCGATCTAATATACAGGAAAAAAAACATTTATAGAAATAAAAAAAAAAATTTAAACGTGTGGGTGGGATGGTCCTTGGATATCGGTAACACTTGGCAGATATGTATCAGTAAGATAATAGCATAATTACTGCCTATTAGATCAAAGGCAGAGAATGGTGACATTCACAGACAGTATCTGTATACTCCAGATTCCGAATTCCTTTTTTTGTTACTTCTTCCCTGTCATCGTTTTCTATTACTGACTGGCTTTCTGTCCTTCTGTCTGCTATGTTGGTTTTCAGACTGTTGTCCTGGGGGTGTACATAGACCAGATCTGAGTAATATGCTTGGAATCTGCTGTCCGCAGTGTGTGAACAAAGCGGGCGTTTTCTTCCCCTGGAAATTGAGGGGATGCTGAGACAAAGGGGAAATTGAGTGCTGAGAATGGAAGGATATGTGTGTGATAAAAGATGATTACTGTACGGGTGGGGGGGTGGTGGTGGGGGCTGCTTGTGATGGGATGTAGAACAGCTGAAGGAATGACAAGTCGGATGGTTGTGTGTGACTTCATGTAGGGAGAAGTCCTTGCCAACAGGATAAGGGAGGTCAGTGTTCCTGCCCTGGTAAGCTGCACAGTACAAAGAGGGTCATACATACATACAAACATACAAACCTTGTGGATGCGGCAAGGATGACATTTATTGGCCTTGATAGATTTAGGAAACACATTAATCCCTCATAATAGCTTTAGACAAACCTCAGATAAATAATGGAGTTTTAAAAGTCACTTAAAAAGCTTTTACGGAAGGATAGTTTTACATATATCTAAAGTTCTAATCCGCTCTGTCACAATTAGGAAGAGATTTCTTCCTCTCATAACCACTACATTAGAGGATCTGCCGGCAAGAACATCCATGTGTTGAAGAACCTGTACTGTTGAAGTGGAACTCAACACTTTTCTAGTTGGCTGTAGATACCCAACAAGAGGTCACGTCATCTGGTTCTCACACCCACTGGCCAACCTCCTGGACCTACCTCCTATTCCTGACATGGTCAGCATGTACGCAAGTGCAGTAAAAGGCTGGTTTTCCATCTCTTCATGGAAAAGCAAATGTTTGATGTCTGGTCCCAAAGAGGTTTTCCAGTAGTTTAGAAATATGTTTGTGTGGCCATAAGTTCCAGCATTTAAAACTGCTATCTAGTTAAAATCTAGAATGGGTCAACCAACAACCAAAATTAAATAAATGTATTAAATCACTTGTAGATATTTGGTATTGAATGACTGCGCAGAAGACCATTCAGGTAAAAAATAAATCCTTAAAACCAAATAATATTTAAAGTTATAGGCAAGTGCTAAAATTATTACATTTATTAATTTATTATTTTTTAATTATTAAAACTATTTAAACATTAAAATGAAAAATGATTTACAATTAAACCAATAAAATGTTTTTATTTAAGATAATTCTAAAGTGTTTCAAAACTATACAAGTGCAGCGCTATGTGATGTATGAACTGAAAAATAAAAACAAAAAATGTGTATCAAAATATAATGTAACTATATCAAAGTATAAAAATATTTTGATGTGGATCAAAATACAGGTAGATATCCACCGTGTGTGCAAGCTTCCATCCAATGTGAAACTCTGCTCTATTATGCTCTCACCAAGAACATACAAATAAACCGAAAACGAATGCCGATGCACTTCCCAAGGTGTAACAAACAGGGTCACGGCATGTGAGCCTCCACCAACTTATGCACTCACCAGAGGTAAAAAATATGTAAGCCTCAAGATACTCCTTTAGAGTGTAATCCTTCCCAGCTCTTCTTACTCAAAGGAGGGGATCATCCGGGGAAATGTTTAGGCTGCATGTGAAAGAAGCTCATCACCGGGAGCCTTTCCTCAAAGCCGATTTCCACCTCTAGAGAGTGTGCTTTATGCCGCGTACACACAGTCAGAATTCTCGTCGAAAAAAGCTCTGATGGTTTTCCCGTCGGAATTCCGACGGAATTTCGCTCAAACTGTCTTGCCCACACACGGTCACACCAAATTCCAATGGTCAATAACACTACGCCTTAAAAAATGTTCAACTGCACTATAAAAGGGAAGTTTAATGCTTCTGAGCATGCATCGAATTGTTTCCGAGCATGCATCGGAATTTGCGTGTCGGAATTGCATACACACGATCGGAAAATCCGATAGAAAGGTTTTCCGTCGGAAAAATTAAGAACAGGTTCTCAATCCAAAGTCCGTCGGAAATTCCGACAGAAAAAGACCGATGGGCATACACACGGTTGGAAAATCCGATGAAAAGCTCCCATCGGACTGTTTCCATCGGAAATTCCGACCTTGTGTACGCGGCATTACTCTTTCGTCACAAGAAAGCCATAGAATCCTTTTCTGTTTGTACTGAGGGCAATGAAGAAACCAGCGCTAAAGACAGAAGGGCTCCAGACCCTCGAATTTGCAAGATGTCACACCGGCTCTCTCACTCTCCTCCTCACATCCTCTTTAAAGTGTTTAAAGTGTTTCAATTGCCGCACACCGTGTTGTAGGGATAGTAGCAGCCTCAGCAAACTCCGTCCAAGCCATGCACCCAACGGGTTTCACCATGACCCCAAGGGCTTAATCATGACCTCCATAATTAAGCCCCAAGGAGGGGGAAAACGGGTTTGGGCGTGGCCTGGACAGAGTTTGCTGAGGCTGCTATTATCCTTAAGACATAAGGCGTTGTATGGTGTGCAGTGATTGAAACACTTTTAATACTCTTACATTAGGTATAGAGTCAGGATGGACTACCATGTAGCCTGCACCCACAGTGGGATTTATCAAACAGGGCTGTCAAAGACCCAAAGCCCCCCCCCAAAAAAAAATTATATTTCAATTGTGTAGGTGGGTGGGTGTTGTGTATCCTTTAGGGGCTTACAATCAGGTACAGGACATTATTAGAACTAGGTGTGAACTGGCTGAAGGTTTGGATTAAAGAAAGCTTGTTTATGTTTATTTATAAGAGTCTGATATAATAATTTTCTACAATTTTATATTAAATTCTATTGTAACTGTACTGTCTACCCTCATGTTGTAAAGCGCTGCGCAAACTGGCGGCACTATATAAATCCTCTTTAATTATTTTTATAGTTCAGTTTATGATATAGCTTTACAGTTACTTTGGCCTTTCATCCTTGCCCCTTAGAAAGTGACTTTGTGCTCCTTTCAGATGCTCAGCAATGGCGGGTTGTTATGGGTTGCTTCTCTTTGCTCATTGTGTTTTAGCTTGGTAAAGAAATCTGTAACAGTTTAGAATTTTTATCTCTCTTTTATTTAAAGAGAATTTACAGTGTAGAATACACTCCCTGTGTGCTGTTATTTCATCTTTAGGTTGTTAGGCAGAAAGGTAGACAAAGCTGGCCATACATCGAATGACTTTCAATCAGTCGTTGGCCCTGTTGGCACTCCGCTGGGCTGAACATTCTGTGTATGGCCAGCTTAAAGGGATTGTAAAGTCTCAAAGTTTTTCACCTTAATGCATTCTAAGGTGAAAAACCTTTGCTGCAGCTCCCCCCAGAACCCCCCCCCCCCTTTCCTTACCTGAGCCCATTCATTCCAGCGCCGTGTACGAGCCCAGCGGCTCCAGCCGCTGGCTCTCATCTCATTGGACAGATTGATAGCCATTGACACCCGCTGCTGTCAATCAAATCCAGTGACAGCCGAGTCCCGCTGTCTGTGTCAATGGACGCAGCAGCAGGACTCGGGACCGCGCCTGCACGGGTGCCCCCAGGGAAAATGGCTTTCCCTGGGGGCACCTGATGAAGGGGAGGAGCCAAGAGCGCCAGCGGGGGACCCCAGAAGAAGATTGGGGCTGCTCTATGCAAAAACCTTGCACAGAGCAGGAAAGTATAACATGTTTGCTAATTTTATTTAAAAAAAAAATAAAGCTTTACAACCCTTTTAAACCAAGCAATAACAAAAAATAAAAGAGCAGGCACGTCAATGGGAAAGTCATATAAAAGGTAAATACTTCCTTATTAAATTAACATGCGTTTACTAGAAATACATTCTTCTTTCCCTTTAAATAAGTCTCTGGTCTTGAAGAGTTAGCCTTGGATTTTTTTGTATCCGGACTTTTCTTTAATAAGTCTAATTACAAGATATTAAGCAGATTGTCTTTTGAACCTCTGCTTTTAATTAATAGATCCTGTTTTTGTGTAACAGCTGTATTATTGACCCTTGTTATATCTTTGTTCTCCAAGCGGAATTTGGAGCTAAGCCTTATTTTCTTAACATTCTGCAAAGAGAGATCCAAGCTCTTGGCAAGAATACAGGTTTACAAATTAACTGAATGACAAACATTAGCATACCTCCCAACTTTTTGAGATGGGGAACGAGGGACAACTATTAGCAAAAGTTTGTAGGCATAGGACACACCCCCATGCCATGCCCCCTTAAAGGTGAATTATACAAAAAAAGATTAGTTAAAGGGGTTGTAAAGGTTCATGTTTTTTCACCTTAATGCATCCTATGCATTAAGGTGAAAAAACACCTGTCCGTGACCGGCCCCACAGCCCCCCGTTTTACTTACCTGAACCCTCAAACTTGTCCCGCTCTCTCTCTCTGCTCTTGATTGGATAGATTGATAGCAGCGCAGCCATTGGCTCCCGCTGCTGTCAATCAAATCCAGTGACGCGTGTGCCGAGGGGGCGGGCCGAGGCCTGCATTCAGCTTCTATGGACGCCGATTGCTGGACTCGGGAGCGCGCCCGCAAGGTAACCACCCGGGAGAGCGCTTCTCCCAGGGGGTTATCTGATGCAGGGAGGAGCCGCGAGAGCCGCCGGGGGACCCCAGAAGATTAGGTTCGGGCCACTCTGTGCAAAACGAGCTGCACAGTGGAGGTAAGTATGATACGTTTGTTATTTAAAAAAAAAAAATCCTGAAACTTTAACTCAAAGTGCATTTTTTTTGCCACTACTATATCTTTATACTGTCTTTTGACATTTACAAATGCAGCAATATAAAAAGAAATTGGATGAAAGGTTTAGCACTGGGAAACATTTTTTGAAAGGTAAATAGTAAAATAGTAAGTTTTATATTCAACTATACAGATCAGACCACAATGAGGGACAAATGAGGACAGAGGGACATTTTTCCAAATCAGGGACAGTTGGGAGCTATGCATTAGGTCTAACATCAAATCAATATGTCCTGATTAAAGGTACCCATAGGCATTATTTCATACTTGCCTGATCCTGACAGTTTTTAAGTAGGATGGAATGATGGTCGTTCTTTTATGGAGATGCTTAGACATTAGCACACATGTCAACAATTGGCAAGGTGGGGGATTTTAGTAGTACATTTTCCTGTAAGACAGCCTTAACAGCTACCACATGCAGGAACATTGTGATGTGCAAGCCTCAAAAAGTAAACAACATTTAAAAATTTCCTTTACCTTCCCTGACTGAGCCCAATCCTTCATTTGCATCTCACATGCTCCCCTCCCAGACACTGCGGCTCACAGTGGGAGGGGTCCAGCAACAAAGACAGTGCAGTGGGCAGGACTAGGTGTGGCCAGGTGCTGATTGACAAGCTACAGGCCTATGGGTCAGCAGAGACAATGCTGATAGCCACGCCTCCTGTATCCCACAGTATTGTGAGTGGCAACTCTGCTTGGAATTCAGGAGCAGTGCAGCATTGTTGCCACACCATCACAGGAAGCTGTATTAGGTGGAGTTCACTGGCAGGGTCAGCAGATATTTGTAGGAATTTGAAGGGGGACTAAGAGAAAACTGTAAGTTACCTTTATAATTAAATGCAGCACTTCATTTTATTTAATGGTAGGCCATAGTTTTACTTTAATTGGGTTGATTTTTGGGGTCAAAAGACTATTGTTCCTCTTATATAACAAAAAAAAATATATATTACAGCTGTATGAGAAGTCTTGGATGGAAACGGCCATTCCCTAACTCATGGGCTATGTAATAGTTCCAAGGCAGTGACTTCAGTCTCAATGAAGCTGAATAGATTCCTCCATTGTCTAGTATTTACAATGCAGCAAAAGATTTAGGTAATGCTGCCTCCCCTTCCCTTTAAAGGAAACCTGCAATGGCTTGATACTCCCTGTTGTTAGAGCCCAATCCGGGAAAGATTAGACTTTTCTGTAGTGTTGGAGCTTACCACTACCTGCTACTCCCCCCATCCACATTTCTGCTGGCCAATCACTATAATGTGCTGGCCTCATTGGCCAAAAGCAGTTTGCAGGAACCAGAAAGGGATGGGCAAGCTTTGCAACTCTCATAATGGCCAGTGATTTGGACGTAAAAGCAAGATACTGTTTTGACAGATCATTTTTAAAGAAAAATTACAGCCACAAAATATCTTTTTTCATTTTAGATAGACCAGGGAAGGGTTACAATTTGAGTTTTAGTGCTGCCTGTGTCAGTCCTGCGAAGTTTCCTCATCACTTGCTGTCCCCGTTACAACAAAACACACAGGATGTCACAAAAACAGAAAAGGGGACACAGACAGCAGTAAAAACCTGGCAAAGTTTCTAACCCTTCCCCACTACCCAAAAACTGTTTTTGGTAGATTGGAATTGGGCATTATTCACAATGAATACCTGTAATTTTCATGTAAATGATTGCTTTAGATCATACATCACTTTTAGTATGACAGTGCATTCAGCGGTACAAAAATGAACACAGTCTGTACTGACTTGAATTTCCTCAGCAGTTACCAAGCAAAATATGAACTCAACACTGCCCTCTTGTGTCCATCAAATGAATTACCACACATATTTTCCAAACTGCTTTTCTGCATGAATGTGGGTCACGTATCAAAAACAAATACTGAAAAGTAGTCATCTTGCAGTCAAATATTTTCAGATAGGCAAGTTAATACTAGAATAAAGACATACAGGACAGGGGAAGGTGTGACTGCTGTGGGTTAGTAGATATCATGATATTGGCACGTAAATTCAGCTCATCTCTTCCATGTTTTGTAATTTAGAGGAGTGCTTTTTATGTTCATAGATAACTTTTTAGCAGTAGTAGAGCCTTGTACCGCATTAGCTATTAATTATTGCCAAAATTTTGGAATTTAAGTGATACACATTATTGACTTACTTAAAGCGGACCTTCAGTCATTTTTTCATCTTTCCTTCTATTAAATCTTCTGCCCTTGTTAATTTAACTTTGGATAGTAAAAAAAAAAATTTTCTGCCAATAAATACTTTATACAGCCCACTTCCTGTTTCTTGTCTGGTAAAAAGCCTAGGCTTATGACATCATACACAGCTCCCTCTCGTGAGAGTTTGTCAGGAAAGAGGGGAGATGAGTCATAAGAGGGCCAATGAGAGCTGCAGAGCTAGAGGTGTGTCTTTGTAAATCCAGGAAGTGAACAGGCAGCAGCTTCAGCTGCCCACAGTTAAAATGGCTGCAGCCAGACTCAGTGGAGGGAGATTTCTGCAGCATATTTGGCAAGTACAGAATCGCAGTATATATAAAAATAATATGCAAAGTGGTTGGAGGGAAGCTTCAGAATGGCAAAGATGCTTTTATTAAAAATTATGTGAGCAGACTGCAGCTCCTCTTTAAAGATGTAAGGTTTCGGAACTCATTGGGTTCTTTCCTCATGCATTAATGACATGAAATAGCCAATAAAGAGTATCAACTAAATTCCAAAGATCCAGATCAACTTTTTTTAAGGGATAATAGAGTTAATGTGTGCAATCCATATTTTCTTGCTTTAAAGATGTCCTTTTATTCAGTATATAGTGGCCATGTTTTTTTTTAGCTTTAAATAAGAAGCTAAGCATGTAAATATCTAGCAGCAAATCTTTCCCTGTGTCGGGTATTCAATACTTGTCACAACCATACACTTGGTGACTTTGGGATCCTCGCATATGTTTTTATTTGAAAACACGACTTCCTGAAAATGGAGATTAAGTGGAAATATGCTTCTAACATTTTTTAACTGTTTCTCAATTTCGGGCTGGTAAATGATCAAAATTGGGGCAGAATTCAGTCAACAATTACTTTTATTTGACATTGCATTTGCTTTGATCCATCAGTAGATTGTTAATCAGGCACTAGATTGCTGTAGGTAAAATGGTTCTAAAATAAAAAATACCTTAATACAATCTCTGTATAAGGTAAAAAATGCTACTCCACTCGTCCTAACCCCTGCCCCTAAACACTTACCGGACTTCTCTCACTGATCCAGTGCTGTCTCAGCTGCAGCACCGCTCTCTTCTCTTCCTAGTCTCACAGCACAAAGAGCAATGGCAAGCATAGGCTCCTGCTGCTGTCCGTCAAACTCCTGTGAGGAGGGAGCTGGGGCGTGGCTTATTGGTGCTGTGTGTGATTATGGATGCACATAGCCCAGCTTGAAAGCATGCCTGCATGGTGCCTCCTTAGCACACAGCTTGCTAAAGAGGCACTTGGAGGAGCTGACAGCACCAGCAGGGGACTCCAGAGGAGTGCGCTGTGCAATGTGACTGCACAGAGCAGGTAAGTATATGTGTGTATGTGGATATATATATATATATATATATTTATATATATTTATATATATTTATATTTATTTTTATTTATTCCAGGTACTTATATAACGCTGTCAATTTACACAGCGCTTTACATATACATTGTACATTCACATCAGTCCCTACCCTCAAAGAGCTTACAACCTAAGGTCCCTAACACACATTCATACAAATACTAGGGACAATTTAGACAGGGTGCAATTAACCTCCCAGCATGTCTTTAGAGTGTGGGAGGAAACCAGAGTACATGGAGGAAACCAGAGTACACGGAGGAAACCCACGCAGGCACGGGGAGAACATGCAAACACCAGGCAGATGGTGTTGTGGTCAAGATTCGGACCAGTGACCCTTTTTGCTGCTAGGTGAAAGTGCTAACCATTACACCACTGTGCCGCCCAAAAAAAGAACAGTAGGAGGGTCTTAAAGGGGCATTAAATAGCAGGATTGCATTACATACAGAGTGCAGAGTTCAGGGGGGTTACATACAAAGTGCAGAGCTGTCACTTGTAAACACAGAAACTGGACTTCTGTGTTTACAAGTGATTGTGGTGAGCAGGCCCCCCCCCCCATGGGTCTGAGCCAGAGGTGGTGGAACTGAGTTCCACCAAGTCCCCCCTGAAAAAAAGAAGCCCTGTATATATATATATATATATATATATATATATATAGTTTATTTTTATTTTTTTAGCAAAAAATTCTGTAAATGTTGACAAAAACCTTATATAACAGCCTAATGTATGGTCTGTATTGGTGACTCAGGGAGGGAACTCATCTCAACTTGTACAAAGAAGATAGTTTGCTGCCAATATTCCTCTATGTCTGTTCAGCTTTTGGTGTTTAGAAATGTATAACAGTTTTTTATATATCTATAAATGGTCGAAAAGCACATTTAGACCTGCATAATTTGTAACAATTCCTCTCACTGATGGTTAATATCTTTTATTCTGCACTTTTATTTTAACTTTGTCTACGTATGTTATATGGAAAGATCATTTTATGTAATATTTTATATATTTCTATTTCAGGGTGTGATAGCAGAAATAAAAATTAAGAATGACCCCAGAGCCGCAGAGCTTCAGTGTGAAGAGGAAGGAGACGATTCTGATGGGGTAAGTTTCCCATTGGCTGGGTCATCACAGATTTCACCCCAGTGTTACTCAGGATGCCTTAAACCCTTTACAGCCGTTTACTGAGTGCGCCATTATAATGGAAATGTATTCTAACCCAAATATTCATTCATAGACACGTTACATGAGATCACTGCTATTACAGCCCATTGACAAGTCAACGCTTCAACTTTAGTGCTCTCTACAGCATTCTTAAAAATGTCTTGTTCACAGCTGAAATCTCTCTTAGCAAAATCTGTTATACAAGATCGGAGGAAAAAAAAAACATAAAAGGAAAATGCAATGGACAGCACAGAAATAGTAAAATAATATGAAAGAAATAAACCAAACCAATAACTAATCCAAACCACTGGAAAGAGTCATTTTCTTTCACTGGCACCAAACCATTATCTGCAGCAGCTCTGAGGGCCACACAGTGAGAGCCAAGGGTGCCGCATTTTGCCCTCACGCCACAGGTTGGGCACCAGGGGGCTTAGAACCTCTGCCCATGTTTTACTGTTTTCTTTGTCCCTATTTGTTATTGTCTTTCTTTGAATTTCAGGAGGCACTAGCCATAAGAATAGGTAAACAAATAGATCTTCTATAGACACCAACAGTAGTAAAATCAGACAGGGGTTCAAACCCTTTTCTTTCGACCTTACCTAAAACAAATGTTTTAGCTAGACCTCTGCTTTAAGAGCTGTTGTTATAAACATTTTCACATAGGATTCATACAAATTTCACCCAGAATTCACACTCTTTTTTTTTCAATTGAATAGAATTAGGGCTCATTTAGACTTGCTGTTGGGGGAGCATTAAAAACATGAAGTTGAGCCACGTTTTTTTTTTAACTTGAATTTATTTCTAGGGCTGAAACAACTAATCGATTAATCGACAACTAATCGATTATGAAATTAATCGATTACTATTTTCATAATCGATTAATCGGCCAGTAACTTAATGGGGTTAGAAGAAACTAAAATTAGTCCTTTATAGTACAAAAAGAGCAAATAATTGCTACTGTAAATAATACTTTCACAGTTCTACAGTGTTTTTTATTCTGCCCGACAACAAATTGGCCAAAAAACAGTATGTCTCTTCTAATAGTATATACAGTATATATCTCCTCTAATAGTATATACAGTATATATCTCCTCTAATAGTATATACAGTATATATCTCTCCTCTATTAGTGTATACAGTATATCTCCTCTAATGGTGTATACAATATATCTCCTCTAATGGTGTATACAGTATATCTCTTCTATCTGTTATTCTCAGAGTGGATTAGAGATTTTGCTCCCTAACCATATAGTTGGTTATTTATATTTACCACTGCATAGAGATATTTAAGAATAAATTGTCTTTTTTTTAAACTTTACATATTAACTAAATTATACACCACAGTTTTTTTTTAAGGTTATTAACCGATTAATCGATTAATCGAAACAATAATTGGCCAACTAATCGATTATGAAAATAATCGTTAGTTGCAGCCCTATAATTATTTCAAAGTATTTTATTTTGAGAAGCAAGATGAATACATTTGAAAATGACATTACATATAACGCTGATGTATAAAAATACTGTGACTGAGTTGAATGAAATATAATTGGTTGTTATAAACAAGAAGCTTAGTAGAGAACCTGAGACTATACGACCATGGGAAAACTAAGGCAATATGAAACTTCCCAGACAGACAGGAGGATGGTCCCCTCGTTTTCCGGTACCCCATATGGGAACTAACTGTACCGGATTGGAGGAATCCAGCTCCCGAATCATGATGAAATGTACCGAGTAGGAAGAGGATGAGCCACGTTTTTAGTGCCTCTAACTGCTCCCTCTTTGGGGTGTTTACATGCCACAGTCACAATACGTTGCTTTTTGCCTACAGCTAAAATTATTGCACCTGGAGCATACAGTTAGTCTGCCGAATGTGACCCCTTCAAGTGAATGGGGAAGCATCACAAACACCCTGCAACTGCATTCTCCCTCTACTCTGTTTGGCACTATTGGGTTTGTGGATCACATGATTCACTCCCCTTCTTCCCACATGACAGCCCTGATGCTTGATAATTGGCTGCTTGCGTTTCAAAGGGGAGGTCCACCCTAAAAAAAAAAAAAAAAATTGCATAAGAATGTTAAAAAAAAAAGAAAAAAAAAAAAAACGTAACTTACCAGAAATGGCTGTTGCTAGGCAGATTGTCCTAATCTGCCCCACCTACACCGCGGTGATCTTCAGTCTTCTCCTCCTCGTGTTGTCTTCTGGGGAATGGGGCGTGTTCTGGGAACTATGTGTGTCCCAGAACACAGCGCGCCCCATTCACAAATCGCAGCGCGACTTGAGCATGCGCAGTAGGAAACGGGCAGTGAAGCCGCAAGGCTCCACTGCCTGTTTCCCTAAATTAAGACGGATCGACCTCGGGCGGCCGACATCGCTGGCTCCCTGGACAGGCAAGTGTCCTTATTAAAAGTCAGCAGCTATAGTGTTTGTAGCTGCTAACTTTAAATTTATTTTTTTTTTTAACCGGACCTCCCCTTTAAGTCACGACTTGGAGCTTACACAAGGCTTCCACTTTTCACCTCTGATGGTTGAGTGGACCAGTGGGGAATAAAGGGATACAAATAAGCGCAGCTAGTGGGACATCATTAAAATAACCTTTTGTCCTGCAGGGAAAAATCACATGTTCACTTTAAAATTAACATTAGAGGTTAGGTTAAGTATTAGGGTTTGGGTGAGAGCACAGTTAAATGTTAGGGGTCACATTAAAGATCGGTTAGAGGTTAGGGACATAGTACAAGCAATAAACTCACATAAAGAATCTTGAACTATACAGTATGTGATAAATGGAAATGAATGCATATTGCACAATGCTGCCATCTGGTGGTGTTTGATGCAAGTAAATGTCACAGGATGTTCTTTATACATTTCTATGTATCAGGAATATCCTGTGATATCACCACCTAGTGGCAGCTTGATGCTGCTGAACCAAAAAGCTGTTATTACTGAATACTGAACCTGAATGTCTTTCTTTTTGTAATTTTATATATATATTTTTTTATTGCTACAGTCATCTGGAGACTTTGGCAGTGGCCTTCCAGAAGAGGACGTGGTTGAGGTAAGGCATATATTGGGGCCTCTAACAAATGGATGGGTAACAGGGCTATAGTAGAGAATCAGAGAATCAGGATTAGTGATTTTTTTGTATAAGACCAAAATATTTTGTAGGATTTTACAGCTTACATTAATCATATGAGGAACACATAGGAAAATGTCCAAAAGGGAATTAATACGAAGATAAAGCCTACTTTGTGTTGCATCTGTTCAATAATCGGACATTGTATAGTGTATTTCTTTGTTATAGAAATATTGGAGTCACCAATGTGGAACAAGCATGGTGGATAAGATATCACACTTTACTGGTTTCATACTTGCTCCAGGTCAGCAGGTAGTGAACCTGGTATCAAGGTGACAGCCGCTCCATATACTACACTTAGTCACCCTGGCTCTGGAGGAAACTTGCCAGTAAAAAGATGGCTAAAGGACGTACTTACCTACTGCTATGACATTGCTCCTTCAATGGTTGAAATGCTGCAGAATCTCCTTTGGCAATAAGGGAGCAGTAAAGAATTGACACCATAGCATCAGGTTCACTGTTAGGGGAAGCCATTCCTTCCTTTTTATTTGTTAGTGCCACATTTGCATCACACCTAGACTATTATATAATGGTGAATCCCCAGGGGATAGCACCTGTCATTTTTGTTTGCAGGATGAAACATAAAGTGTTTTATTGTATATGCTTTAAAGTTCCATATTCTATATTGTAGTACAGTGTAGTGTAGTGTTTTCTTCTCTCAGCTTGATTTTTTATTGTATTCCTGGTTTCACAACACCCAACATGAATATGTTCGTTGTTGGTGCATATAGGTGAGATAAATAATTCACCTACATATTTAGCCCTACACCCCCAGTTCCTTCCTATATATCTCAGTTGGGCCACCCATCTTATGGATGGGCCAATAAGGAGCCCTGGGGGTATGCAATTCCTTCTTATTCATTGTCTACATTTGCATTTAAGACCCCCCTAGTTTAGTGGCTCCTGCAGCACACTAGGGGACTCTGGGGTGTCTGTACCCACATTCTTCACAGTTTGCATGGGCTAGATTAAGAATAGGTGCCTGTTAATACAATGTTAAGGTGATAAAACTTACTCTGACGTAAGGGAACTGTAACAAATTCATTTGTCTCATCATGTTTAATAATGGCTTCTATTCTATTAAGCAGGTGACTCGAGCTCCAAGAGTAATAGCACTGGCTCCTATCACAGTACCCCCCATACAGAGACCATCTGTAGTAAATGAGCCTCAGATCATGAAGGAGGTTCAAGAGACTATACAGAGAGTTGAAGTTTCAGGTATAGAAAAGAACACATTGCCTTGTACAAAATCACGTTTTAAGAGTACTGTTTTTAAAATAATTACATTTTTTGTTGCAGATTTGTTTATGTTAAAGTTGTGCTTATTTTTCTGCTTCCGATGCACCTTTCTATTTTAACAAAGCAAAGTTTAGGTAGCAGCCAACTGGAAAGCCATGGAGGAGTTTTCCTGGAACCTGTAATAAGAGGGGTGCCATTCAGCTGTCTTTTGACTTCACAGTGAAGGGGACCCCTCCTGGCCAACTGGTGTATTGACGATTGTGTTTAGTGGAAGCGAGGCTGGACTAGAGAAGCCATAGATATATTGTCTCAAAGAGGAGAGAGTTTGGGACTTTTAATGAGGTGTGTGCCCAACAGTCGATGTGCCCAACAGTCGATGCAGTGAACATAACCTGAGTATGAATACATTTACTCATAAACAAAGGTAAATGGGCATTAAAGACAATCTGTATTGCATCGACTGTTGGACACACACCTTATTCAAAGTCCCAAACTCTCTCCTCTTTGCTACTTAACAGGGATGGAGGCACAGATATATTGTCTTTGCTTCAAAGCCACATCCCATCAGCAGAGCCGGGACAAGGTCATCTAGAGCCCAGGGCGAACATGCCGAAATCCCCCCCCCCCCCCCCCCCCCCCCCCCCAGATGCATGAGCATTATGTGCCAGCAAAAGTCCCCTGGCAAAACTGGCAACTAATCTGCATGATTACCCCCTAAGCAAAAATGACCCCTCTTCCCAGTACACATCTGCCCCCCTGTTAAAATTCCCCCTCCCAGAACAAATATTTGTCCCTATACCCCAAATCTCCTCAACACAAATGCCCCCCCCCCCCCCCCAAAAAAAACCTAAAAAATTACCTCTCATAGCATAAATCCTTTACCACTAAAATTTCCCCTCCAAATACACATCCTCTCCCCCTACTCCAAACCCCCCCCCCCCCCCCCCCCATTCCCAAATTTCCCCTCCTGGCACAACTCCCCACACCATATCACCTCTTGTAGCACAAAAACCCCAATCTCCCCTCCTAGCACAAATCCACTTCCTCCATCCCCATCCCAACACAGATCCCCCTAAATCTCCACTCCTATCACACTCCCTCAAATTTCCCCATCTAGAACAATTCTTACCTTATTCTTACCACTTCCTCCATCCCCATCCCAACACAGATCCCCCTAAATCTCCACTCCTATCACACTCCCCCAAATTCCCCCTTCCAACACAAATCACCTTCTCTCTAATCTCCTCATGGCCCCCTCCCACCTCACATGATACCACAGTGCCCAGGGCAGCCGTCCCTCCTGCCCATCAGTTACATTAAGTAGTTCAGGCTTTCTTGGCTTCCTTCACACGTAACTGAATAAATCATTGTAACCTAATGTTTACTACAGAAATGACTATACAGGCGGGACTGTCATTTCAATAATGTCAAATCAATGCTGCTCATGTTTTTTTTTTGTTTGTATTTAACAGATGCTCCATAACACTGTTGTATTTTATGTCACAGTGTATGTGGCCTTGTAAATCACTTCATGATCTTGAGTTCCAAATAGGAACACTTTTTTCTGTATTAGAAACAAAAATGTAAATAAAGTTGGAATTAAAAAAAATAATGCTATTTATGTTATACAATATTGTATTATACTGGAGCAAATAGCAGTTATAATCAGATAAAAAAAAAGCTACAAACTATTTTTTGTGGCTATCCTATAACCAACATACAGATCAGGGACTTTTGAGTCAGAATTTCTAGTCTGTATGTTCTGGGCCAGTGACTTGGAAAGTACAGAAGCCACGGAACCTGTTTGATAGCCAAGGAATGGGCATTTTTAGAGGGAAAAGTCTGTTTTAGCTGGCTATATCCAGGTTTTCTTTAAGATCACCGAAAGATTACCGAAAGTGGGTCACAGCCCGATTTCATTGTAGAACCTCTCGTTACAGGCAAAACCGGACAGAAAGGAGAGAAAAAAGATAAAAGAGACAAATAAAAAAAAAACAATATTGCATACAGTGCCTTGCAAAAGTATTCGGCCCCCTTGAACTTTTCAACCTTTTGCCACATTTCAGGCTTCAAACATAAAGATATAAAATTTTAATTTTTTTGTGAAGAATCACCAACAAGTGGGACACAATTGTGAAGTGGAACGAAATCTATTGGATATTTTAAACTTTTTTAGCAAATAAAAAACTGAAAAGTGGTGCGTGCAAAATTATTCGGCCCCTTTACTTTCAGTGCAGCAAACTCACTCCAGAAGTTCAGCGAGGATCTCTGAATGATCCAATGTTGTCCTAAATGACTGATGGTGATAAATAGAATCCACCTGTGTGTAATCAAGTCTCTGTATAAATGCACCTGCTCTGTGATAGTCTCAGGGTTCTGTTGAAAGCGCAGAGAGAGCATCATGAAGACCAAGGAACACACCAGGCAGGTCCATAATACTGTTGTGGAGAAGTTTAAAGCCGGATTTGGATACAAAAAGATTTCCCAAGCTTTAAACATCCCAAGGAGCACTGTGCAAGCGATCATTTTGAAATGGAAGGAGTATCAGACCACTGCAAATCTACCAAGACCTGGCTGTCCCTCTAAACTTTCAGCTCAGAGAAGGAGAAGACTGATCAGAGATGCAGCCAAGAGGCCCATGATCACTCTGGATGAACTGCAGAGAACTACAGCTGAGGTGGGAGAGTCTGTCCATAGGACAACAATCAGTCGTACACTGCACAAATCTGGCCTTTATGGAAGAGTGGCAAGAAGAAAGCCATTTCTCAAAGATATCCATAAAAAGTCTCGTCTAAAGTTTGCCACAAGCCACATGGGAGACACACCAAACATGTGGAAGAAGGTGCTCTGGTCCGATGAAACCAAAATCGAACTTTTTGGCCACAATGCAAAACGATATGTTTGGCGTAAAAGTAACACAGCTCATCACCCTCAACACACCATCCCCACTGTCAAACATGGTGGTGGCAGCATCATGGTTTGGGCCTGCTTTTCTTCAGCAGGGACAGGGAAGATGGTTAAAATTGAGGGGAAGATGGATGCAGCCAAATACAGGACCATTCTGGATGAAAACCTGTTGGAGTCTGCAAAAGACCTGAAACTGGGACGGAGATTTATCTTCCAACAAGACAATGATCCCAAACATACAGCAAAATCTACAAAGGAATGGTTCACAAATAAACGTATCCAGGTGTTAGAATGGCCAAGTCAAAGTCCAGACCTGAATCCAATCGAGAATCTGTGGAAAGAGCTGAAAACTGTTGTTCACAAACGCTCTCCATCCAACCTCACTGAGCTCGAGCTGTTTTGCAAGGAAGAATGGGCAAGAATTTCAGTCTCTCGATGTGCAAAACTGATAGAGACATACCCCAAGCGACTTGCAGCTGTAATCGCAGCAAAAGGTGGCTCTACAAAGTATTAACGCAAGGGGGCCGAATAATTTTGCACGCCCCACTTTTCATTTTTTTATTAGTTAAAAAAGTTTCAAAAATCCAATAGATTTCGTTCCACTTCACAACTGTGTCCCACTTGTTGGTGATTCTTCACAAAAAAATTAAAATTTTATATCTTTATGTTTGAAGCCTGAAATGTGGCAAAAGGTTGAAAAGTTCAAGGGGGCCGAATACTTTCGCAAGGCACTGTATATATATATATATATATATATATATATATATATATATATGTAAAAAAAATAATAACAAACATGCCTATACTTACCTCCTCTGTGCAAGGGGTTTTGCACAGAGCGGCCACAATCCTCCTCTTCTGGGGTCCCCCAGCGGCGCTCCTGGATCCTCCTCTTCTCGAGTGCCCCCGCGGACACCTGCATTCCATGGGGGCACTCATGCGGGCACACTCCCGAGTTCTGCTGCTGCATCCATTGACACAGCAGCAGGACTCCCCCCGGCTCCAGTGCCACTGGATTTGATTGACAGCAGTGGGAGCTGATGGCTCCTGCTGCTATCAATCGATCCAATGAGGACCTGAGACAGGGGCTAGAGCTCGTTCTCGTCGCTGGAAAGATCAGGTTCAGTAAGTAAAAGGGGGGCTCTGGGGGGCTGCTTCAGTATGGAAAGTTTTTACACCTTAATGCATATAATACATTAAGGTGAAAAACACTGAGACTTTACAACCCCTTTAAGGCATCAGCATACCAAGACATTTTGGACAATTTCATGTTTTCAACTTTGTAGGAACAGTTTGGGGGTGACCCCTTCCTGTTCCAACATGACTGCACACCAGTGCACAAAGAAAGGTCCATAAAGACTCCTAAACCTTATGGTTCCCAGAAGAGTTGAAGCTGTTGTAGCTGCAAAGGGTGGGCCAACTCCATATTGAACCCTATGGACTAAAACTGGGATGCCATTAAAGTTCATGTGCGTGTAAAGACAGGTGTCCCAATACTTTAAAAAATATAGTATATATATATATATATATATATATATATATATTTTTTTTTTTTTTTGTAATTTAGCTAAAGTGCGTCATTTTGTCTTGGCACCAGCCTGTGAAAACCCCCTGTAGAGTAGCACTCAGACTGGAATAGGGAGATACAGGGCTGGAAGACACTCAAGAGTGTTGCATGCAGATGTACTGGCAGCAGGAATTAGCAGAGAGAAATAGAGTTGACCTCATCAGTCTGCTGCTACTCCTTCACTGTCCAGTCAGCAGGCTGAGAGAGGAGAGAGGACACCACCAAATTTCTTAACTGTAAGTGCCGTTGTCCTCTTCGTTGTATAGTCTGACGTGGCTTTGCAAATCTCAGGACTGGAATATATATATTTAACTGTTAGTTCAGCTTGAAACCATCATTGCCCACTCAAAACCAATATTGAACTGCAGTGTAGCAAGATTTGTCTAGTAAAATCTGCCAGTATTTACAGTCTGGGGTGTTCCTGTATTAGATCCCTTTAAGCTATTCATTTCATAAATTCAAGTTAAAGTGATTGTAAATGTGTAAATAAAAAAAATAAAAACATGTCATACTTACCTACTCTATTCAGTGGTTTTGCACAGGGCAGCCCTGATCCCCCTCTTCTCGGGTCCTCTGCCAGCACTCCTGGCTCCTCCCTCCACAAAGTGCCCCTAAACACTCATGCATGTTCACTCCCATGCCAGCTCTGTGTGTTCATGGACATGGGCTCTGCCGCCCGCTCTCCCAGGAGAGAGCCTAGATGAGATCGGACTGTTCAGAGACTGTTGATGCATAATTGCTCAGTGACCCACAACAAGAACGATCGCTGTAAACCCTGTTTCTGTGACAATCTACAACTACAACAGTGTGATGGTCTGCAGTCAGACTACAGGGCACATGGCAGGAGCTGATATAAAGAGAATCTACTTTAAATACTCATTCTAATATGTTAAAAAAGAAAATAAAGTGGAACTTTGGGCAAATAAAAAAAACTACCCTCCAGTTTGGTTAGACGTTCATTCAAAAATCAAAAAACATATTTATTAAATGTTGCTGGTATAACAAAATTAGCTATTATTATTATATTACAGGAATTATATAGCGGCAACAGTTTGCGCAGAACTTTAGAATATGAAGCGAGACAGTACAGATACAAGAGGGCTCTCTATATAGTGTGGCTGGTTTAAATCACAAGAGTGGCTAAACAGAATTTCAGATCTTTTGGCTGGTAAGCTCTACACATCTAGGAAACCACACACTGGCATAGTCAATCGTTAAACGATGAATACGATTCTGGCTTCAGCTCAGTCCCTTCCCATTGACCCTGTCCTTTGACGCGTTTCACCCGATAGGACTTATTTGGTCAGTTGAAGATATTCATGTGTGGAACGGGACATGCTCCTGCAGAGGACTGGCACCTGGAGCAGCGGAGGCTTACTAGTGGTACTGTTTAGCATTACTATTACTACACATGTAGGAAGCCACACACTGGCATACTCAATCGTTAAACAATGAATAGGATTCTGTGTTCAGCTCAGTCCCCTCCCGTTGGCCCCATACTTTGACGCGTTTCACCCAATATGGACTTATTTGGTCAGTTGAACATAATTCATGTGTGGAACAGGACATGCTCCTAGAGATGACTGCCACCTGGAGCAGTGGTGGCTTACCAGCAGTACTGTTTAGCATTACTATTACTACACAGGTACAGTAGGTGTTTCAGTTGTGTATTTAACTGTTGTAGTTTTTAACACCTTTGCATATATTGTCTTTATTACTTTTGGACTGTTTCATCATTCCATTTGTTTGACATTGTTAATACCTGTGCTTTTCATTTCTATTAACTTAGGGCCAGAAAGGAGAGCTTGGAATCAAAGTGAGTAACAGCTGTATACATATTGTTGGATATGCTTGTGATTGAAATTCTGTAGATTGGCTATCCACTCCACATGTAATATCTATCAATTTGTCTCTTTAGGGTGAAGCTGGGTTTGGCTATCTTGGACCTAAAGGGCAGAAAGGAGAACTTGGAGGAAGTGGACCACCAGGACCACCTGGACCCTCTGGGCCTTCTGTTGTCCAGAAAGCTGATGGCTCAACTGTGCAGCAGATTACAGGACCACGGGGACCCCCAGGTCCTGAAGGGCCCCCAGGAAAAGAAGGAGAGCCTGTAAGTATACGGTGCAATGAACTGGCATTGAATTGGCCTTAGATGATTTGAGTGGTAAGACATTTTTGGAGCTTTAATAAGATCATATCAGGATCAAAATTATTGTAAAATGTAGAATACACGAGAACCCAACTCCAGCCAAAACTATTAGTTTCGGATAGCTCAGGGCATGATTAATCTCTTTAAAGCCAGCCATAAACGGATCCAGCTGAACTGGACAAATTCCAATTTATCTATGGGAAGGGCTGATTGTTTTAAAGTCAATCTACCTATCGACTTCAGTACGACCAGCCTGTAGGGTTTTTCATTTAATGGCAGTTGACATGTATATCTGCCGGAAGTGATCATTGTATTCTGACGACTGGGAAACCTCCCACTGTAAGAATACTTTAGCGTAGCGGGAGGGACTAACTAACTGTATATTGATGGGGGAATCGAACAATTTTCTTTTCTTCAACCCATAATGTATGGCCTTATTAAGACCACCTCAATATTGTACTTGCTGTCTTTTTTATGTTCCCCTACTGCGATCAGGACAGGGAGCGAGGGAAACTCCCTGATAGCTCCACACTGTACTTAAGACATTTATTATTGCTGCCTTTGTTCCTGTTTGGCGAGATTTTCCCGCTCTTCATGCCTTTTGACAGGTGTCAGACAACACAGGAAGTAAAGAGAAATCTCCCCAAAAGGAACACATTCAGCATTTAAATGCTGAAACCGGTACAGACCCTTTCATACTCTATCTAAGCCTTTAAAATATTTTGTTGGAGTTGGGCTTTAAATGATAGTGTACAGTATATAATTCCAAGAACAAAAATTTTATATATTGTAGCTCACCAATTTTGTGATGTGGTGGCTGCATTACTTTTCTATTTTTCAGGCTTTATTTTGACCTGGTAATCCAGCCAGGAACGCAGTTCTAGTTCTAGGGTGAAAATGCTCACTCACTGTACTGTATCTACAGTGGAGCCTTGTTGTCACCCTATGACAGTTCCACAGAGCACCTCCCTCTTTTCTTTTCTCCATAACATGGGGGGGGGGGGGGGGTGTTATATAGTCCACATAGAGAACTAGGAATAATACTGACTGATAACAAAGCTGCACTGGAAGTTATAAACTGTTATCATTTCCAGCAGGATCAACAGAAATGAATATGCACTTATCTAGCAAATATAACAAAAAGCTTTCAATTATATATTTAACAAATCAAAAAGGAGAAATAAGAGGTCCATCGTTAGAGTTTACATACTACCAAGACCAAAATGTTTGTTGTCTGCTTAACTTAATGATAATCGCAGTATAATATGTATATTTGTATAACTTTTAGTAAAGACTATTTTAGGTTTAAAAGCCACTGTTTAAGGCCGGGTTCACACATGCTGCGGCCGCGGCTCACAGTACGGGGTTCCTGTTCACCGATTCAGGTGCGAATCACGTCTGAATTTTTGCCTGAATTTTTGCCTGAATTCCCACCTGATTCGGAGCCAAAAACGCACAGGACCCTTTCTAAATGCAAACCGCATCCAATTTGCATAAGTGTGAACCCGGCCTAATAGTTAGAAAAACATGTATTTACATATTCTTACCATCACAGGCTTCATATTAACAGTTCTTTTTTATTTCAGGGTGATCCCGGTGAAGATGGCAAAGCTGTAAGTCTATAATGTTTCTCTATATATTTTATCTATACCTGTTTTTTTAATACAAATAATAGCTTGCTACTTCTCTTTCCTCACAACTACTGTGCTTGGACCATCCTGCCACTGTTTTTCCTATTAAGTTAAGGCCTCGTGCACACTTAACCTTAAAAAAAACTCTGCTTTTAGGGGCACCTTGCTTTTTTTTTTTTTTCCTGCCTCTAAATGCCCCTGCATATTAGCTTATGTGTCCATGAACATATAGGTGTTTAGAGGCAGGGGCTTTTAAAAAAAAAAAGCACCCACTGCCAGCACGCCCAGGAGTGTGGACGCGTGTAGATGTGGCAAAACGCATGTTAATGTTAGGCGCGTCAAGCACTTGAGCATTAATTCATTTCAGTGGCCAGAATAAATTATTATTGTGGCTAATGAGATGAATTATTGCCCAAGAGCTTAACACACCTAAATGGGATTACACACGTTTACACACTTCAAGCATTTTTTTCTGACAAAACGCTGCTCCAGGGAGGGAAAGTGTACAGAAGAGCTGGGCCTACGCCCTGTGCGCATGTGGCTAAATGTGTCATTTATTTAAAGAATTTTATCAAAAGGGAAAAGTGACTTAGGCCCCTTTCACACTGGGGCGGTGGGTGCGTTGGCGGTAAAGCGTGCTATTTTTAGCCGTCAATTTTGCGCCGCTATTTCAACCGCTAGAGGGGGCGCTTTTACCCCCCCCCCCCCGCGCGCGCTAGCGGCTGAGAAAGGGTTAAAAACAGCCGCGTAAGGGTTAAAAATGAAAAAAAAAAAAAGTCTATGGCAAAGCTTGCGTGAAGCCCCATCAAAGCTCCCCCAAAGCCTCATCGAAGCCCCCAGCAAAAGCAGGTGTAAACAGGACTGTAAGCTAACCATTTTATTTAGTGACAGGGGCTTTGATTGGCGTTCAGAGAGCTTTAACAAAGCGTGTCCGAAGCCGTGTTTTGAAGCAAGTGTAAACTAGCCCTAAAACAGGCATATCTAAGTATGAAGGCATCCGGGGTAAAGCTGTCCACATAGACCATCCTCCGCACCATCGGCTCTCACTTTTGTCAGTCTGCAATTGTGACTGGGAAGACTACCCTGCAGTACAGCGATCTGGAAGCGAGGTTTGAAGCACACGTGGAGCGCTGTGTGGAAGGGACGACGTTGATGGCGGTGCGGAGGATGGTCTTTGTGGACAGCTTTACCCCGGATGCCCGCATACTTATATATATGTGCCTGTTTTAATCATCAGCCACGTGAGTTGCTAAATGTTGTACCTTTGTTTGTAACATAGTCAGGGGTGCTTGCAAAAGGCATTCATGGATTTACATGGTTTCACTCTTCTTTTATAAACAAAAAACTGTTGCTGCTTCCACTTGAGCATGCTTGTCGGTGTTGTAGTTTGTACCAAACCCTTTCACTGTCACTTTTTCTGTACAGATTGGTATATTTGTAAATGTGGAGAAAAATATAAATGCAAGCATGTGAAGTAAAGAATAAAATAATACACAAAACACCTAAACATCATATGTATTAAAATGGCTGTAAACCCATATAAAAAAAAAAAACCTGCAAGACAAAGGCATAATGATCTAGTATGCATCGCATACTAGCTCATTATGAAATGCTTACCTTAGATCAAAGCTGTTGCAGCGGTTCCCGTACAATGCTGTGACCGGCAACATGTCTCCTGGAGTTATTTCCGGGTATGGGTGCTGTGATTGGCCAGAGCCGCGATGACGTCACACGTGGTAGCCACCGGTCGCGGCACAGGCCCTTTATAAACCGCACAATCGAGCTGTTTTTTCAGTGCGCATGCCCTAATCCCATTGGCACAAGCGTATGTGCAAGTTTAGGAGATATTTACACTCAGTACCTAGAGGTAAGCCTTATCATATGCTTACCTGTAGGTACAAGTGGTGTAACAGGGTTTACAACCACTTTAACCACACACAGTTTAGAGTTATTCTTTAAATGAGCAAATATTGGTTACTCTACTTAGCTGTCTTTCATTTTAACGACTTCAGTTCTCATACCTGTATACCCCTTATAGACCAGATCCATTTTTACATTTCCACTGTGGGCCTGTGTGTTTGGTCATAACTTTGTTATTATTTAAAGTGAAATTTAAGGCTTTCATTTTTTTTTTAAGTAAAAAACATGTCATACTCACCTGCTCTGTGCAGTGGGTTTGCACGGAGCAGCCCACATCCTCCTCTTCTCAGGTCCCTCACCATCGCTCCTGGCCCTTCCCTCCTGCCAAGTGCCCCCAGAGCAAGCAGGTTGCAATGGGGGCACCCAAGCAGGCTTGGCAGTGGCTGTCCATTCACACACAGAGCTATGGCTCGCCCTGCCCCCCTCACTCCTTATTGGCTCACTGGCTGTGATTGACAGCAGCAGAAGCCAATGGCTCCCACTGTCGAAAAGGAATTTCCCCCCAAAAGGGTGGGGTTTTTTGGCAGCACAATATAGAAGATTAAATAATTGATACAACATATGTCAAAAATAAAATGTATAAATGTTTATTATATTGACACAATTGTGACAACATGGATAAAAGACATGAGCCCCAATAGGAAGTACCACAGAAAAACCATAAAATACAATGCACAAAATTATATATAATTATATATAATTTTGTGCATTGTATTTTATGGTTTTTCTGTGGTACTTCCTATTGGGGCTCATGTCTTTTATCCATGTTGTCACAATTGTGTCAATATAATAAACATTTATACATTTTATTTTTGACATACGTTGTATCAATTATTTAATCTTCTATATTGTGCTGCCAAAAAAACCCCACCCTTTTGGGGGGAAATTCCTTTTCGAGTTTACCTTTTAGGGGTGAGCAGCAACCTATACTCCTCCATGAGTGTCTTTTTCTTTTTCTATGGCTCCCACTATTGTCTCAGCCAATGAGGAGGGAGAGTCCTCAGAGAGCCAAGAATCATTGCTGGAACGAGATGGGGCTTGTGTAATTATTAGGGGGGGGGCTACTGCACATAGAAGGTTATTTACCTTCATGCATTTTAAAAATGCATGAAGATAAAAAGCATTGAGCCTTCAGAACCACTTTAAGATAAATAGAGTAATATACACATAGTTTTATTTATTTTTATTTTTTGAGGAGACACTCTGGGGGTTATTTATGAAAGGCAAATCCACTTTGCACTATGAGTGCACTTGCAAGTTCAGTCATTGTAGATCTGAGGGGGACATGCAAGGAAAATAAAAAAAACTAAATTTTAGCTTGCACATGATTGGATGATAAAATCAGCAGAGCTTCCCCTCGTTTCAGATCTTCCCCTCAGATCTACAGCGACTGCACTTACAAGTGCACTTGAAGTGCAAAGTGGATTTGCCTTTCGTAAATAACCCCCTATGCTTTTATTTGCCATTATTGCTTTTCAAAAAAATATTTCATTTTCTATGGAAGCTATAAACAAAAAGACAATGCATTTATTTTTCTGGTTTCACCAGTGTTGGTTTTAAAAACAGCTAATTTTATCTATATAAAAGGTATACATTTTATTATATAGTTTGTCTCAATTACAACTAAACAAAAAGTATGGCAATGTTTTATTTTCAAATAAATAAAAGGCATTTTTATTTTCAATTGAGCACATTTCCTTGCTATGTGACACTGAAAAAATTAACAATCAAAAAGAATGAAAATAAAAAAAGTAAATATGGTAAAAAAAAAAAAAAAAAAAAAAATTGAAATGAAAAAAATCAGCAAATAAATAATAGCTAAGTAGAAGGAGGAGTTAATTAGGGCTGAATCGGGTTAACTAGAAGGTTAAGTAGGAATGCATTTTATTAAAAAACGTAATTTGTAAGGTTTCTTTACATGATGTCATATTCACACCTTTGATCTACAGTACATATTAATGAGATGGTATACAGTATACAACAAAACAATATATTGTGTCATTGTATTTGTTCAGTGACACGTTTAGACTATCTGCGTGTGTCACTTTGCAGAGGAGCTGCAGCCATTCCTGCTGTATAATACAAAGTAATTACTGGCTGTCATTTTGACAGCTGGTAATTGCTAGTACTAATGGCAGGGGCAGCGGTGGAAGTTGGAGTGGATTTGGATGTTCGAGACGTGTCCTAAAAACTTTGTTGAAGCTCTTTAGACTGTATCTCTAATGTTCTAAATCCTAGCGTGGTTAAAGTCAGTGTAGACCCTTGTCATACAAAGCAATAGCAACTCTGCCGCCGGTGAATTCATTTCTCAGCAGTCTGATAGAAGTTTAAAAACAGTTCTTTTTGGCTGCTGGTGACTAGCTTTCCCTTCTGTTACATTTGCCTGTCCCATTTTCTGTTGGTCACAAATGTGACTCACCAATTTCAGGAATTTATCTGAGAATATTTTTACTGAATACTATGGTTATATGCCCGAAATGTAAATCAACAGCAGGCATTATTTGCATTACAATATAAAGCCCAAAGCAATGCATGAGCCATACATAAAATATTAGTACTTTATTTTTATTTTTTATTCATTTCAAATCCGTATGCCTTTTTCACATAACCCATAAACAGATGGTAATGGTGCATCTTTAAACATGTTAACGTAATAGTGGCTTAATCATTTTCTGTCTGTTACATTCAGGGCGAAGTTGGACCTCAAGGATTTCCAGGAACCCCGGGTGATGCAGGACAGAAAGGAGATAAGGTATTTTCAATTTTGTGCTGATTTAATCAGGACATGAACTATTTTTCAGGTTTATTTCCAGCAAAATATGTCAAAGTAATCATGTGTAATTTTGTAACTCTAGTTTGTCTTTATAGAATATTCACTGCATGTGTGTCATTTGAAAGCCTTATGATTATAATTGTACTTTACACATAGGGGTTTTCTTTTTGCAAAAGATACATAAACTCTGAGTTTTGCTCAGCCCACACTGCTGCTTAAAAGGGAACTAAACTGTTTCTGACCACCACAAACTGAAAACACCATTAAAATTGGTTGTAACAAAAAAAAAAAGTGAGAGCTCCTGTTCCCTTATAGCAGATTGAACAGCACAGTGCTTATGCAGTCTAATCTGCCCCTTTCTAAGCTGTAAAAAGCCTAGTTGATCCTGCCTGTTTCTGTGTCCCCCTCTGTGCTGACCACGGTAATCATGGCTGCTGATCCCTGATTACTGTGGTCAGTTTAAGTGCCTCCGTCATCCACTGCCTTCCTCCCTCCCTCCCTGCTTATCAGATCCTGTGTGTCTCTTCCCCTCTCAGCCCCCCCCCCCCGCTATTAGTACAGTTGTGCTCATAAGTTTACATACCCTGGCAGAATTTATGATTTCTTGGCCATTTTTCATTCATATGTTATCATTCATATTCTCAGAAAAATGGCCAATAAATCATAAATTCTGCCAGGGTATGTAAACATATGAGCACAACTGTAGCTAGCAGTAAAAGTAAAGAACAGCTCCTCTGTTATAGTAATCTCTCCTACACTGTGAAAATGTTTTTGTAAAACAAAGTCTGCAAACACTTTATCTTTGATCTCTTCTGGCTGGCCGGTCACAGTGGTCACTTGACCTTCTAAGCTGACGTCGGAGGGGCAACTCGGCCCCTCCCTCTGTAGCACATAGATCAGAGATTGAGAAGAGCCGGAGGTCACATGACCGGCCAAAAAAGAGTAAAGATAAGGTATTTAAAGGCATCGTTTTAAAAAAGCAATTACACAGTGTAGGAGAGATTAAAAGAACAGATTGTTTGGCTGTAACTTGTTCTTTAACTTTACAGCCACGTTAATTCTTTTTTAATATTCAAAACAAATTTACCCATTCATCTCTGTCTCCATGCTTTATTTTGTTAAGAAATCCCTTTGAAAAACACCACATATCATATCTACCTTCAGCCATCTTGAGTAAAGGCAGATGATTCTTTAACTTTCTGAAACCCATCTGCCCTAAGCTTAGACATGCAGGCAGGAGGGTGTGCATATCTAAGAAATCACCTCCCTCCTTTTTTTTTCCTAATTTGTCTAAACGTAGGTTTTAAAGAATATAATACATCTAGCTAAATAAATTCTTATAAATGTAAATACTTTAGATGAGATGAAAGCCAATTTATTTTCTTACACAGCAATCATGCTTATAAAAAACTTTATTATAAATAGGTGAAAAAAGCATTCTGCATTATATTTCCAGTTTTGCCATCAGCATTTTCATTGACATTGAATTTTTGTTGGTGAAAAGCATAGCATTTAAAGAGGAAGTAAACCATGATGGGTGTTACTTCCTCTTTGTTTCCCTGCAAAGGTAAAGCATAATGGGCTACTATGCATCGCATAGTAGCCCATTATGTGACACTTACCGGCAGGAGAAGCCCGCAATGTCCCCGTCTTCCTTACTAGTAGCGAGTGTCCATTCTTCACCCCTCTTCCTTCCGGGGTCACGAACTCCGGCTCTGTGACTGGCCGGAGCTGCGTGACGTCCCATCACGTCACTCCCGCGCATGCGCGCGGGAGCCGCCTTTAACGGCATGACCCGAGCTAGAAATGGCACAGCGTGCCCTTTCTAACACCGGCGCATGGGCAGAAGAAATCGCCCTACGGCGATTTGCAAATATCTCCTAGACCGTGCAGGCTTGGGAGATATTTCAAGAACCTACAGGTAGGCCTTAATCTAGGCTTACCTGTAGGTTAAAGTGATTGTAAAGGGTTTACAACCAGTTTAAATCCTTAAACGGTAAGTCCATATTTCTGACCATATTTCATGTTACACCCATATTTTTACGTGGTCACAGTCCGTCCACACAGGAATCTGTGAATGGGAATTTTGTTGGCAGAAAGTTGGTCCGTTCGCACAGTCCGTCCACACAGGAATCTGTGAATGGAAAAAAAAGCTACTAACTCTAATCTGCCTCTACAGCAGAGGGATTCATACTTCCTAATGGAGCAAAAGTGGGGTGACACTACCGCGCTTGCAGTCCATTTATCCTTTTTTTAGCCCTGTAACTAAAGGTCAGTACCTTGGTACAAATCTGTGGCTAGTCAGCAGGAGGCAGAGCATTTCACCCCTGTTTATTAATCAACATGGGTGCATTTATATTTTTTTTGTAAAAGGTAGAATTAACAACCAGCAAGATACCACCTTGCATTTTTTGTCTGTTCCAAACCAATGAAAAGCTGGCATAACTTATTGCACTATACCTATTTTCTTTGATCTGTGAATAATCATAAGAAGTGCAAGCAGTAATAAACACGTGTTCCTCTTTTTCTCAGGGTGATCCAGGAGTTGGACTTAGAGGACCTCCAGGCCTACCTGGACCCCCAGGCCCACCTGGCCCAGGTACCAAAATGGATAAATTGGTAAGTGCGACAGACACATGGTTTTCTGTCTACATATATGGAATGTTGTAGGTCAATTTCTACATCCTTTCATAAAGTAATGCTACCTTTTTGTCGTGAATAATCCTTGCTATGGCAGCCACGTATACTCACCTGCTATAGATATTTATTTCATGCATCCCCACCCTTCTAAAACAAAAAATATTTTTATAAGTTCTCTGTGGAAAACATAATTATGTATTATCATTAGATGTTAGTAAAATTGAATTTCACAATGACATGTTTTTAGCATTTATGCTTGTTATATCAAATATATATATATATATATATATATATATATATATATATATATTTATTTTCCTTTAATAGCCATCACTTTTCCATAAAACTAAACTGTCACACAACTTGATAAGAAAATCCTTTTTTTTCCACTTTTATTGGTTGGACTAGATGGACTTTTTTCAACCACTAACTATGTATGTAACTATGAATACTTGGTTTTATTTATTATTTTATTTATTATTTTTCATAAAATATAGTTTTGAGATGTCATATGTGTTATTCAATTTGTACGTGTGTATCTGAATGATCTTTTTCTTGTATTTCAGACATTTATTGATATGGAGGGTTCTGGCTATGGCCCAGATCTGGAAAACTTAAGAGTAAGTTACCATTCAGATCACAACAAATATTTTTTTTTCCCATGTGAACATTAAGAGGCTTATTTAATTAGGCAAAAAAGCATTCAAATCAAAGTAATGTATAGCAACCAATCAAAAATAATCTTTCGGTTGTATTAGTACAGTGACCTGAAATCAGATTGGTTGTTATTCTTTATGTGATCATTGCTGTTTGTAATAACAAAAGAAAACATTTAGTATGAGAAACATGGAACTTGTCATTGTTGATATCCAAAATGTCTAGTTATCTGGCTGTTTTGTTCCCTGTAATAGTCAGTCATCCCTCTACTTATGGCTGTACAGGTTAAACTGTTCCACCAATCAGCCTCTCATTCATCGGCCATACACAGTTCGAAACTCGACCGGTTCAGCAGGAACTGGCTGAGATTTAAACCGTTAATGGGTTGGCTGAATGTACAAAATTGATCGATCGATCAACTTGGGTACAACCAGACTGCCAGGTTCTCTTGTGATTATCACTAGCGGCTGCTATAGCCACTAGCAATAATCACGGTCATCTCTTGGCGGGCTTCCCCCACCCCCCCGCCCCCCTTGCCAGGAGAAGACAATTGCTGATTCCCCTGTCAACACTGTCAATGTTGATGGGGGAATTGTGGTTACAGGTCATTCAGCTACCTCCCTCTGGAAATCACAGATAGAGAGTAGCCTACAGACTTGTGAAGGCTTGTGGAGTGTCATGCCACGTACACACGGGCGGACTTCTCGTTGGACTGAATTTCAAAGGACTTTTTGACGGAGTTCCGCCGAAACGGACTTGCCTACACACGATCACACCAAAGTCCAATAGTTTAGAACGCGATGACATACAACGGGACTAGAAAAAGGAAGTTCAATAGCCAGTAGCCAATAGCTGCCCTTGCGTCATTTTTGGTCCGTCGGAACAGCATACAGACGAACGGTTTTCTCGATAGGAACTGGTTCCAGCGGAAAGATTTGAAACATGTTCTATTTCTAGGTCCGTCAGAATTTTAGAAATAAAAAGTCTGATGAAGCCCACACACGATCGGAATGTCCGACAGAATGATTCCGTCTGACCTTTTCTGCCGGAAAGTCCGGTCGTGTGTACAGTTGTTTTTACCCCAATATAAGACCAACACTGTAAGCATGTGCACAATGTAAAAACATCCACACTCAACCAGTGTGAACATGTAGACTTATGTATAATTATTAAAAATGACTGAAAGTAATGCTGTCAGCTCAAATCTATGGCTACCCTAAGTTTTTCATAGATATCTGATTTTGAGTTAGAATGTAGCCAGATGAAAAACTGTAATAATATGTTATGTCTATGTAAATTGAACACAACTAAAAGCAAGTCCTGATATGGTCCTAAACTTGTCTTCTTGTTTCTTTTATATCTGATTCGCAGGGACCATCTGGTTTGCCTGGTCCACCTGGCCCTCCTGGAGTACCTGGATTACCAGGGGTACCAGGAACCTTTGGTGGAAACAGCACTGGAATCCCAGGACCCCCTGGTCTGCCTGGTAGGCATGGACAAGATGGACTGGCTGGACCCCCTGGCCCACCGGTAAGATTACATAATGTTCTGATATTTTACTGGTTGTGCTGTGGTCTGTATAGCTGGGCAGATTTTTGCCCTTTGTGTGGGCATCGGGTAAACCTTTCAAATGACCCTGTTTTGATGGGATGGTCTGCATTTTTAAAAAATTAGGCATGGGGCTTGTACATCATAAATAGCTTTTAATTGTATAATGGTTTGAGCGAAATGGAGACAGGGTGGTCTTAAACAACTATTGCATAGAGCAAAGCAGCTAATTTATGGCTGAGTAGCTGTTAGTCATACATAAGGCAACCATGGACAGATACAAAGGCTTGACACTTAAGACACTTAAGATTAGCGTACATACGGCACCCATTTTTTGACTAGACCAATATACAGGTATTTATTTTCTGGCAGTTAGTTTAGTGACAACATTGTGATGTCCCTAGTCCCTAGTTCCTAGTAAACTGTTAAGCAATGCCCCTTGACCAGGAGGCCTAGCCAATGCTATGGCAGCTAGTACTGTGCATGGGTAACAGGGGCACTTTAACATCTTTTAGATTTACATGTTCTACATAGTTCCAGACTGACACATAAGGATTAATTTACTAAAGGCAAATATGCCTTTCACTATAGAAGCTCTGCTGACATCCATTATCCAATCATGTGCAAGCAAATAATAAATTTCTGATTGATTATTTAGTTGAATTTAGTGAGACAAGCAAAGTGTAGTAACCCAGAACAATTCATCTTTTGCTGATTTGACGGTAAACAGAAATCGATTTTCTACACTTTGTGCAGTCCTTGTTTACCGGTTTATTCAATAAATCCAAAAGTGTTTTTATAATTTAGTCCTCGAATTACCTATGGGCAACCCATTACTAGAGATTCACTTTTAGAATAAATAATCGTTTTCCTTTTTACAATTTGAAATTCAATTTTCAAATGCTAAAATTATGAATCTTTTCTTATTTACTAGCTTATCTGTAGTTTAAGAGCTTATTTTTACAGAATGTTTGAAAGCATGAACTTTTTTTCTGTAGGGTCCCCCTGGAAAAGATGGAAACCCAGGGACCTCTGGACTTACTGGAGAGAGGGTGAGAAATATATTTTAAATAATATGTTTAATGTTAGTACATTTGTATGCCATATTCTTTTTATTTACAATTTGTAACCGGTAAGAGACAATAAACTGGTGGATAGTCTGCTTACATCTGCCTAAAACATACATATTTTGAGTGAATGGCACAGTTAAAGCCTAGTTCCAAGATAACGTTAACAATATATATATATATATTTTTTATTGGTATATTTTTTAAATAACATTGGAAAAAAAGGTGAAGGTTACACATGTCAAAATGCCATTTGCATTAGGTAGATAGGCAGAGTCAAACAGAAATATACATTCTTTCATACAGAGGACAAATGTAGGCACATAACAAAGGGAAGTTATTGGGGAGGGATGGCATAGACAGCAATAAAATATTGGCAGAACATCTAACGTTTCTCTTTTCTTCTAAAAAATGTTTTGTTGTTTATCTTGGTGTCCCATTGGAGAGACTTCCCATCACTTCCTCTCCTTGCAGGAAATTAGGGAAAATCTCAATATTAGGAACATAGACATTAATAAAAGGAATAATATGGAGGTTCTAACCCTTCCCCTTTTGTTCAACACTAAATATAACTTTTATTAAATAGTATTACACATACAGAAGGAATGAAACGCATACCTTACTGATGTCAATTTCCATTGTTTAGGGTACTGACGGTGATATCGGACTTCCAGGAGCGCCTGGGTCTAAAGTAAGTTAAACTTTCATACATTTTTCTATTGTTAATGTTCCTTTAAAACATGTTCTCAGAAATAATTTCACTATTTCGCAGAGTACCTTATCTCCAATTCCCTCTTATTTGAGGGAGATTCTGTCTCGTATCTCCTATGATGTAGTCTCGCAGGTAACAATTGGTGAACTCCCAGCATGCATTGTAAAATGATGCTGTGTTTGGCTGTTCCAGCATGTAGTGTAGGAAACTTAACTCAACACTTACCAAGCATGTAAAAAAAGAAAAACTCTGGTGTACGTTGCTAAAGACCAGTGTTGTTGCTGTGTTAAAGTGGAACTAAAGGCAGGAATTCTCACCTTTGCTCCAATGGTTGGATGCCCACGAGGTCCCTCGTTGGTGTGAGAATCTTTTTCCCAGCTTCTTCTGGGTGCCGGGCTTTGGCCATCTAGATTGGCCAGTTTGGGATGATGTCACTCTTGAGCATGCACGTGACTTCTTTCATCCCAGTACACTGGCACTGTGCTGGAAATGTAAATGGAGCTGCACATGCACAGCTCCATGTACACTCTACAGAGGATTGTGAACAGAAAGGTAAGTGTACTTTTGTTTTGCAATAAAAATAAAATAAAATTAAATCTTCTGCAATAAAGTCTGCTTGTTCATAATTTTTTTTTATGTTAGGCTTTAGTTCCACTTTAGGTATGACAAAGACAGGCTTATACAATTGAGATTTGCAAAGGGCAAATACTTTATGATGTGCAAACTGTGATGACCTTTAGCAGCCAATCCAGTTGTACTTCACTGCAATCAGATCAGTTAAGCAGTGATTTCTGATTGGTTATGCATGTTGTACATCATCACTATTCTTTGTATAAGTCTGTCACAAAGCATGCAGTGAAAAGGAGTGCAGTGCAGTCTTTGTCTTCCATAATATGTAGTGCAGTACTGTATATTGTTGTTTGTAATGTGGTCCCTTCAGGAATGGCCTGTAGATGTGTGTGATACAGAGGGAGTGGTTATATATTTTCACAGCATGGACTGGAAACGTTATGTCAAATTGGACTACTAATATTTTCATGTGCAGAAACACTATACACAATGCATTGCGTATTCTCATCGTGTGTACAAGGCTTTAAAGTGGTTGTAAAGGGAGAAGGCTTTTTAGTGATCAGTGATGTTGTAGGATTGTCTCGGCTGCCTGGGACTCCCTTCCTCATTGGCTGAGACAGCAGGGCTGTGGGGGCACTCAACAGGAGGGAGGGGCCAGGAGCACCGAAGAGGGACCAGAGAAGAGGAGGACCTGGGCTGCTCTGTGCAAATCCACTGCAGGGGACAGGTAAGTATAACATGTTTGTTATTTTTAACTAAAAAAATAACAGAGACTTTACAATCACTTTAAAGTATTTTTTGCTAAAAAAATAAATAAAATAAAACCCACAGTAAAACAACTGATAAAACATCTGTGT
>CM053031.1:86038351-86114974 GCA_028564925.1 Lithobates sylvaticus
ACAATGTCTTGGGCCAGCCCTGCATAAGTATATATGCTTCTTACGGTTCTTGATTGAACGCAAATCCAGCAAACTTGCCAGACTAGATGAAGAGGTCAAACTCATTAAAGAAAAAATGATTCCCTTTAAAGGCAAGGAAGAGTATCTAGGAAGGTCGGCAGGCCTACTTAAAACATTAGAGAAAGAGGAAAGAGAACAAAAAATTAAAAAAAAGAAAAAATACAACAGAGATGTTGCAGATTATGCCTCACAATCGGTTTTTGAGTGGCAAAGAAAATTGCTGGCAGAACAGGGCACTGATAGTAGGGATATGGACACTACCCCCCAGGCAGGTCATCCATCTACAGTAAAACCCTCCATTCAGCCTAGTGGGAACCACGATTCACACGTGGGGAAGGGAGGATCCCCCAGAGGCAACTCACAGGGGCCACCCATTGGAACTGGCTTTAAACGCCCAGTTCATTCTAATCAGAACAATAGGGGCCAAGCAACTCAATATTACCACCCAATGCCCCCCCCTTCCCAAAGAGGTACTAGTGGCCAGTATAACAACTTTAGACCACAACGCTCTCGGGGCCGGGGCCGTGCGCGCGGCCAGTATCCCACACGCGGCCGAGGCGGCAATATCGACCCTGGTGCCCAATATGGACATAGAGGCCAGTATAGCAATTCACAGATGGGCCCAATAGGGGCTAACCTCGATCCAACATATTCAAACTATACAGAATATAACACATATAGTCAACCTGAACCATACGGAGACTCTTCAATAATACACTATAACAGTGATTACCAACATGACTACAACATCAATACACAGAACAGCTATTTACCCTTGAGGGACCTAGAGACATCTAGGGAATTTTTTCAATCCAATTCCACCACTGGGTACACAGATAGAAACCAAGGTGATTATCCTCCAATTGGGCGAGGAGATGCCAGAATAAACCAATTGGGAAACACCACAGACCAACATTGGGGTTTTCCCAGGCCAAACCAAGGGGTAAAAAGAGTAGTCGAACTAAGAGAGGAACTCGAGGGGGGAGGCGCTCTAAGTCCCAAAAGACCACGAACATAACTAACACTGGCATATACAATCTGAGCTCCCACACCTTAACCGAACCTGAATTAATAGTTTTAGACAAAGGCTTAAAATATGCACCACCACGTAACATAAGTAAGTTTCAAACTTACATGGACATCCATAAATATGTTAGAAAACTCAACATACAGAGGTATATGGCCTCAAACCCATATAATCCATCTGTGTTGGTAACTAGAGGTTACGTACATTCAGGATTACGAAACGCCTCCTTATTCAACCCCCCAGGCCATCTGCCCCCTTCCTTGAAAGTTTTTAGGGATTTAGCCCTTAAAGACCTAGATGAAATGAAAATTAAGGTATTCAGAAACAAAAAGGACATTGATTTGGGTATCGACACCCTATGCTCTAACAATAATCTAGTGATCCGCCCCGCCGACAAGGGGGGCGGCATAGTCATCCTAAATAAAGATGACTACTTACAGGAAATGAGACGTATTTTGGCTGATGAGGCCACATACGTCTTATTGCCATCCAATCCCAATACCAAATATAGGAAGATTTTAGAGGAATTGGTTGTTAAAGGATTAGACCTAAAGATATTAAACAAAAAGGAGAGCCTTTTTTTGATCCCGAAGGTACCGAGGATACCGATTATCTACTATTTGCCCAAGGTGCACAAGAATCAGACTTGCCCCCCGGGACGTCCCATAGTGAGTGGGATCGACTCTGTGACGTCCCGGGTGGGCAAATATATAGATTTTTTCCTACAGCCCTTGGTGCAATTAATGCCATCTTACACAAAAGACACCAGACATGTTATCAACCTCCTCTCAACTATAACACCATGTGAAGGATTATGGTTGATAACCGCGGACGTGACCTCCCTCTACACGATAATCCCACATCAATTGGGTTTAGAGGCTGTGTCATACTATCTGCAAAAAAATTCCAAATTGCCCCGCATACAGATTAATTATATCATGGAACTATTAGAGTTTGCCGCAGGGCACAACTTCTTCTGGTTCGATGGGCAATACTACAGGCAAGATAGGGGTGTCGCCATGGGAGCTAAATATGCTCCCAGTCTGGCGAATCTTTATATGGCCAAATGGGAGGAGGATGTCGTCTATGCCCAGCCAAGACCTCAAATAGTCTTGTGGGCACGTTACATAGACGACATCCTCCTCCTATGGAAGGGTGGAGAATCGGAACTATCCGATTTCATGCGCCACCTTAATAACAACAACAGAGGGATACACCTCAGCTATGAGGCAAGCCAGGAATCCATACATTTCTTAGATCTTTCCATATCCATTGACAACGGTTCCTTTAAGACGTCAACTTACTTCAAACCCACTGATCGCAACTCTTTTATCCCACAAGACAGCTGCCATCACTTGTCGTGGTTGAAATCAGTCCCAAAGAGCCAATACCTCCGCTTAAAACGCAACTGTACCGATCATGACACCTTTTTAGCTCAATCATCTGTTCTCACCTCCAGGTTTAGGGATAAGGGCTACACACCAGAGTTCCTTACCGACACCCTTGCCTTAGTGGACAGGACTGATCGGAATACACTACTAATTGAAAAGCCGCCAGGTCAAAAAAAGGATTCATTTTGTAATCCCTTTATCACCAGCTTTTCTTGCCAGCATGCTAATGTTAAACATATCATTGGCAAGCATTGGCACATCTTACGGAGTGATAGAATATTGGGGGCTATCCTTCCCGAAAGACCTCAGGTTGTTTTCAGAGGAGCTCCCTCTCTGAAGGACAAGATAGCTCCCAACATTCTAAATCCTCCTCTCACTCAGACTGGCTTTTTTCCGATGCTCAAAGGTTACCATCAGTGTAGACGTTGCCAAGTCTGCACACTTAACAAAATAAAAACCAGAAGAACTACATCATTTGTTTCTACTTGCACCTCCCAACAGTATGACATAGAGCCGTTCATTACATGCTCCACAGTAGGAGTGGTCTACATGCTCCAATGCCCGTGTGGGCTCCAATATGTGGGCCGGACTAAAAGACCACTACAGGTCAGATTGAACGAGCACATAAACAACATACGTCGGGGCTTCACAAAGCACTCAGTTTCCAAGCACTACCTTCGAGTTCATAACAGGGATCCCAATAACACCATATTTTTGGGTATTGATAAATTTAGGCCACACTGGCGAGGGAGCAATATGGTGAACAGTATTTCAAAATTGGAAATGTCATGGGTCCACAAACTCAAAAGTTACACACCGTTCGGGCTCAATATAGATGTCGACATTAACTGTTTCATAGACAATTCATAGTAGCTTGCCTTTAAGCTGTCCACACAATATTAACATCGTGTGCATGGTAGTTTCTGACAACATTATGTTTTTCTTGCACTGGTCATTTGCGACATATGTTCCTACGTATTATAGTCATGTGGGTTGGTTCCACTATCATGTTGGTTATTGTCAATATATGAGCTTATATACTTCTATATTATAGATTTGCTCTATCCCATCTAAATGTATTATATGCTTGTATAGTATTGTATTTGGTATGGCCATCATTGTGGATCTCTGACAGTAAGAACAGCCCATCCTGACCGTTCTCCACCTTAACCATATAGCCCGCTCAAAAACTAGTCTCATTTATACCTTCATTAACGGTAATTTTGAATATTTTCATTTTCATTTTTATTTTAATTTTTAACTTTCACATTTTTAACCTCACATAGTGACGATTAAAATTTCGAAGCAGGGGAACTTTTTACTATAACCTTTTTCATGTACCCCTCTTTATTGAGTTCCTTTTCAGGACCTAACATTTTGAGATTTCAAATTTCAATTTTTTCGGTTCATAATGGAGCTCCGTCCATAAATGTATATTTACCTCTTCAAAGAGTCCAATTTTTTTTTATTTTTATTTTTTTTTTTTTTTAATTTTATTTTTCTTTATTTTTATTTTTCCAGTCCATAATGGAGTTCTGTCTACCAATGTGGACTCACCTTGCTAAATAGACAACTTTAACCCCGCAGTGGGTTAATATATTGCATTGGACCTTTTGAGTTCCGTAAATCTGAGCAGTCCCTGTCATACAATTAGGCTATACAAAACCTTTCTGGCAAGGCTAACTGCACAATTTTTATTTTATATATGTTTTTATTTTTATATTTTCCAACTTGTTTTATGTCTCTCACTCAATGTGAATCTGTTAGGAACGCTTCGTTCCAGTTAGATACGGTGTAGACCTCTTGCCCTTACTACTGGTTCGAACAAATTTATTACCAACTGACCCTTCAGTTCATATGAGGTTTAGAGTGTTCTTTCCCTCTTCCAAAATGGCGGACGCTGTTCCCTAGTCTGAGATTCACACTGAGGCTTGGGGGATTAGTGCCTGTATATAAAGCGGTGCGTCATGACGCAGCCCGTGCCCCGTGACGACGTCCGTTGATGACGAAACGCGTAGGGAGGAGGAGCTACGTCCTGACGCTACCGCTGTAAGACGTGATCCCATACCACGGGCTGTATTTGCGAGACCGGCCGGCTCGCTTCAAGCCTATTGAATTTTGCTACACTGTAAGTGTTTACTTATTTTTATTTAATAAAATATCGTTGGATTTCACACTATGTGAGCTCTCTTTAATCCCCTTTGGTTCCAACTGCAATTTGGCCACCGAGCCTAATCTTGAGCTGACATCAGAGAAGGACCCTGGTTGGGAGCTATTCTGGACGAGTCAATGTGATCGGTTGGATACCGGACGTTCTTCCCTGTATACCCCTGGCTAGGGTTAAGAGCCACCTGTGTGAAAGGTCCCCCTAAAAAAGGGACCATATAGTTCCGGTAAGGAGACAAGTTTGCCCTATGGTGGAGGTCTTCACATCTTTTCTTGGTGTTATACAAGTCACTTTCATTTCAAGATATTTGGAGTCCTCACATAGACTGTTAACAGCACGGAACTTGTTTGCTACATTGTGCATTTCAAGACGCACTTATATATATTGCTTGTGATTGATTACATTTCTCTGGTGAAGCGGTTGTTATACAACCCCTAAGGGATTGTTTCCATACATTCCCTGGGGATTATACACATATCCGGTCACCACTGTGATCTTTAAGCTCTGTAGGGTGTTTACTTTTTACTTTTTTTGTTTGAATACATTTTTTTGGTGAAGCGGTTGTCACACAACCCCTAAGGGATTGTTCTTTCATTTCCTGGGGATTATACACATATCCGGCCACCATTGCAATCTTTAAGCTCTGTAGGGTGTTTACTTTTTATTTGTATTTTTATTTTTTTAAATTTTTTTTTTTTTTTTCTTTCACTAAAAGTTCACTGGTTATATTCCAGTTAGGGTACCTAGTTGGCATTCATTTTCCAATAGCCAATAACAGGTTTAATATTGTCTTGAATGCCCTGTAGGGTGTTCATCAATATTTTGTTATCAAGTTGAAATATTATCCTTTTTTTTGGATTATTTTCACCAAGGTTTACTGGCTACAGTCCAGGATTTAGTTTGCACACTGTTTATAGTATATGATATATAAATTTGTATCTTCTTTACAACAGTTGATAACAGGTACCATACACTATTGAATGCTCAGTAGGGTGTTTACCTATTTACACTAGTTTTTCATTTATGTTAATGCATGTTTTCTATGTGGTCTTTTGATTTCACTAATCAGCGTACATCACTGTGCACATTCCATTTCACTTCCACACAAATAGGAAGAGCTCAGTCGGGTTTTTATTTATTCATTTTTATATTAATCTGATTGTATGCAGACTTCCTTTTTGACACTTTTATATGAAACGTATAGCTATTTGGGCAAATACTTTTCAGTCCTCATTTGGTACTACACTTCGTATCACATATCAATTTTCTTGATATTTTCATTCTTTAGCGCAGCTCCTTCCCACAGCCATTTTGTATTTTGTAGTATAACATTTCGAGCAGCAGCTTTAACCCATTAGGATAGCGCAACTTTTTTCCTTATACTTTACTATTTCTTATACCCATTAGTTGCAGCTTTCCATTCAAACTCCACCACAACAGTGATGGATATCTTTGACTTCCGGGCTACCAGGGTGGTTAACATTGATGGGGTTTTCGAGCCTTTCAGGGAGGGCGAGGGAGACCTCGGAGGTCTCTTCTTGAGGCTCAAAAATCTCACCATTTCTGAGATACATACTCAGTGGGATGTAGCGTTTTTAGAAACGTACGTAAAACACCATATGGTACCACGAAGTCTAAGGTGGGATGTAAGCCCCCAAAAGGGAGAGACGGACCTAGAAGGGTGGTATAAACATTTCAACGAGGCTGGTCTCAGCTTCTTACGGTTCTTGATTGAACGCAAATCCAGCAAACTTGCCAGACTAGATGAAGAGGTCAAACTCATTAAAGAAAAAATGATTCCCTTTAAAGGCAAGGAAGAGTATCTAGGAAGGTCGGCAGGCCTACTTAAAACATTAGAGAAAGAGGAAAGAGAACAAAAAATTAAAAAAAAAAGAAAAAATACAACAGAGATGTTGCAGATTATGCCTCACAATCGGTTTTTGAGTGGCAAAGAAAATTGCTGGCAGAACAGGGCACTGATAGTAGGGATATGGACACTACCCCCCAGGCAGGTCATCCATCTACAGTAAAACCCTCCATTCAGCCTAGTGGGAACCACGATTCACACGTGGGGAAGGGAGGATCCCCCAGAGGCAACTCACAGGGGCCACCCATTGGAACTGGCTTCAAACGCCCAGTTCATTCCAATCAGAACAATAGGGGCCAAGCAACTCAATATTACCACCCAATGCCCCCCCCATCCCAAAGAGGTACTAGTGGCCAGTACAACAACTTTAGACCACAACGCTCTCGGGGCCGGGGCCGTGCGCGCGGCCAGTATCCCACACGCGGCCGAGGCGGCAATATCGACCCTGGTGCCCAATATGGACATAGAGGCCAGTATAGCAATTCACAGATGGGCCCAATAGGGGCTAACCTCGATCCAACATATTCAAACTATACAGAATATAACACATATAGTCAACCTGAACCATACGGAGACTCTTCAATAATACACTATAATAGTGATTACCAACATGACTACAACATCAATACACAGAACAGCTATTTACCCTTGAGGGACCTAGAGACATCTAGGGAATTTTTTCAATCCAATTCCACCACTGGATACACAGATAGAAACCAAGGTGATTATCCTCCAATTGGGCGAGGAGATGCCAGAATAAACCAATTGGGAAACACCACAGACCAACATTGGGGTTTTCCCAGGCCAAACCAAGGGGTAAAAAGAGTAGTCGAACTAAGAGAGGAACTCGAGGGGGGAGGCGCTCTAAGTCCCAAAAGACCACGAACATAACCAACACTGGCATATACAATCTGAGCTCCCACACCCTAACCGAACCTGAATTAATAGTTCTAGACAAAGGCTTAAAATATGCACCACCACGTAACATAAGTAAGTTTCAAACTTACATGGACATCCATAAATATGTTAGAAAACTCAACATACAGAGGTATATGGCCTCAAACCCATATAATCCATCTGTGTTGGTAACTAGAGGTTACGTACATTCAGGATTACGAAACGCCTCCTTATTCAACCCCCCTGGCCATCTGCCCCCTTCCTTGAAAGTTTTTAGGGATTTAGCCCTCAAAGACCTAGATGAGATGAAAATTAAGGTATTCAGAAACAAAAAGGATATCGATTTGGGCATTGACACCCTATGCTCTAATAATAATCTAGTGATCCGCCCCGCCGACAAGGGGGGCGGCATAGTCATCCTAAATAAAGGTGACTACTTACAGGAAATGAGACGTATTTTGGCTGATGAGGCCACATACGTCTTATTGCCATCCAATCCCAATACCAAATATAGGAAGATTTTAGAGGAATTGGTTATTAAAGGATTGGACCTAAAGATATTAAACAAAAAGGAGAGCCTTTTTTTGATCCCGAAGGTACCGAGGATACCGATTATCTACTATTTGCCCAAGGTGCACAAGAATCAGACTTGCCCCCCGGGACGTCCCATAGTGAGTGGGATCGACTCTGTGACGTCCCGGGTGGGCAAATATATAGATTTTTTCCTACAGCCCTTGGTGCAATTAATGCCATCTTACACAAAAGACACCAGACATGTTATCAACCTCCTCTCAACTATAACACCATGTGAAGGATTATGGTTGATAACCGCGGATGTGACCTCCCTCTACACGATAATCCCACACCAATTGGGTTTAGAGGCTGTGTCATACTATCTGCAAAAAAATTCCAAATTGCCCCGCATACAGATTAATTATATCATGGAACTATTAGAGTTTGCCGCAGGGCACAACTTCTTCTGGTTCGATGGGCAATACTACAGGCAAGATAGGGGTGTCGCCATGGGAGCAAAATATGCTCCCAGTCTGGCGAATCTTTATATGGCCAAATGGGAGGAGGATGTCGTCTATGCCCAGCCAAGACCTCAAATAGTCTTGTGGGCACGTTACATAGACGACATCCTCCTCCTATGGAAGGGTGGAGAATCGGAACTATCCGATTTCATGCGCCACCTTAATAACAACAACAGAGGGATACACCTCAGTTATGAGGCAAGCCAGGAATCCATACATTTCTTAGATCTCTCCATATCCATTGACAACGGTTCCTTTAAGACGTCAACTTACTTCAAACCCACTGATCGCAACTCTTTTATCCCACAAGACAGCTGCCATCACTTGTCGTGGTTGAAATCAGTCCCAAAGAGCCAATACCTCCGCTTAAAACGCAACTGTACCGATCATGACACCTTTTTAGCTCAATCATCTGTTCTCACCTCCAGGTTTAGGGATAAGGGCTACACACCAGAGTTCCTTACCGACACCCTTGCCTTAGTGGACAGGACTGATCGGAATACACTACTAATTGAAAAGCCGCCAGGTCAAAAAAAGGATTCATTTTGTAACCCCTTTATCACCAGCTTTTCTTGCCAGCATGCTAATGTTAAACATATCATTGGCAAGCATTGGCACATCCTACGGAGTGATAGAATATTGGGGGCTATCCTTCCCGAAAGACCTCGGGTTGTTTTCAGAGGAGCTCCCTCTCTGAAGGACAAGATAGCTCCCAACATTCTAAATCCTCCTCTCACTCAGACTGGCTTTTTTCCGATGCTCAAAGGTTACCATCAGTGTAGACGTTGCCAAGTCTGCACACTTAACAAAATAAAAACCAGAAGAACTACATCATTTGTTTCCACTTGCACTTCCCAACAGTATGACATAGAGCCGTTCATTACATGCTCTACAGTAGGAGTGGTCTACATGCTCCAATGCCCGTGTGGGCTCCAATATGTGGGCCGGACTAAAAGACCACTACAGGTCAGATTGAACGAGCACATAAATAACATACGTCGGGGCTTCACAAAGCACTCAGTTTCCAAGCACTACCTCCGAGTTCATAACAGGGATCCCAATAACACCATATTTCTGGGCATTGATAAATTTAGGCCACACTGGCGAGGGAGCAATATGGTGAACAGTATTTCAAAATTGGAAATGTCATGGGTCCACAAACTCAAAAGTTACACACCGTTCGGACTCAATATAGATGTCGACATTAACTGTTTCATAGACAATTCATAGTAGCTTGCCTTTAAGCTGTCCACACAATATTAACATCTTGTGCATGGTAGTTTTTGACAATATTATGTTTTTTTGCATTGGTCATTTGTGACATATGTCCCTACATATTATAGTCATGTGGGTTTGTTCCACTATCATGTTGGGTATTGTCAATATATGAGCTTATATACTTCTAAAATATAGGTTTGCTCTATTTCATCGGAATGTATTATATGCCTATGTAGTATTGTATTTGGTATTGCCATCCCGATACGTCTGGCCATCATTGTGGATCTCTGACAGTAAGAACAGCCCATCCTGACCGTTCTCCACCTTAACCATATAGCCCGCTCAAAAACTAGTCTCATTTATACCTTCATTAACGGTAATTTTGAATATTTTCATTTTCATTTTTATTTTAATTTTTAACTTTCACATTTTTAACCTCACATAGTGACGATTAAAATTTCGAAGCAGGGGAACTTTTTACTATAACCTTTTTCATGTACCCCTCTTTATTGAGTTCCTTTTCAGGACCTAACATTTTGAGATTTCAAATTTCAATTTTTTCGGTTCATAATGGAGCTCCGTCCATAAATGTATATTTACCTCTTCAAAGAGTCCAATTTTTATTTTTATTTTTTTTTTTTTTTTTATTTTTTTTTTTTTTTTTTTCCAGTCCATAATGGAGTTCTGTCTACCAATGTGGACTCACCTTGCTAAATAGACAACTTTAACCCCGCAGTGGGTTAATATATTGCATTGGACCTTTTGAGTTCCGTAAATCTGAGCAGTCCCTGTCATGTAATTAGGTCATACAAAACCTTTCTGGCAAGGTTAACTGCACAATTTTTATTTTATATATGTTTTTATTTTTATATTTTCCAACTTGTTTTATGTCTCTCACTCAATGTGAATCTGTTAGGAACGCTTCGTTCCAGTTAGATACGGTGTAGACCTCTTGCCCTTACTACTGGTTCGAACAAATTTATTACCAACTGATCCTTCAGTTCATATGAGGTTTAGAGTGTTCTTTCCCTCTTCCAAAATGGCGGACGCTGTTCCCTAGTCTGAGATTCACACTGAGGCTTGGGGGATTAGTGCCTGTATATAAAGCGGTGCGTCATGACGCAGCCCGTGCCCCGTGACGACGTCCGTTGATGACGAAACGCGTAGGGAGGAGGAGCTACGTCCTGACGCTACCGCTGTAAGACGTGATCCCATACCACGGGCTGTATTTGCGAGACCGGCCGGCTCGCTTCAAGCCTATTGAATTTTGCTACACTGTAAGTGTTTACTTATTTTTATTTAATAAAATATCGTTGGATTTCACACTATGTGAGCTCTCTTTAATCCCTTTTGGTTCCAACTGCAATTTGGCCACCGAGCCTAATCTTGAGCTGACATCAGAGAAGGACCCTGGTTGGGAGCTATTCTGGACGAGTCAATGTGATCGGTTGGATACCGGACGTTCTTCCCTGTATACCCCTGGCTAGGGTTAAGAGCCACCTGTGTGAAAGGTCCCCCTAAAAAAGGGACCATATAGTTCCGGTAAGGAGACAAGTTTGCCCTATGGTGGAGGTCTTCACATCTTTTCTTGGTGTTATACAAGTCACTTTCATTTCAAGATATTTGGAGTCCTCACATAGACTGTTAACAGCACGGAACTTGTTTGCTACATTGTGCATTTCAAGACGCACTTATTTATATTGTTTGTGACTGATTTCATTTTTTTTTTTGGTGAAGCGGTTGTTACACAACTCCTTAGGGATTGTCTCCATACATTCCCTGGGGATTATACACATACTTGGTCACCACTGTGATCTTTAAGCTCTGTAGGGTGTTTACTTTTTACTTTTTAAATTTCTATGTGTTTGAATATTCTTTTTTGGTGAAGCGGTTGTCACCCAACCCCTAAGGGATTTTTTTTCCCATTCCCTGGGGATTATACACATATCCGGCCACCATTGCAATCTTTAAGCTCTGTAGGGTGTTTACTTTTTATTTGTATTTTTATTTTTTTAAATTTTTTTTTTTTTTTTTCTTTCACTAAAAGTTCACTGGCTATATTCTAGATTTTAGCCTGCACCCAATTCAACAGTTATGGTATCAAGTTGGCATTCACTTTCCAATAGCCAATAACAGGTTTAATATTGTCTTGAATGCCCTGTAGGGTGTTCATCAATATTTTGGCATCAAGTTGAAATATCATCCTTTTTCTGGATTATTTTCACCAAGGTTTATTGGCTACAGTCCAGGATTTAGTTTGCACACTGTTTATAGTATATGATATATAAATTTGTATCTTCTTTACAACAGTCGATAACAGGTACCATATATTATTGAATGCTCAGCAGGGTGTTTACCCATTTACACCAGTTTTTCATTTTATGTTAATGTATGTTTTCTATGTGGTTTTTTTGATCTCACTAATCAGCGTACATCCACTGTGCACATCCCATTTCACTTCCACACAAATAGGAAGAGCTCAGCCGGGTTTTTATTTATTCATTTTCATATTAATCTGATTGTATGCAGACTTCCTTTTTGACACTTTTATACATGAAACGTATAGCTATTTGGGCAAATACTTTTCAGTCCTCATTTGGTATTACACTTTGTATCACATATCAATTTTCTTAATTATTTTCATTCTTTAGCGCAGCTCCTTCCCACAGCCACAGAAGGAGATAGGTCCAGTGGCAAGGATCCCCGAGAGTCTATCTTAAGCTCTGCTTTACATGTAAATGCACAGGAACATTTTTATCAAGGTACGTGGAATAAAAAATGAATATACTGAATACTGCAATTTCATTGAATTGAACACATACAGTCATCATAAAACAATATTTTGGCAAAAATAATATTTAAATGTACAGTAAACCTTCCAACGTGTATAGTTAGACTGTACATAAAACTACCCTTACAAAATTCTCTTATCACTATTCTTACCAATGAAAATCTTAAAACCAGCGACTGAATATATGTTAATAATACAAAAGATGTACACAAGTAACCCAAACACATACCTCTGAGGGGGATTGACAGTCAAGATCTTATGACTGCGCTGTGAGATGAAATGTTTTATTTATAGGAAAAAAAATTTACATTATTATTTTACAAGATTACATTTACAACATTTTTTTATATTATCACAACAACACACTCCCTTCAAATACCAGTTCTAACTACAATCCCAGGTATTCACACTGTCAAGGAGAAAAATCTAATAGTCTGTTATAATGTACAAAGTTTAACAATTCAAGCATAGTAGCAGAATGCAGAAAATCTTTCTTATGCCCCATACACACGGTCGGAAAATCCGACCACAAAATCTGATTTTTTTTCCGACGGATTTTGTCCGACACTGGTGTTGCATACACACGGTCGGACAAAGTTGTCAGAAAATCCGATCATTCTGAACGTGGTGACGTTTGTTGCCTACGACGGGACTACGTAGAGGCTAGTAGCCAATAGCTTTGGTCTTGTAATGTGATCTGAGCATGCGTGGCACTTTGTCCGTCGGAATTCGCTACACACGATCGGAAAAAGTCCGATAGGACTTTGTTGTCGGAAAAATTGAGAGCAGGAGATAAAACTTTGTCGGTCGGAAAATCCGATGGAAAATGTCCGACGGAGCCTACACACGGTCGGAATTTCCGATAACATTGTCCGATAGGACATTTTCCGTCGGAAAATCCGACCGTGTGTATGGGGCATTACAGTTTCATACAGTATCACACACCCTTTACAAAGACATAAGCTTTTAATGGTAGATTTCAAAATAAAACTGTATCATTCTCTACTTCCAGGAAAACCGAGATAGTGTTTGCTATGAGTTTGAAAGTATAACTTGAAGACCAGGTCTTTTCTGGCGCTTTTTGTTTACAAGTAAAAATCTCTAAAAAAATTTGCTAGAAAATGACTTATAACCCCCAAACATTATATATACAGTATCTCACAAAAGTAAGTACACCCCTCACATTTTTGTAAATATTTTATTATATATTTTCATGTAAAGTAGTGAGTGTACAGCTTGTATAACCATTTTAGCCCCGGAATTGGATATTTATTATAGCAAAAAGTAAAAAATATTGGTTACTATCTGTCAAGTTAAATCATACAGGAGAGGTTTAAAAGCGTCCCATGTACATTAAGCCTTAATGTTATATAGTTTGACTACCATGTCATAAATATATTACTCATTGTAAAAACATATTCCACATTTTTCCCCCCAATTTTTCAGTTTGTTTCCCAATTTTTCATTTTTTTTTCCTAGTCCTTCCTATCACTACTTAATACTGTGAGGAATTTTATATTTGTTTGATATTTATATCACACATTGTTTTGCATCATATAGTTATTGAGCAGCACAATTCTATTTTGTGTACATTGCAATTTTTCATGTTGCACAATATTTGTGCAACTGTTTCTCAAATGCAGATTTTCAGGGGGAAAAAAAAAAACACCACATTTTAGGCTTTATGTACACGGGACGTTTCTCAACCTCTCCTCAACGCTGGAACATCACAGCTAGTAGTACATGTTTAAAAAGCTGTGTTTAGCAGCATTTACAAGCGTTCAGAAGTGTTTACTAAAGATAACCTCAGGAGACCTACCCAAATGATTAGAAAGCATTTATTAACTATTCGGCCATTCTGTGAGAGAACAGTGTGAGTAGCAGCTGAGAAAGCTCCTTGTAACTAGCTGTTATTTTTTGGTTGGTTTGTTAATATGGATCACATGATGAGCATGTGTGAGGAAATGCTCCTGATGTTGCTTTTGCTGAGGCTCCAAAGACGTAAAAAATTGTGCTAGAGGACCAGAGTTCATCGCTACTGGACACATCTATTGATGGCTCAACGCATGTCCACAGGATACATTTCTAATATCTATGTTCAGACGCATGTCAATTGCCACCTTTGAGGTTCTCTTGGAAAAGGTTAGACCCCCGTAGTTTACATGGACACCAACATAAGGAAAAGTGTGCTACCAGAGGAACGTCTGTTGGTGACTCAACTTCAGCGTCAAGTAATGCAAGTCGTGTATTGTACAGCATAATTGGCTGACGAGGGGAAGGCAGTGATAATTGAGTTTTTGGTGTGTTTATAGCATTTTCCAGGCTCAAAAGTAATAAATAAATAAAATGTTTCCCTTTAAAAGCGTTTTTAGACGAAAACACGCCTAAACGTGGCGTTAGGTGCTTGAAATGCCTCTAAACTGAGCTTCTAAACGCATTTTTTTGGGTTCCAAAAAAAAAGCCTCTAAACTCAACTGCCTAGAAACGGCTGTAAATGACCCTTTCCTGACTGACTCCATGGCAGCCTACGTATGGGTTAATCCCGCCTCTCATACCTCATAGGACCCCACTACCATAAATCTTTGCTCCTAGCCAGATACCGTGTTCCTTTTTTGTCCTCTTTTTAAGGCCTAAAGTAGTAGTTGTTACCATAAGGAGTCGTGAATCCGGGTCTGGTTCCTGTTGCCGTTCACACGCATGATGAATTTTGGTGTCTGGAGTCCAATAGCTCAGCTACTAGCAGGGTGGACATGGGGATGAAGAGCGTTGCCATGAAGAGCTTACTATCCAGCCACTGGCTGGCAAGCGGCAGTATGGCCATTCGTCCTAGCTATTAGCGGGAGCCTTTTCCCTGAAATAATCCACAGTGACGTGCCTGTGGACGGGAGCCAGGTCAGGTGGTCGACGTGCTGGAGCGGTAATGTATGGCAGCCTGTTTATATTTGTATATGTGCCGATTCTGTGTGTATGGTGGCTGGAGCGCATCTGCGTTCCAAATCGCTGCTTTCCCTGTACTGTGCAGCCGCATAGTCTCGATTGAGATCGAGGCTTGGACGGCGCATGCGCAGTACGGACGAATGGCGCCGTTTGCGCAGGCGCACGAGCGCCGTGGGGGTGACGCTGGCGGCGTTGTGACGTCATCCAGGCGGCAGATTTAAATGCCTGTCAGATTTGGACAGGCTTGCTGCTGCATCCAAACAAACATTTGTGACGCTGTTCCTATGCTTTTCTGAGGTAAGAGGCTGGATGCCTTATCCCCTATTGTCTTTCCTTCTGCATTTAATAGATGTTTATGCATAGGGGGGGATTGTTTTAGATTAGTATTAATTATTTAATTTTAAATAATTTTAAAATGGATTTTTAGTTAAATGATTTGCTATGGGTGTTGTTGCAGCCTGTCCGAATTGTGACTATGGATGTTTCGTCGCCCCCTTGTGGCCAGCCTTTACGCCGCAGGTAGGAAGGAATTTTTGTTTTCTTTCTGCCTGTTTTGGTTGGTTGGGGGTCGTTTTTTAAAGGGAATTTTTTTCTCCTTATTATCTATTTTAGCCCTTCTGTACCGGATCTTCGTCCATCAACCCGCGAAGACAATACACAATCTGGGTCAAGACATGACCATTCAAGGTCCAGTTCTGGACGCCCTAAGTCCTCCTCCAGACACCGCTCTGAAAAATCAAGGTCGGGGTCTCGGCACTCTTCCCACCACCATTTTGGTCGTTCGGAAGGAAGATCATGTTGGGGTTGTAGAACAAAAGTGCCAGAAGACAAATTGCTATGCGATATATGTTTTTCCCGAGCTGCAAAGGAAAGGGATGTTAATGACCAGCAAGTGGAGGCCTTGGTCAGGAAGGTTGTTCGGGAGTCTTTGAACAAACCAGAATCCGCTCATGCAGCTACTCCTCCCTCTGAACCAATCTCAGTGGTTGAGGTAGAAGACCTTGAGACCCCAGGGCCCTCCTGTGACAACTTCTCTTTCAGCGGATCTTCGGACAGCGAAGCTGAAGTGGAGGATTCCAGTGCAGGATTTGACTTTTCCCAGGTCCCTCATCTGGTGAGGGCAGTGAAAGATGCACTGAGGTGGGAGGAGCCGGTGGAAGCACCCTCTAAACAGAGGAAGTATTTTAAGCACCTTTAAAAAAGAGCGCTCAAATTTCCCCTTCCTTATCTCGGACGAGTGAAGCAAAGTGGAGAGGAAAAATTCTCTTATCTCTAAAGTGTCCAGGATGTACCCTTTCAAAGATGAGGAAGTTAAACACCTGGAGTCCGCTCCTCTTATTGATGCAGCCTTAATGAGGCTGGTAGGACACGTCACGCTCCCACTGGAAGACACCGTATCTTTTAGACGGTCTTGAAAGAAAAATTGATACAGACTTAAAACGTATCTACATTACAGCTGGAATGGCCTGCAAGCCAGCATTGGCTTTGGCAGCATTATCTAAAGCAATGGAGTGTTGGACTGATAATTTGGGTGCAACCCTGAGAAGTATGTCCGAAGAAGCCTTCAAGAGCTCTCCAATATGCGAGATAAAAATGGCATTGGTGTTTCTGGGTGAGGCCTCCCTGGATATAATCCGCCTGGTGGCACGTGTTATGCTGTCTTCCGTTACAGCCAAACGGGCCTTATGGCTATGCCCTTGGGTGGCAGATCCGGCCTCTAAACAGGCCTGGTGCAAAATTCCCTTTGAGGGTTCTTCTCTCTTTGGGAATAAGCTCGATTCAGCCATCACTCGTGCTACCGGCGCAAAGTCTGGGTTCTTACCCCAGGATCGCCGTCTGTTTCCCCAGAAGAGAGTCCAGTCCAGGTCAGACCCGGAACGTGATAGGGATGCACGCCGTTACAGACCGGGTCGGGAATTTAGGAAGAACTGGAGGAGAAACCAGCCTTCTGGCCAGAAGCCTTCAAAATCTACAGCTTCTGGGGGCCGCGAAGCGGCAAAGTCTTTTTGATATAGCGCCTGTCCAGGCGGAGCAAGTAGGGGCTGTTGTTTACTACGCTTCTGCCACGTCTGGGCAGCCTCAATACAAGACTACTGGGTCAATACAAAACAGTTTCTCTAGGACATGCCTGGGTGTTTAACAATCCACCCATACATCGGTTCGTTCCCACGAGCCTTCCTTTGTCGGAAGAGAAGAGAGAGGTTCTATTGACCTACACGGACTCACTTATCACCCAAGGTGCCGCCATTCCAGTCCCGTCAGAGGAAGAGTTTCAGGGGATTTACTCCCCCCTCTTTATGGTCCTCAAAAAGAGCGGTTCCTGGAGGCCAGTTATCGACCTGACTTACTTGAACTCTTTTATAAAAAAGGAAAAATTCAAGATGGAGACATTGTTGACCATTCGCCAGACAATCCAACCAGGCGATTGGCTAGTGTCAATAGACCTAAAAGATGCGTACTTCCATGTACCAATAGCGAAGGACTTCCAAAAATATCTTCGATTCTCGGTGGGTCAGAAACACCTCCAATTCATATGTCTCCCGTTCGGGCTTACGACATCGCTGCAGGTGTTTTTCAAGCTCTTACTGGCGGTGGTCGCCTTGATCAGAGTCCGAGGTATTCTGTAACATCATTACCTCGACGACCTACTCCTACTGTCTCAGGACAGAGAACAACTACTATCACACTGGGAGCAAGTCATATCTACCCTGACAGAATTCGGCTGACTATTGAACCAAGAAAAGAGTCATCTGGAGCCAACCCAGTCTCTAGTTTTCCTAGGGGCACAGTTCGACACAGTGAAGAGCACTATCTCTCTTCCTCTAGAGAAGATCCCAGTAGTTCAGGACAGGATTCATCTGGCAATGTCAGCTCCTCTTCTCAGGACCTCCCAGTGCCTCAGGATAATAGACACCATGGTGGCAACGGTCCCCATGGTAAAATAGGCGCAATGGAGGATGCGGCCCTTTCAGAAAGGCTTCCTCCAACAATGGAATCCAAGATAACAGGATCACTTGATCCGGATAACTCCCTCCATGCAGGAGAGTCTCCCCTGGTGGCTGCAACGAAGGAATCTTCTCAACTGCCATTCGATAGCTCCAGTCTCCTGGATAACAGTAACAACAGATGCCAGCAGCAGAGGCTGGGGTGCTCTGTGTCTGTCGGAGGTAGCCCAGGGCAGGTGGGATTTTCCATCTCAGGGGGTGGTCTCGAACGTATTGGAGATTCGAGCTGCCCTCCAGGCCCTTCGGGCTTTTCTCCATCTGACATCTGGAGCCTCAGTCCTCATGAGATTGGACAATACGACGGCAGTGTCGTACATCAAAAGAAAGGGGGGCACTCGCAGTCTCTCCCTTCTGAAGGAAGTGAGTCCAATTATGTCCTGGGCTCAGGCGAACTTGAAGGACCTGACGGCAGTGTATCTTCCTGGAGTCCAAAATGTCCAGGCGGACTTTCTGTCAAGAACCTCCTTAGACAACAACGAGTGGTCTCTCCACTCGGAAGTCTTCGATTGGATCCTGCCATTGTGAATAACTCCGGAAGTGGACCTGTTTGCAACTCCTTACAATGCCAAGATGAGGAATTATTATACCAGGTATCGCTGTCCCCAAGCCGTGGGAGGGTTTTTTTAAACTAGGCGATGGGGGGGAGGGTCCAGAGATAGGAATAGTCAGCGTGGAACATATTCCAGAGGGTAATATTAGGGGCATTAGTGGTAGGGTAACTAAAGCACATAAACCCAAGGTAAGTATAGTAGCAAGTCCTAGTTGCAATCTCGGAGCACCCAAGAGGATAGTATGTGACTGGTCAAAATATAGTAATGCATTAAAGTGTTTGTTCACCAATGCCAGAAGTCTGCCAAGCAAAATAGGTGAGTTGGAAGCTCTGGTGCATCAGGAGAGCTATGATGTAATCGGTATTGCTGAAACTTGGCTGCAGTCCTCACATGACTGGGCTATAAATATTCCTGGCTTTGCACTCTTTCGGAAAGACAGAGTTAAAAGGAAAGGTGGAGGGGTCTGTCTGTATGTGAGAAGTGATCTCAAAGCGAGTGTGAAAGAGGACCTGGGGGGTGGAGAGTGTGATGAGTCTGAAGCATTATGGGTGGAACTGCATACAGATGTGCGTAGTTCAAAGTTAATCATTGGAGTTTGTTATAGACCACCCAATGTTAATGAGGAGGTGGATACTCAGCTCCTTGCACAAATAGAAAGGGCTGCAAGGGCTGGGACAGTGATAATAATGGGAGATTTTAACTACCCAGAAATTGACTGGAATAATGGCACTGCTGGGACAGTTAAAGGACAAAAATGTATAAACCTATTACAGGACAATTTTATGGTCCAGTTTATTGAGGCCCCAACCTGGAATGATGCTCTGCTGGATCTAGTAATCTCAAACCATGCAGAGCATATTACTAATGTTCAGGTAAAGGAGCATCTGGGTAGCAGTGACCATAACATGATTTCATTTGATGTTAGCTGTAAGCAAAAATCACATACAGGAAAGATAAAAACACTTAATTTCAAGAGGGCAAATTTTCCAAGGATGAGGGCTGCTCTCCAAAACTTAGACTGGGAGAGAATATTGGCAACAATGGGCACAGAACAGAAATGGGGATTCTTCAAAAAGACTGTTTGTGAACTCACTGCAAAGTATATTCCCATGGGCAATAAATTTAAAAGGCTAAAAATAAAACCTATGTGGCTCACGGCCAAAGTTAAAAAAGCTATAAACTATAAGAAAAGAGCTTTTAAAAAATATAAAAATGAAGGATCACTAGTGTCATTTAAATGTTACAAAGAACATAACAGAATATGTAAAAAGGAAATCAAGGATGCAAAAATTCAAAACGAAAGACAGATTGCAAAAGATAGTAGGACAAACCCCAAAAAATTCTTCAAATATATTAATAGTAAAAAGGTCAAGTCTGAGCATGTAGGCCCTTTACAAAATAATCTAGAGTGGGTAACTGGGGACAAAGAGAAGGCTAATTTATTAAATACTTTCTTCAGCTCTGTGTATACAAAGGAGCATGGGGGAGCTCATGTCCACAATGGGGGTGGTAGTGACACAGCCCCAAATCCACAATGGCTCAAAAGTGATATGGTCCTGAAATATTTAGACAGAATAAAGGTGGATAAAGCACCTGGACCTGATGGCATCCACCCACGGATCCTAAAAGAATTGAGCTCTGTAATTTCAAAGCCATTGTATCTAATTTTTAGGGACTCATTAATGACAGGAATAGTACCACTGGATTGGCGCAGGGCGAACGTGGTGCCTATATTTAAAAAGGGAACAAAGTCTTTACCAAGTAACTATAGAACTGTTAGTTTAACTTCTATAGTTGGGAAGATACTGGAGAGATTAATAAAAGACCACATAGACGAGTTCTTGCAGGAAAAAAAATATTTTAAGCAACAGACAGCATGGATTCATGAAAGACAGAAGTTGTCAGATAAACCTCATTTCTTTTTATGAGGTGGTAAGTAAAACCTTGGACAGAGGCGTGGCTGTGGACGTGGTATACTTGGATTTTGCAAAAGCGTTCGATACAGTTCCCCACACACGGCTCATGTGTAAGGTAAGGTCTACAGGTTTGGAAATATCGGTTTGTAAATGGATAGAAAACTGGCTAAAAGACAGAATTCAGAGAGTCGTGGTTAATGATTCTTACTCTGAATGGTCTAAGGTTATCAGTGGTGTACCCCAAGGTTCAGTGCTGGGACCCTTACTTTTTAATATCTTTATAAATGATATTGGGTCTGGGATCAAAAGTAACATTTCTGTCTTTGCAGATGACACCAAGCTATGCAGTGGAATAACGTCCTTACAGGAGGTCTCCAATTTACAAGCCAACCTCAATGCTCTGTCTAATTGGGCGACTATGTGGCAGATGAGGTTTAATGTTGATAAATGTAAAGTTATGCACTTGGGGGCTAAGAATATGCATGCATCATACATGCTAGGGGGAGTACAACTGGGGGAATCCGTAGTGGAGAAGGATCTGGGGGTTTTGGTAGATCATAAGCTCAATAATAGCATGCAATGCCAAGCTGCGGTTTCCAAAGCGAGCAAAGTCCTTTCTTGTATTAAGAGAGGTATGGACTCCAGAGAGAGAGATATCATTTTGCCCCTGTTCAAATCATTAGCCATACCTGGAATATGCAGTTCAGTTTTGGGCACCAGTTCTCAAAAAGGATATTGGGGAACTGGAGAAAGTGCAGAGAAGGGCAACCAAACTGATAAGAGGCATGGAGGAGCTCAGCTATGAGGAAAGATTAGAGGAACTGAATTTATTCACCCTTGATAAGAGGAGATTAAGGGGGGATATGATCAACATGTATAAATATATAAGGGGTCCATATAGTGAACTGGGTGTTGAGTTATTCACTTTACGGTCAACACAGAGGACAAGGGGGCACTCTTACGTCTAGAGGAAAAGAGATTTCATCTCCAAATACGGAAAGGTTTCTTCACAGTAAGAGCTGTGAAAATGTGGAATAGACTCCCTGCAGAGGTGGTTCTGGCCAGCTCAGTAGATTGCTTTAAGAAAGGCCTGGATACTTTCCTAAATGTACATAATATAACTGGGTACTGACATTTATAGGTAAAGTTGATCCAGGGAAAATCCGATTGCCTCTCGGGGGATCAGGAAGGAATTTTTTCCCCTGCTTTAGCAAATTGGAGCATGCTCTGCTGGGGTTTTTTTTTGCCTTCCTCTGGATCAACTGGGGGTATAGAATGGGGTATATGGGATTGTATGATATATGTGTATGTGTGTATATATATATATATATATATATATATATATATATATATATATATATATATATATATATATATATATATATATTTTTTTTTTGTGGTTGAACTGGATGGACTTGTGTCTTTTTTCAACCTATTTAACTATGTAACTATGTAATTTTTTTTTTTGATGGTTGAACTGGATGGACTTGTGTCTTTTTTCAACCTACAGGGAAATCCCTTCATCCGTGTCCATCCCATCTCCATCTGATGGTCTGGTGGTTGAGAGGAAGAGGCTGGAAGCATTAGGTTGCCCAAGTTCAGCAATTGCTACCCTGCTGAACGCTAGAAGGCAAGGTACAAATAAAGTTTACCAGAGAATCTGGTCTAAATTTATGGACTATGTCTCCTCCTCCTGTAGTAATCCAGAAATAAAGGATATATTAGGATTTCTCCAGACGGGGTTGGATCTCCCTTTGTCTGTAAGTTCCCTGCGAGTCCAAGTTTCGGCAATATCTGCTTTTACTGGGATTTCCTGGGCAAGGAATCCCCTTACTAGACAATTTTTCAGAGGAGCATCAAGGCTTAGGCCCCAGAGAAAACCAAGGTTCTCTAAATGGGATCTTCCTCTTGTGCTAGATTTTTTCTCAGAAGATTCTTTTCAACGGATGGATGAACTATCCTTGAAGGACATTTCACTTAAAACAGGCTTTCTAGTAGCCATAACATCGGCTAAAAGAGTGTCGGAAATCAGTGCTTTAGGTTCTAAAGAGCCTTTCCTTACCTTCTTCCCTGATCGGGTAGTCTTGGTTCCAATGCTAGGATCAAATCCTAAAGTATCATCAGTGTTTCATGAGAACCAGGAAATTGTTCTCCCAACCTTTCAATCAGAGGATTCTTCAACTACCCATCCTTTGGATGTCGGTGAGGTCTTGAAAAGCTACTTAGAAGCTACTGCACCTTTCAGAAGATCAGATCATCTGTTTGTCTACTTTTATGGAAAGAACTGGGGTTTGCGTGCTTCCTCTAGAACCATTGCAAGTTGGATTGTCCAGGCTATCCAAAGGGCATATGCGGCTAAAGGACTGGTTCCTCCGGAAACAGTGACTGCTCATTCTACCAGGAGTATGTCAACGTCATGGGCGGCCTTCCGACACGTATCGGCGGAGGTGATCTGCAAAGCAGCCTCTTGGTCGTCAATAAATACTTTCATGAGGCACTATTGTGTTGAGCCAGCGGCTCTTTCCTCGGTTAATTTTGGTTTAAATGTTTTATCTGTTTGAACGGTGCCAATTAAACCTTTTTTTTGTTGAACCAGCAAATTATGCCCACCCGAGTTTGTATGGCTAGCTAGTTCCCATACGTAGGATGCCATGGAATCATTTAGGAAAACTGAAAATTTATATCAAATACTTTCCCGTAATTTTCCTTTCCTGATGGACTCCATGGCAGCAGGAGTCTCCCTCTCCTTTGCTGAAGTAGGCTGAGTTATGGAACACGGTATCTGGCTAGGAGCAAAGATTTATGGGAGTGGGGTCCTATGAGGTATGAGAGGCGCGATTAACCCATTCGTAGGCTGCCATGGAGTCCATCAGGAAAGGAAAATTATGGTAAGTATTTGATATAAATTTTCCGTTGTGTACATGTACTGATAATATTACCAGCAGCAGTGTTCATGAAGCTTAACCACTTTCAGACCGGACCAATTTGCAGCCAAAGGACCAGCCCCTTTTTGCGATTCGGCACTGCGTCGCTTTAACTGACAATTGCGCTGTCGTGCGACGTGGCTCTCAAACAAAATTGACGTCCTTTTTTTCCCACAAATAGAGCTTTCTTTTGGTGGTATTTGATCGCCCCTGCGGTTTTTATTTTTTGCGCTATAAACAAAAATAGAGCGACAATTTTGAAAAAAATGCATTATTTTTTACTTTTTGCTATAATAAATATCCCCAAAAAATATATAAAAAAAACATTTTTTTTTTCCTCAGTTTAGGCCGATACGTATTCTTCTACATATTTTTGGTAAAAAAAATCGCAATAAGCGATTATTGATCGGTTTGCGCAGAAGTTATAGCGTTTACAAGATAGGGGATAGTTTTATAGCATTTTTATTAATAATTTTTTTTTTTATTAGTAATGGCGGAGATCTGCGATTTTTTTTGTGACTGCGACATTATGGCGGACACATCGGACATTTTTGACACATTTTTGGGACCATTGTCATTTTTACAGAAATTAATGCTATTTAAATGCATTGATTCCTGTATAAATGACACTGGCAGTGAAGGGGTTAACCACAAAGGGGCAGTGTAAGGGTTAAGTATGCCTAGGGGTGTGTTTCTTACTGTGGGGGGCGTGGCTGTCAGCTAGTGAATGCTGATCTCTGCTCCAATCACAGGGAGCAGAGATCGGCGTCACTAGTTGCTAGGCAGAACGGAGAGATTCTGTTTATCTCGGCATCTCCCCGTTTAGCCTTCCCGTGAGGCGATCGAGTCCGCGGGGACCGCGATCGGACTCACGGGGGGTCCCGACCAGCGCGGGAGCGCGCCGCTCCCGGCGCGCTCCCGATGGCATGGACAGGCAGAAAGGAGGGACTTATATATACGCCCTCCTGCCTGTACGTGCCATTCTGCCGACGTATATCGTCGTGCGCCGGTCGGCAAGTGGTTAATTGTTGCTTGCCATAACTGGTTTCTTCACAGACCCTCAACAGTGGAATATGTCTGGGCAAAGTGCATTGGCACAGCAGCTAATATTTAACTTTATAAGAGCATATGACAGGGAGATTTACAGGCAGAGGATAGATGCAGAGCATTGTAATCTTGTAACACAAGTGATCAAACAAGAACCTTTTTTATTTAAAAATTTGACTAGATGGATGCACGTTTTTTTAACCTATGTTGGTATGTTGACACTTCCCTGTGCATTGTTCATAATCATAAGGCAGAATAATTTAAAAACACTTAAGTAGTCAGTAGACTGACCCATTCCTTATTGTTTTGTGGAAGAACCGGAGATGTAAATTTTTGTAGCACAATCTCAGCACTGGTGTCTTAGTGAAATGTAATAAGCCATTAGATGTTGTCAAATTGTCAGTTTTTGATAGACTTTATTATTATATTTCTATAAGTGAAATCATAATTGAAGGCGTCTTCATCATCTTGCTAGCATGGTTACCCTGTAATAGAAAACAGAAAGGCTGGTCATAAAAAGTAAGAAATATTAATGGATTAATTAAAAATATTATATATATAATTTATTCTATATGAAATTGCTGTAATCTTCAAAACTATTTTAGTATTCAAAATAATGATGAACACTTCCTCAGCAAATCCCAACAACAAAGATAGAAAAAACGGTCAACAAGATATCAGTAGACAGGCGATGGATGTTAGAATAGGAAGGATGGGAAAAGCTCCCCAAAGGGCAGAAATAAAAAAATAGGTTCTAGCCCTTTCCCACTGTATTCTGGAGTTGACATGGAGTCCGCATGCACATTTTGTCATTAAAATCCCTAAATTTCAATCCAGAGACTGTCCATAGGTCTGAGAAAGGTATCTTGGGAGAATGATGCCATCTATCCGCTGCAAGCAGGAGGAATTATTACATCAGTCTCCTCTTTCCTAATCCTTATTCTGTTAAAGAGGATCTTTATGATCTCAATCACATCGACTATTTTTAATCCTTATGCTAGCATTAGTAAATAAAGTACATATAATTTACCTTTCTTCGGTTACTTCCTGGTTTCCAGGCTTGGGTAAATGATGTCATACATCCCAGGAGTTTTCAGGAGTGGCTTTCTCAGCTAAGCACACCCTCCTGCCTGCTTGCCTGAGCAAAGGGCAGATGGATTCCAGCAAGTATATGCTACTTACATGAATCATTTGCCCTTACTTAAGATGGCCATGCCCATAAATTTTAGGGTTTTTTTTTAAGTGATTTTTCAGCATAATAAAGCATGGCGACATGGATGGATGGGTGTGTTTGCTCCAAATAGTAGCAAAATAATTTTAATAGCATTTTTGGTTTGTGGTGCTCAGATGCAGTGTAGTTCCTCTGGCACATCATAGGGTGGGAGGCAGAAGAAGTGAGGTGTGTAAAGATCAATGATTACACAATCAAGAACATAAATGCATCATGGTGCAAGCAACAGAATATATGTTATGGTGTCATCTCTGATGCTGAAACATACAATTTGTTTTGGTTCAGGTGGTAGGAAAGACCTTGGATGATCCCCTAGCAAAGATAGTGCTGGCCTTCTCAGAAGAAAGAAAGATGAAGGATTCAGAGAAAGCGCTGTGACTTTTTTGATGACACGTATACAATACTTAGCATACTGTACATGCAACATGAAAAGATATATTTGATGCTAGGTCCCCTTTAACCACTTCAATACCGGGCACTTTTACCCCCTTCCTGCCCAGGCCAATTTTAAGCTTTCAACGCTGTCACACTTTGAATGACAATTGCGTGGTCATGTAACACTGCACCCATATGAAATTTTATATAATTTTTTTTCACAAAAATAGAGCTTTCTTTATATGGTATTTAACCACTTGCCGACCAGCCGCCGCAGTTTTACTGCAGCAGAATGGCACGGCTGGGCGAAACAACGTTATGTTACGTCGCTTCGCCCTGTGGCCACTAGGGGCGCGCGCCCGTTGCTCTCCCCTGGAGCTAATTCAAGTCCCCGGCTCCCGCAATCGCTGGTGACACACCGAGAACCAGGATCTGTGTGTGTAAAACACACAGTTTACGGTTCTCTGGGGGGAGAAGAGACTGATCGTCTGTTCATACAGAGTATGAACAGCGATCTGTCATCTCCCCTAGACAGTCCCCTCCCCCTTCAGTTAAAACACACACTAGGGAACACAATTAACCCCTTGATCACCCCCTAGTGTTAACCCCTTCCCTGCCTGTGAAATTGTTACAGTAATCAGTGTATTTTTATAGCACTGATCGCTGTATAAATGCCAATGGTCCCAAAAATGTGTCAAAAGTGTCTGATGTGTCTGCCATAATGTCGCAGTCCTGATAAAAATCGCAGATCGCCACCATTACTAGTAAAAAAAAATAATATTAATAAAGATGCCATAAAACTATTTTGTAGACGCTATAACTTTTGCGCAAAACCAATCAATATACGCTTATTGAGATTTTTTTTTTAACCAAAAATATGTAGAAGAATACATATCGATCTAAACTGAGGAAAAAAAAAGTTTTTTTTTATATATTTTTGGGGGATATTTATTATATCTCTTTTTTTGTTTATAGCGCAAAAAAAATAAAAACCACAGAGGTGATCAAATACCACCAAAAGAAAGCTCTATTTGTGGGAAAAAAAGGACGTAAATTTTGTTTGGGTGCAACGTCACACGACCGCGCAATTGTCAGTTAAATCGACTCAGTGTCGAATTGCAAAAAGTACTCTGGTCAGGAAGTGGGTAAAATCTTTCGGGGGTGAAGCGGTTAATCACTACTGGGGTTTTTTTTTAGTCCCCTTTCTTCCTCGCTATAAAATTTTGCAAATAAATAGTCCTTCTTCATAAATTTAAGCCAAAATGTATACAGTTACATATCTTTGGTGGAGAAAATTGAGTACTGTCCGTGATACTTTTTTTATTTGCACTAACATATAATTTTTCATGGACGAGCTTTCGGGGTGTGTCCCCTTCTGAAAATAACCAAAATCAGTACATATTATGTAGTCTGTAGGAAAGTTATAGACCCCACAAACTATGGTATATATATATATATATATATATATATATATATATGAAAATTCGAATTTGAAGTTGTAATTTTTTTGTCACAATTTTTGGGGAAATGAATGAATTAATAAAAAAAAAAAAAGATTTTTTATAATCTTTTACATACTGTCAAAAGTGCAGTATAGCGTTATCATATAACTGGTGTGGCAGTGATTAGGGACACTGACTGGTGACAGTATGTATGTTCCTCTTTATCTCACCAAGGTTGTTTCTAGCAGTAGTGAGAATATACACTTCCTGTCATATTCTCCTTTATGAAAAAAAAATTAAAGACGTATCCACTGTGATATTTTGTAGTGATACTGTCCTTGTCATGTGTTTAGTTAATTACCATACTTCAGAAAACAAAAAGGTATAGACATTATTGGCATAGTGTTTTATGATGTCTGGGAAGCAATTACTGTCTATAAATATTCGCATATGGCATGAGTTATTTCATGTATTTCAAGCTACATACATAAATGATTTGTAATCCAGAGCATCTAATCCATAACAGTTAAAGTGGATATAAACCCTCTCAATCAACATTAAATATTGTAATCCTTATGCTGCTAGCATTAGCAAATAGAAACTTGTTTTAATTATTATTATTTTTTATTTTTTTTTGCTTTTTCAGTTGGTTCCTGGTTTCTGTCCCAGGCCAAAATGATATTTGAATATTAAAAATAAATTAAATAGCATTTTTGGTTTGTGGTGCTCAGATACAGTTTAGTCCCACATTAAGGATTAGATGAAAATTTCACGTGCAACTTGAATAAGATTTTTATCTAAAGGTCCTTATTGTCCCATAGAGGGAGATTTACTAAAACTGGTGCACATAGAATCTGGTGCAACTGTGCACAGTAACCAATTTGTTTCTAAGTTTATTTGTCCAAGCTTAATTGAACAAGCTGAAGTTAGAAGCTAATTACTATGCACATGCACTAGATTCTGTGTGCATCGGTTTTAGACCCCTTTCACACTGCACTGTCCCGGGCATCGTCGTTTTAGCTCAATATGATGGGTTGATATAGGTAATCCTAATATAGAAAGTGCTTAATGTGCATAAATAAATCAGAGTAGATTATGTGTATAAAACCGCATAAAATGAATAAATATATAATTCTTCAAATAAAGATGTATGGAAATCGCATAAAATCATATGAAGGTCACATTAAAAAACCATATCAGATTGTGAATAAGTGCTTGACGTGCATAAGTGAGAATAAGATTGGTATAATGATCGGGTATAATCGCATAAAAACTAAAATCGCATATACAGCATAAAGTTTATATAGAAAATTGTATATCCAGATTTCTGTATAAAAGTGAATATAGGTGAGGAAATAAATTTCATATATAAGGTTAAATATATATCATCATAAAAAGAAATAATTATGTATAAATTATAAAATAAAGTTCATCAGAAATAATATGTGGTGTCAACGAGGGCAATGCGATAGTGAAGTGCCAAAAAAGTCCATAGGTGAAAGCTCCCCTCTAATAAGGTTATGGTGTAGGCTTCAGTGCTGTTAGTTGTGAATCCAGGTTACAGCGGATAATAGCGGTGCTAATGGGTGTTTCTCAGGGTTGTGACAAAAGTGGGTGACTTCTGTTCTTCCGTGATTTTAGGTATGGATGTCCCCTTACCTTACCGCTGTAAGGTAACAGCGTATATGAATGCAATGGATCCTGGGGGGCCTCTGGGTCCTCTGGGTGGCGTCTCCCTTTTGGTTTCCAAATGCTATACGTCTCCTTGGGGGGTCCCTCCTAACACTGGGGCGAGTGTGTGTACCGCACGGATAAGCAAGTAAACAGGGGATGCTCGATAGTGTAGTATTGTTAAATCATTTATTAGTAAAAGTAGCAGACAATAATAAAACTCACATTTTTATGTTGTAATCAGTGCATAGAAAAACGAGCGCCGAGCTCGTACCTCACTTCCGGTATCTGTATGACCCGACGCGTGTTCGTCACGGTCATGTGGCGGTCACGGTCACTGATGAAGTCACGTGACCGTGACGAACACGCGTCGGGTCATAAAGATACCGGAAGTGAGGTACGAGCTCGGCGCTCGTTTTTCTATGCACTGATTACAACATAAAAATGTGAGTTTTATTATTGTCTGCTACTTTTACTAATAAATGATTTAACAATACTACACTATCGAGCATCCCCTGTTTACTTGCTTATCCGTGCGGTACACACACTCGCCCCAGTGTTAGGAGGGACCCCCCAAGGAGACGTATAGCATTTGGAAACCAAAAGGGAGACGCCACCCAGAGGACCCAGAGGCCCCCCAGGATCCATTGCATTCATATACGCTGTTACCTTACAGCGGTAAGGTAAGGGGACATCCATACCTAAAATCACGGAAGAACAGAAGTCACCCACTTTTGTCACAACCCTGAGAAACACCCATTAGCACCGCTATTATCCACTGTAACCTGGATTCACAACTAACAGCACTGAAGCCTACACCATAACCTTATTAGAGGGGAGCTTTCACCTATGGACTTTTTTGGCACTTCACTATCGCATTGCCCTCATTGACACCACATATTATTTCTGATGAACTTTATTTTATAATTTATACATAATTATTTCTTTTTATGATGATATATATTTAACCTTATATATGAAATTTATTTCCTCACCTATATTCACTTTTATACAGAAATCTGGATATACAATTTTCTATATAAACTTTATGCTGTATATGCGATTATACCCGATCATTATCCCAATCTTATTCTCACTTATGCACGTCAAGCACTTATTCACAATCTGATATGGTTTTTTAATGTGACCTTCATATGATTTTATGCGATTTCCATACGTCTTATTTGAAGAATTATATATTTATTAATTTTATGCGGTTTTATACACATAATCTACTCTGATCTATTTATTTATGCACATTAAGCACTTTCTATATTAGGATTACCTATATCAACCCATCATATTGAACTACCTCTATTGCCATCCTGAATATTTAGCCTTTATAGTTTAGTTTTTAAAAAAACAGCGCAGCACTACTTCTCTATCACATTCAAAATTTTGGGACCAGAAATCTCCTATCAGTGTTTAGCGCCGCTATTTGGCCGATAGCGGGCGGTTTTAACCCCCACTAGTGTCTGAAATAGGGTTAAAATCGCCCGCAAATCACCGCTGTATCAAAACAAATTTCTTCATTAATTTGGGCCAATATGTAATCGTCAACATATTTTTGGTATATAAAATCCCAATAATTGTATATTGATTGGTTTGCGCAAAAGTTATGGCGTCTACAAACTATGGGATAGATTTATGGACTTTTAATTTTTTTTCTTTTTTTTACTAGAAATGGCGGCAATCAGAGATTTTTAGCGGGACTGCGACATTGTGGCAGATAAATCTGACCCTAAGTGACACTTTTTGGGGACCAGGAAAACCAATACAGTGATCAGTGCTAAAAAAATGCACACACTATCTATTGCATGAAACAACATACAGGTATATTGTTTCGCACAATAGAGCCGCCCTGCCACAGTATATATATGGTGGGCGGTCTTTAAGTGGTTAAAAGCCCCAATCAAATAGAATGCAATAATGCTAGAGATGGTATTAAATCTAAAGCCTCAAAGAAATGTCCTTTCTTCCTTCCTTCCTTCCTTCCGCCATTTACATATGGAAACACCCACCTGCACATTACAAAGGGTTAATGTTTTCCATGATGGTCATGGTGACCATGTGGGGCCGGTCCATGGTGGCCATGAGGCTGGTGGTGAGGCTGGTGGTGAGGATCGTGATGGCCATGATGTCCATGTGGAGGGGGATGATGGCCTCCATGAGGTGGTGCAACATGCCCTGGGTGGTGGTGTGGTCCAGGGTGTGGGTGACCTGGTGGATGACCATGGGGCGCTCCTGAAATAGAACATAGTATTTTTTTTGCTTTGCAGATATCAAACACTTCTAATAATAAATAATTTCTTGGACTTGTATGCATATTTTGCAGACAATAACAAACACTGTGATAATATCACTGTAACAATGGAAGACCTAACCTGATTACCAAGTTCTTCTTTGGTTTCTCCCCTTCCCATTTATGCCCCAATTTTGTTACAGTACAGAGCAGTCAAGGACTGTTCATTGTTAAGTGATCATTCACTTCTTGTTTTCTTCAAAATATTAATAAAAACCATTGAAACAGAAAAGTATTTTATGACTCACTTATGTATAAGTGGTCATTGCTATCTGGTAAGCCTTTTTACCCATCCGAAGAATATAGAGCACGAAGCTGGATACACTGTAGGACTTATTAATACTGACTTGAATTTTGTTGACAGTTTTTTTCACTGATAATTTCACTTGATTTACTATATGTTTGGATGATCACTATGAGTTACTATAATATTTTTTCTGATTATAGTATTATTTGAATGAATATTTACACAATATGTTTGTGATTTGTTTATAATATTTTATATTAGTGCTGGTTTCTATCATTTTTAATCATTTTTAATCATTCCCATTTTTTTAAACTAAATACGGCAGTCTGTATCTGACAGCATTTGACCTGGTATTTTACATTGTGATATGTTTTTTTGTTCACTCATTCTGAGCAGTTCTAAAGGCCATCTAATAAAAGTGCACAGGAATAGCAGAAATTTGTATGATAAACATGTCAAGAAAGAAAAGGTTTTTGTTAAACAAGAAATATAGATAATGGTAGGAAGGAGTGGTTAGTTAAACATTAGATTGGCGAGAAGGAATTTAGGCAGAATATGAAAGGATCAGTACAGTCACATAACTTGTAACAGGGGTTATTCAAACTAGTTATTAGATGTCCTTACCGTGATGTGAATGGTCCATGATGGCAAACCTAATAAAAAAGGACAGTTAATGGCATGCATTGAATGTGTATTGCCATACGGGCAATGAATACAGACTGAAAAAATGCTGAAAGTAGTACAAATTACATATATCTAAGGTACTTCTTACTAATGACGGGCTATCAACCATACACAGTTATTTTAAAGAATCTGTACAATGTTGTAGTTTTAGATTTAGATTAGATTTAGAGTAGGGAAGAGTTAAAACCCCTATTGAGTGGATGTCATAATGTAGAGAATAAGATTTCCTTTCATTTGAGCCCAGTCTTGCCACACAGATTTACTTGAGGCTTGAGCAATCCTCTTTTATTTTTCAGTTAGAGAAATCTTGACAAAGTCTTGAAAACTTTGTCAAAAACGCCCCCTTGCTGTGAGTGACAGGTGATTTACATATCTCATGCACTAGCCTGAGACAGGTTATTATCAGATCACTGGATGTTCTACTCTGCCCAGCTCTGACTACATACATGTCCCCTAAATCACTTGTCTGTCTATAGTCTGCTGACTGTTCACTGCATCCCATGATGAGAAACATCCAGTCAAAACACAGTAAAGCTGGGAGAGCTGGAGGGGAGGGGAGGGGGATGTTAATTGTGAACTTTTTACACAGGATGTGTGTCTCAGGCTAGTGCATGATATATGTAAATCACCCGTCACTCACAGCAAGTTTTTGACAAAGTTTTCAAGACTTTGTCAAGATTTCTACATTATGACATCAAAAAAAAAAAAAAAAAAAAATTTCCTGTCTTTGTCCCACTAGGGAGATTTTCCTTCACTCCTCCTCCTGCAGACACAACAAGAAATGAAAGTCAATCTTTTAAAAAAAAAAAAAGAACTGTAGTCTTGGAGAGTTCTCTCCGGAACAGGTTTCCCCTGATTTTCCGCACCTCAAAATTTCTGCAGTTGAGTAATATACTGTATATATTTAGAAATGTTCATGTAAAGCAGAATATATATACACACCCTTCCTGCCAAATATGACACCAAATGCTGCTTAATTGAAATGGGATCACCGGAGGAGTTTTTGCATGAAACTGATCCCCAGCATCAATACAGGACACAGTAGTGATGTAGGGATCAGCAAGAGGAACCACAGAGTTTTGCAGGGGGCATAGGAGATCATAATGGACCCAGGCAGCACTTTCAGAGGGGCAGCAAATTGAACCACGGCTGCCCCTCCTTCTCTTCTATTTACCCAGTAAATTGACAACCTAGATTTTTTTACAGCAGGTTTGTGTGTCATGATGACAACTGTCCCAGGGTCATTTTGCCTGCCCTGATACTACTCTAGCCTGCCCCTATACTGCCCTAGCCTGTCTATATACTACCCTAGCATGTCTATATACTGCCCAAGCCTGTCTATATACTACCCTAGCTTGTCCATATACTACCCTAGCCTGTCTATATACTACCCTAGCCTTTCCATATACTACCCTAGCGTGCCCATTTACTACCCTAGCCTGTCCATATACTACCCTAGCTTGTCTATATATTACCCTAGCCTGTCCCTATACTACCCTAGCCTGTCCATACACTACCCCAGCCTGCCCCTATACTACCCTAGCCTGTCCCATATACTACCCTAGCCTGTCCATATACTACCCTAGCCTGTCTATTTACTACCCTAGCCTGTCAATTTACTACCCTAGCCTGTCAATTTACTACCCTAGCTTGTCTATATATTACCCTAGCCTGCCCCTATACTACCCTAGCCTGTCCATACACTACCCCAGCCTGCCCCTATACTACCCTAGCCTGCCCCTATACTACCCCAGCCTGCCCCTATACTACCCTAGCCTGTCCCTATACTACCCTAGCCAGTCCATATACTACCCTAGCATGTCTATATACTGCCCAAGCCTGTCCATATACTACCCTAGCTTGTCCATATACTACCCTAGCCTGTCTATATACTACCCTAGCCTTTCCATATACTACCCTAGCGTGCCCATTTACTACCCTAGCCTGTCCATATACTACCCTAGCTTGTCTATATATTACCCTAGCCTGCCCCTATACTACCCTAGCCTGTCCATACACTACCCCAGCCTGCCCCTATACTACCCTAGCCTGTCCCTATACTACCCTAGCCTGTCTAGATACTACCCTAGCCTGTCAATATACTACCCTAGCCTGCCCCTTAGCCCCCGTACACACGGTCTGAAAGTTCAACGGAAAATGTCCGATCGAACCATGTTGTCGGAAAATCCGCCCGTGTGTGGGCTCCATCTGACTTTTTACGTCAGAATTTCCGGAAGATCCTGCTCTCAAATTTTCCGAAAACAAAATCCACTCGGACTTTTTCTGATCGGGTGTCGAGAATTCTGACGGACAAAGTGCCATGCATGCTCTGATCAAATTACGAGACCAAAGCTATTGGCTACTAGCCTCTACGTATTTCCTGCCTACGCAACGAACGTCACCATGTTCAGAATGATCAAATTTTCCGACAACTTTGTCCGACCGTGTGTATGCAACACCAGTGTCGGACAAAATCCGTCGGAAAAAAATCCGTCTGTGTGTACGGGGGCTTAGAATTGAACATAATGGTATGTCATATAAGTTTGCGTATAGACAAGGTGCAGTTTGGAACAAAAAAAAGACAAGGTGCTGTTGCATGTAAATCTGACTTCCTGATACATTACATCTTATAATAGACTATAATTTATGTAGGGGCCTTTTTGTGGGCTTGATTTCAATTTTTTTTTAGCAGGGCAGCATTTTATTCTTGGTTCCATGCAGCACAATGTCTTGGGCCAGCCTTGCATAAGTATATATATTTTGCTTTAAAGATATATTTTTCAATGGGGACATTAAATTAAGCAACCAACTTGCTTTAAAGCGTTTCTGCACACATTTCATTTAGTAAATCTCTTTGCCTTCCAAATCAGCAAAGAGTACTAAATGAAATGTGTTTTTTTTTTTTTTTTTTCACTTACCTTGTAATGGCTGACTTCCTGTCCTCTGTCTCTGCGGTGGTGGGCGGGGTCTCTGCGTCGATCGTCGTCACGCCGCTCTGTCTCCTGGGATCTGGTGTCATTGATCCCAGGAGACAGTGCGGACATCTTCCGAAATCTCTCGAGATTTCGGTCACATCTTCCGAAATCTCGCGAGATTTCGGTCACATCTTCCGAAATCTCGCGAGATGTCGGCATTGTGGGCCAGCCACCCGGAAGAAAGGGGCCTGTGTGGTTTCAGGTGCCCACACGGAAGATGGAAGCCGGCATGAAGTCGTTTTAAAACTTCATATTGCGGAAGAAAAACGGCAGCATTAACATCAAGAAGTACAACAAGTGAGTGATGAATATGCAAAGCGTATTACTGCACATTAGACCAAAAAAAAACACACATCTAAGACAGTGTAGAACCGCTTTAAGCTCTGCTTTACATGTAAATGCACAGGAAAATTTTTATCAAGGTACATGGAATAAAAAATGAATATACTGAATACTGCAATTTCATTGTATTGAACACATACAGTCATCATAAAACAATATTTTGGCAAAAATAATATTTAAATGTACAGTAAACCTTCCAATGTGTATAGTTAGACTGTACATAAAACTACCCTTACAAAATTCTCTTATCACTATTCTTACCAATGAAAATCTTAAAACCAGCGACTGAATATATGTTAATAATACAAAAGATGTACACAAGTAACCCAAACACATACCTCTGAGGGGGATTGACAGTCAAGATCTTATGACTGCACTGTGAGATGAAATGTTTGATTTATAGGAAAACAAAGGACATTGGGAGGAGCAATGTAAAACTTGTAAAACAGCAAGGAAACAGACCAAAACTGGTGACAAAGAGATGACATTTACAACATTTATTTATACTATCACAACAACACACTCCCTTCAAATACCGATTGTAACTACAATCCCAGGTATTCACACTGTCAGAAAAATCGAATAGTCTGTTACCATGTCCATGTACAAAGTTTAACAATTCAAGCATAGTAGCAGAATGCAGAAAATCTTGCTTAGAGTTTAATACAGTGTCTCACACCCTTTACAAAGACATAAGCTTTTAATGGTAGATATAAAAATAAAACTGTATCATTCTCTACTTCCAGGAAAACCGAGATAGTGTTTGCTATGAGTTTGAAAGTATATCCACTTGAAGACCAGGTCTTTTCTGGCGCTTTTTGTTTACAAGTAAAAATCTGTATTTTTTTCTCGAAAATTACTTATAACCCCCCAAACATTATATATACAGTATCTCACAAAAGTAAGTACACCCCTTACATTTTTGTAAATATTTTATTATATCTTTTCATGTAAAGTAGTGAGTGTACAGCTTGTATAACCACTTCAGCCAAGGAAGATTTGGCTGCTGAATGACCAAGATATTTTTTGCGATTCTGCACTGCGTCGTTTAACTGACAATCACGCTGTCGTGCGACGCTGCACCCAAACAAAATTGATGTCCTTTTTTTCCCCACAAATAGAGCTTTCTTTTGGTGGTATTTGATCATCTCTGCTGTTTTTATTTTTTGCGCTATAAACAAAAAAAGAGCGACAATTTTGAACAAAAAAACATATATTTTGTACTTTTTGCTATAATAAATATCCCCATTTTTTTTTTAAAAAAGCACATTTTTTCTCAGTTTAGGCCAATATGTATTCTTCTTAGTATTTTTGGTAAAAAAAAATCACAATAAGCGTATATTGCTTGGTTTGCGCATAAGTTACAAAATAGAGGATAGATTTATAGCATTTTTATTATCTTTGTTACTAGTAATGGTGACAATCTGCAATTTTTATCGGTACTGCGACATTATGGCGGACACCGGACACTTTTGACACATTTTTGGGACCATTGGCATTTATACAGCAATCAACGCTATAAAAATGCACTGATTACTGTAAAAATGTAATTGGCAGGAAAGGGGTTAACACTAGGGGGCGATCAAGGGGTTAAATGTGTTCCCTAGTGTGTGTTCTAACTGAAGGGGGGATGGGACTGGGGATGGGACTGTCTAGGGGAGATGACAGATCGCTGTCCATAATTTGTATGAACACACGATCTGTCTCTTCTCCCCTTTAGAGAACGGGGAACTGTGTGTTCACACACACAGTTTCCGGTTTCTCGCTGTGTCACAAGAGATCGCGGGAGATCGGCGGTCATCGTGCCCACCGGGCACTCGCATTGGCTCCGGGGCGAGCAGCGGGCCACAGGGCGAAGCGACGTAACATAACGTCGTTTCGCCCAGCTTTGCCATTTTGCCGCAGTGAAACTGCAGCGGCTGGTCGGCAAGTGGATAACAGTGTAAATGTGCTGTCCCCTCTCTCTTCCACAGATAAGATGATTCAACTTTGATACCTTTACCAGATGTACTACACGCCAACTAGATTTTACCAAATGCATAAAAGAGACTCTGCAGTGTGTCATAAATGTATGGGGGCGGAAGGGACTTTCATCCATATGGTATGGAAATTCCCTAGAATAAGACCTTTATGGTCTCAAGTGACTGAATTTATATCTGATAACTTTGACCTACCTAATATATGCTCTCCCCTATGCTGCCTCCTGGGGGTCTTTGACCAGGAGGAGATGAATGTTTACACTAAACTGTTCCTTAGGATTTTAGACTTTGGAGTAAGAAAATGTATAGCTCGACGCTGGATCTATGGAGAACAGCTGACAGTAGGGATGTGGGTAAAAGTAGTGAATGCAGATGTACTTTTATATAGGATGACGTATAAGGTCAGGGGTGCCCACAAGAAATTCAGGAAGGTATGGTTTAGATGGGTGGACTCCAAGAGCACAATGGAGGAAGAAGGGGCCTAGAGTAGTGGCTATAGCTAGGAGCATAATCCAAATGGCAGAGTTCCACCAGAGGGTGGGAGTATGAGCACAATGCACTGACAATAAATATTGAAGTTAGAAGGATGTAGGGTATTTAAAGCTATATCCCATTGCCCATGGTTTCTAAAAATAAATGTTGGAACCCCTGGGGGAGGGGGGAGGGGGGATGGGGTTCTGCCCTTAACAGAATAGGGGGTACCTCCTTCTCCTAAAGGACATGTTGTTTTTTTTGTCTGTTAAAACATAAAAACAAAACAAAGGAAAAAAAAGAAAAAAAAAACGACTATACTGAGCTACAGGGTAGGGCTGGGGATTCAGGAAATTGTGGTCATAGACTGCTGACGGTTACATTATTATTTGGATCACTGGACATTGATGCATATACAGTGCCTTGCGAAAGTATTCGGCCCCCTTGAACTTTTCAACCTTTTGCCACATTTCAGGCTTCAAACATAAAGATATAAAATTTATTTTTTGTGAATCACCAACAAGTGGGACACAATTGTGAGTGGAACGATTGGATATTTTAAACTTTTTTAGCAAATAAAAAACTGAAAAGTGGTGCGTGCAAAATTATTCGGCCCCTTTACTTTCTGCAGCAAATCAAATAGTTCAGCGAGGATCTCTGAATGATCCAATGTTGTCCTACTGATGGGATGAATCCACCTGTGGTAATCAATCTCTTATAAATGCAGCTCTGTGATATCTCAGGGTTCTGTTGAAAGCGCAGAGAGCATTGCAGGTCCGTAATACTGTTGTGGCGAAGTTTTTAAAGCCGGATTTGGATACAAAAAGATTTCCCAAGCTTTAAACATCCCAAGGAGCACTGTGCAAGGGATCATTTGAAAAGAGTATCAGACCACTGCAAATCTACAAAGACCTGGCTGCCCCTCTAAACTTTCAGCTCAGACAAGGAGAAGACTGATCAGAGATGCAGACAAGAGGCCCATGATCACTCTGGATGAACTGCAGAGAACTACAGCTGAGGTGGGAGAGTCTGTCCATAGGACAACAATCAGTCGTACACTGCACAAATCTGGCCTTTATGGAAGAGTGGCAAGAAGAAAGCCATTTCTCAAAGATATCCATAAAAAGTCTTGTCTAAAGTTTGCCACAAGCCACCTGGGAGACACACCAAACATGTGGAAGAAGGTGCTCTGGTCCGATGAAACCAAAATGTTTTTTTTGTGCAAAACGATATGTTTGGCGTAAAAGCAAAAATCACCCTCAACACACCATCCCCACTGTCAAAATGGTGGTGGCAATCATGGTTTGGGCCTGCTTTTCTTCAGCAGGGACAGGGAAGATGGTTAAAATTGAGGGGAAGAAGGCAAAAAAAACAAATTCTGGATGACTGTTGGAGTCTGCAAAAGACCTGAGACTGGGACGGAGATTTATCTTCCAACAAGACAATGATCCCAAACATACAGCAAAATCTACAAAGGAATGGTTCACAAATAAACGTATCCAGGTGTTGAATGGCCAAGTCAAAGTCCAGACCTGAATCCAATCGAGATCTGTGGAAAGAGCTGAAAACTGCTGTTCACCAACGCTCTCCATCCAACCTCACTGAGCTGTTTTGCAAGGAAGAATGGGCAAGAATGAGTCTCTTGATGTGCAAAACTGATAGAGACATACCCCAAGCGACTTGCACCTGAAATGTGGCAAAAGGTTGAAAAGTACTTTCGCAAGGCACTGTACATGATGTAATACCTACCTGATGTCTTGTATGTATAATTTTGCTAAATAAAAAAAATAAAAAAATGTGTTGTCCCCTTAAAATAACTCAACACACAGCCATTAATGTCTAAACCGCTGGCAACAAAAGTGAAAATGTACAAATTTGGCCCAATTAGCCATTTTCCCTCCCTGGTGTCATGCCACTCATTAGTGTTACAAGATATCAGGTGTGAAAGGGGAGCAGGTGTGTTCAATTTGGTGTTTATCGCTCTCACTCTCTCATACTGGTCTCTGGAAGTTCAACGTGGCACCTCATGGCAATGAACTCTCTGAGGATCTGAAAAAAAGAATTGTTCCTCTACATAAAGATGGCCTAGGCTATAAGAAGATTGCCAAGACCCTGAAACTGCAGCACGGTGGCCGAAACCATGCAGCAGTTTAACAGGACAGGTTCCACTCGGAACAGGATTCGCCATGGTCGAAGAAGAAGTTGAGTGCACAAGCTCAGCATCATATCCAGAGGTTGTCTTTGGAAATAGACGTATGAGTGATGCCAGCATTTCTGCGGGAGTTTGAATGGGTGGGGGGTCAGCCTGTCAGTGCTCAGACCATACGCCACACACTGCATCAAATTGGTCTGCATGTCTGTCATCCCAGAAGGAAGCCTCTTCTAAAGATAATGCACAAAAAAGCCTGCAAACAGTTTGCTGAAGATAAGCAGACTAAGGACATGGATTACTGGAACCATGTCCTGTGGTCTGATGAGACCAAGATAAACGTATTTGATTCAAATGGTGTCAAGCGTGTGTGGTAGCAACCAGGTGAGGAGTACAAAGACAAGTGTGTCTTACCTACAGTCAAGCATGGTGGTGGAAGTGTCATGGTCTGGGCCTGCATGAGTGCTGCCATTGAGGGAACCATGAATGCCAACATGTACTGAGACATACTGAAGCTGAGCATGATCCCCTCCCTTCAGAGACTGGGCCGCATGGCAGTATTCCAATATTATAACGACCCCAAACACACCTCCAAGACGAACAGTGCCCTGCTAAAGAAGCTGAGGGTAAAGGTGATGGACTGGCCAAGCATGTTTGTGTGGGTCATGTGTGTATGTCTAAATGATTTGGCCTCAAAACACACACCTAGTTCCTGTGTACAGATTCACTTCCGGGCCAATGTATATTACTTCCTGCTTCAGTGTGTGTGTGTATACATAGATATATCTATAGATGTAGGTTCTTGTGTCCACCAGCAGAAAGAAGTTGGGTAGATACCACACTCCTAATTCTGGAGGCATAATAATGGTCTAGCACAGGGGTCTTCAAACTACGGCCCTCCAGTTGTTCAGGAACTACAATTCCCATCATGCCTAGTCATGTCTTTGAATGTCAGAGTTTTACAATGCCTCATGGGATGTGGAGTTCCACAACAGCGGGAGAGCTGTAGTTTGAAGATTCCTGATCACTCTAGCATGTCTTGAAAAAAGGTGGTTTCTCATGTGCCTTGTATAATGCCCAAGAAATATTGTTTGGAAAATACAAATGGGTCATGGCACATCTAATGGCATGGCACATCTAATTTACAAATTTGCCACTTAAGATGGTCATGCACTATGCAATCTGATTGGCCAATGCTTGCTGAATATTATAGTGTTTTTTCACTGGGAATATTCCCTAAGGCCCCTTTCACACTGGGGCGGGAGCGGCGACGACGGTAAAGCAGCGCTATATTTAGCGCTGCTTTACCGCCGTTTTAGCCGCGGTATTCGGCCGCTAGCGGTGCGGCTTTAACCCCCGCTAGCGGCCGAAAAAGGGTTAAGATCCCCTGCAAAGCGGTATTGCCGCGGTATTACAGCGGTGTCCCATTGAAATCAATGGGTAGGAGAGGTATAGGAGCTGTGAATACACCGCTCCTATACCGCTCCAAAGATGCTGCTAGCAGGACTTTTTTGACCGTCCTGCTAGCGCACTGCTCCAGTCTGAAAGCCCGCCGGCTTTCACACTGGAGTGAATGGGGCCGGATTTTTTCAGGCGCTGTACAGGCGCTATTTTTAGCGCTGTACCACCTGAAAAACGCCCCAGTGTGAAAGGGGCCTAAGGCTTCATGTACACTTGCTGCTGGTAAACGGATGTTTAGGAGCAGTTGAGCATTTTTTTCAGCTGTCCCTGAGCTCTTCTCTATGTTATCTTATTAGTACATGTACACATGGTCGTTTATAGTCATTTCTAGGCAGTTCAGTTTAGAAGCATTTTTTGGAAAGCAAAATAAAAAAATAAAAAAAATGCGTTCAGGACGGATGGGCAGAGGCATTTGACAAATGTCTGTAACAGCTTGTAAATGCGGTAACTCGCGTTTAGCCATGTTTCGTTTAAATTTTTAATGGACATACATTTTTGACTATTTGAAAAAAAAAACTCTTCTAAATGCAAATGCAGCCAAAAATGGCATGTAAACACAGCAAAGTGGACATTTTTAAACGTCGGTTACTATTTGTCAAGTTAAATCATACAGGAGAGGTTTAAAAGCGTCCCATGTACATTAAGCCTTAATGTTATATAGTTTCTCAACCTCTCCTGAACGCTGGAACATCACAGCTAGTAATCCACATTTAAAAAGGTGTGTTTAGCAGCATTTAAAAGCCGCGTTTGCGTTCAGAAGCGTTTACTAAAGATAACCTCAGGAGACCTACCCAAATGATTAGAAAGCATTTATTAACTATTCAGCCATTCTGTGAGAGAACAGTGTGAGTAGCAGCTGAGAAAGCAGTGTCCTTGTAATTAGCTGTTATTTTTTGGTTGGTTTGTTAACCACTTGCCGACCGCCCCATGTAGATATACGTCGGCAGAATGGCACGTACAGGCAGAACCACGTACCTGTACGCGCCATTCTTCCGGCGGGTGGGGTGTCCGATCGGAACCCCCTCCGCCGGCGGGGACGGTCGGCATCGCTTCAGGAGCGATCCGGGACGAGGGGACGGCCAGTGGTTTCTGGTCACCCCCTCGCGATCGCTCCTGGCGAATGAAAAGCTTCCCCTTCCTGTCTATTGTATAGACAGGAAGGCGGAAGTGATGTCACGCTCGGTGCGCCGGTCTATGTGACCGGAACGCCGAGCAGAGAACATGTAAAGGTTAGTGCACAACAGTACACTGACACCAGTACACGTAGGCACACAATCCACCCCCCTGTCACCCCCAGATCACCCCCCAGATCACCCCCTCCCCCCCCAGTCACAGTGTCACTAATTGCAGTGATCATTTATTTACTGATCACTGCATTTAGTGTCAGTGTGACTGTAATAACTGTCAGGGCACTTAGTTTTAGGTCCTAGGTAGCCCCCTACCCCCCCCTAATAAAGGTTTAACCCCCTGATTGCCCCTAGTTAACCCCTTCACCCCCTTTTGCCAGTGTCACTAAGCGATCGTTTTTCTGATCGCTGCATTGTGTCGCTAGGTAACCATTTTTTTTTTTATTTTAACCGCCATGTTTTATATAGGTTCATAAATAGTTTTATAGGTCAGGTACCCCCATATTACAACCTAAATAAAGGTTTTAACCCCCTGATTGCCCCTAGAGTTAACCCTTTCACCAGTAATCACCGTATAACTGTCACTGGTGACGCTGGTTAGCCAGTTAGTTATTTCGTTATTTAGGTTCCCCGTCAGGTTTTTATATAGCGTCAGGTACCCCCATATATTTCCTAATAAAGGTTTAACCCCCTGATTGCCCCTAGTTAACCCTTTCACCCCCTTTTGCCAGTGTCACTAAGCGATCGTTTTTCTGATCGCTGCATTAGTGTCGCTAGGTAACCAGTTTTTTTTTGTATTACTGTTACGGGTGACGCTGGTTAGTTAGCTTGTTTTTTATACTGTCAGGGCACCCGTCATTTATTACCCAATAACGGTTTAACCCCCTGATCGCCCGGCGGGTGATATCAATTAGGTTTTAGGGTCAAATAAGGTCTGCGTCGCCCCAGGTTAGTGCCAGTACCGCAAACACCCACGCGCAAAGCATACACCTCCCTTAGTGGTATAGTATCTGAACAGATCAATATCTGATCTGATCAGATCTATACTAGCGTCCCAGCAGTTTAGGGTTCCAAAAAAACGCATTGTTAGCGGGATCAGCCCAGATACCTGCTAGCACCTGCGTTTTCCCCCTCCGCCCAGCCCAGCCCAGCCAAGTGCAGTATCGATCGATCACTGTCACTTACAAAACACTAAGCACACATAACTGCAGTGTTCGCAGAGTCAGGCCTGATCCCTGCGATCGCTAACATTTTTTTTGTGGTAGCGTTTTGATTCAGTCGCTAACAGTCAGGAGCTTTTTTACCTGTGAATCTCAAAAAAAAAAAAAAAAAAAAAATAGTTGTCGTTTTATTGTTCTCTCTCTCTCTCTATTGTTGCTCTTTTTTTACTCCATTCTATTGTGCAATGTTTTATTATGTTTTATCATGTTTTATCATGCTTGCTTTTCAGGTATGTAATTTTGTTTACTGTGTTTTAGTGTTAAGCATTTTTTTGTTTTCAGGTGCGCCATTCAGTTGCAACGCGGATTTATTTATCTTGACAGCAACAGCGTTTGCTCCCACGATACATAAAGCCGCGACTCCAACGCTGTAGGAGGTGATTTCACCACCACAGTTAAAAAAAAGAGCATATGTGCCGAAGCATGGGGGCAGCAGGGGGGGCGGAGGAGCGATTGGCTCCTAATGCCACGTACATACGGTCGAAATTCCGACCGTGTGTACACGGCATAACTTTTGCGGGAGGATGCCCCCATGCATCGGCATATATAAATGGTGCATGTATGCCCATCATTAGAAGTGGGTGGATGAAGGGAGGTATTCTAATGGTGGGCATACCCACCAATCAATCTCTTTTTTTCGTTCAGCCAAGAGGCTGCATGAAAAAAAAAAAAGATTACAATATATGTCCAGTATGTTGCTGGACTTTGAATGGTTATACCAGAATGATGCCTGCAGGTTTAGGTATCATCTTGGTATCATTCTTTTCAGCCAGTGATCGGCTTTCATGTAAAAGCAATTCTAGCGGGTAATTAGCCTCTAGACTGCTTTTACAAGCAGTAGGAGGGAATGTCCCCCCTCCCGGATATAAACCGCGCCATTGGGAAATTGGGAAAGCATTTTATCACACCAATCTTGGTGTGGTCAGATGCTTTGAGGGCAGAGGAAAGATCTAGGGTCTAATAGACCCCAATTTTTTCAAAAAAAGAGTACCTGTCACTGCCTATTGCTATCATAGGGGATATTTACATTCCCTGAGATAACAATAAAAATCATAACAAAGAAAAAAAATGGAAGGAACAGTTTAAAAATAGAATAAAAAAGCTAAATAAATAAAAAAAAAAAAAAAAAAAAAAAAAAAAAGCACCCCGGCCCCCCCCCGGCGCGTGCGCAAAGGCGTACACAAGCGTTGGTCTGGCGTCATATGTAAACAGCAATTGCAGCATGCATGTGAGGTATCACCGCGAAGGTCAGATCGAGGGCAGTAATTTTAGCAGTAGACCTCCTCCGTGAATCTAATGTGGTATCATGTAAAGGCTTTTAAAGGCTTTTAAAAATGTATGTAGTTTGTCGCCACTGCGTGTTTGTGCACAATTTTAAAGCATGTCGTGTTTGGTATCCATGTACTCGGCCTAAGATCATATTTTTTATTTCATCAAAAATTTGAGCAATATAGTGTGTTTTAGTGCATTAAAATAAAAAAAAGTGTATTTTTTCCACAAAAAATGCGTTTGAAAAATCGCTGCGCAAATACTGTGTGGAAAAAAAAAAAATGCAACACCCACCATTTTAATCTGTAGGGCCTTTGCTTTAACAATATATATAGTGTTTGGGGGTTCAACGTAATTTTCTTGCAAAAAAAAAATATGTTTTCATGTAAACAAAAAGTGTCAGAAAGGGCTTTGTCTTCAAGTGGTTAGAAGAGTGGGTGACGTGTGACATAGGCTTCTAAATGTTGTGCATAAAATGCCAGGACAGTTCAAACCCCCCCCAAATGACCCCATTTTGGAAAGTAGACACCCCAAGCTATTTGCTGAGAGCAATGTTGAGCCCATTAAATATTTTTTTTTTTTGTCCCAAGAGATTGAATAATGAAAAAAAAAAAAAATATATATATTTTTTTTACAAAAAGTTGTCACTAAATGATATATTGCTCAAACATGTCATGGGCATATGTGGAAATACACCCCAAAATACATTCTGTTGCTTCTCCTGAGTACGGGGATACCACATGTGTGGGACTTTTTGGGAGCCTAGCCGCGTACGGGACCCCAAAAACCAAGCACCGCCTTCAGGCTTTCTAAGGGAGTAATTTTTTTATTTCACTTCTCACTGCCAATCACAGTTTCGGAGGCCATGGAATGCCCAGATGGCATAAAACCCCCCAAAATGACCCCATTTTGGAAAGTAGACACCCCAAGCTATTTGCTGAGAGGTATTGTGAGTATTTTGCAGATGTCGCTTTTTGTCACAAAGTTTTGAAAATTGAAAAAAGAAAAAAAAAAATTTTTTTTCTTTACTTTCTTCATTTTCAAAAACAAATGAGAGCTGTAAAATACTCACCATGCCTCTCAACAAATAGCTTGGGGTGTCTACTTTCCAAAATGGGGTCATTTGGGGGGGTTTTGTGCTATTTTGGCATTTTATGGCCTTCGAAACTGTGATAGGTAGTGAGGAGTGAAATCAAAAATTTGCACCCTTAGAAATCCTGAAGGCGGTGCTTGGGTTTCGGGGCCCCGTACGCGGCTAGGCTCCCAAAAAGTCCCACACATGTGGTATCCCCATACTCAGGAGAAGCAGCAAAATGTATTTTGGGGTGCAATTCCACATATAACTATGGCATGTGTGAGCAATATTTCATTTAGTGACAACTTTTTGAAGAAAAAAAAATTCTTTTTTATTTTTGTCTTTATTCAATCACTTGGGACTAAAAAAAAAAAAATATTCAATGGGCTCAACATGCCTCTCAGCAAATAGCTTGGGGTGTCTACTTTCCAAAATGGGGTCATTTGGGGGGGTTTTGTACTTCTATGCCATTTTAGCACCTCAAGAAATGAAATAGGCAGTCATAAATTAAAAGCGGTGTAAATTCCAGAAAATGTACTCTAGTTTGTAGACGCTATAACTTTTGCGCAAACCAATAAATATACGCTTATTGGCATTTTTTTTACTAAAGACATGTGGCTGAATACATTTTGGCCCAAATGTTTGACTAAAATTGAGTTTATTAGATTTTTCTTATAACAAAAAGTAGAAAATCTCTTTTTTTTTCAAAATTTTCGCTCTTTTTCCGTTTATATCGCAAAAAAATAAAAATCACAGAGGCAATCAAATACCATCAAAAGAAAGCTCTATTTGTGGGAAGAAAAGGACGCAAATTTCGTTTCGTTACAAAATTGCGCGAGAGGACCCGAGTTCATCGCTACTGGACACATCCATTGATGGCTCAACGCATGTCCACAGGATACATTTCTAATATCTATGTTCAGCTGCGTAATTACCCAGAGCCATTTTTTTAATTTTACACGCATGTCAATTGCCACCTTTGAGGTTCTCTTGGAAAAGGTTAGACCCCCGTCTAGTTCGCATGGACACCGACATGAGGAAAAGCGTGCCACCAGAGAAACGTCTGTTGGTGACTCAAGTAATGCAAGTCGTGTATTGTACAGCATAATTGGCTGATGAGGGGAAGGCAGTGATAATTGAGTTTTTGGTGTGTTTTTAGCATTTTCCAGGCTCAAAAGTAATAAATAAAATGTTTCTCTTTAAAAACGCTTTTAGACGAAAACACGCCTAAACGCGGGTAGTCACGTTTGGCTCTTGAAATGCCTCTAAACTGAGCTTCTAAACGCATTTTTTTGGGTTCCAAAAAAAAAACCTCTAAACTCAACTGCCTAGAAACGACTGTAAATGACCCTATGTACTATGTACTGATAAGATAACAGAGGAGAGTTCAGGAGCAGTTGAAAAAAATGCCCAACTGCTCCTAAACGTCCGTTTACCAGCAGCAGTGTACATGAAGCTTAATTGTTGCTTGCCATAACTGGTTTCTTCACAGACCCTCTTTTTAAACAGTGACAACAGTGGAATATGTCTGGGCAAAGTGCATTGGCACAGCAGCTAATATTTAACTTTACAAGAGCATATGACGGGAGATTTACAGGCAGAGGATAGATGCAGAGCATTGTAATCTTGTAACACAAGTGATCAAACAAGGACCTTTATATACAGTAACCAACTGTTGTTTTCATGAAGGCTTGCAATTAAAATCATGTTAAAGCTTTTATGGGATTTTAGTGGTTGAGTTTACATCTACTTTAACAAATTATGTTTGGGTTCTTTGAATTCCCGTGCTGGGGTCATTTACTTTCAATGTCAACATTTTAGATACTTTAAAAAAAATAAAATAAAATGTCCCTTCTTTTAGATTTTAAATTTTAGCTTGGGGTGATTGGAACCCATCAAGCAATTGCTGTTGATGGTCTGCGCAAGGGCTGCCTTTTTTCAAAACCCCTCACTTAACCTTTGTGTAGCGCTACCCCCACAGGAGCCGCTGGTGACTGAAGTATCTCCCACCCTGCACAGACAGGCACACAGAACTTCCCACAGCACACTGGAGTCAAGAAGCACTCCTTTCAGCTGTGTTTTTTTATTTTATTAGGGGTATTGAACTTTTGATAGGAATTAGGGTATTTTGGGATACCCACTTGATCAAAGTAGCAGAACTCTTCAGGGACACAACTCTATACCGTCTGTATATACACTTTCCTTCTACCTCCAGGACCAGCTGGCACTGTATGGATGGTATGACAAGAGAGCAATCAGACCAGTAGCAAATGCCCTTTACAGGCAGGGACCGCGGGCCCCTTTGGTAGTGTAGCAAAAAGTCCTAGTGCCCAGCTGGCCTCCTCCCGTGGCTACTGATCCCACCACCAACTCTTTAAGCACTGTCAGCCCACCTGGCTGCCGCTGCCCCTTTTACTAGCCCTCCTGGCTAAGACTCCACAGTTCTCCCAGACTGACTCTGCATCCATCCCAGACTGCTTGCACCCAGTCCTCTCAGGCATGCCTTTCAGTCCTCTTGACTGTAACATTAACCAGCCCACTTGGAGATTTGCTCCCATGCCTCTGGTCAGGACACTTCTGTGTGTCGTAAAGAAGGTCCCTTCCGCACCCAAGCCCAAGCTTGAACGATTAACCTACTCTAACAAAAATCTACATCTAGTACACCAGAGGGTGCTACATTTGAAAAAATATTAAAACACTGTGCACTCAAACCCCTGCACACCCTTACCCCAGGTGCACTGCAACCCCCTGCCATATTCCCATATGCCTCTTTTTTTTTAAATACTAAGGGTATGGTCCTTAGATGTTGCTTGCTACGAATGGGTCAGCTCCAGGACAGTATATAAATATGAGCAGGTAGAATAGACTAACATTATACACAAAATAGACCAGCAACAGGGCAGTTATGTAAGCAGACTGAAGAGGGAAAAGGCTTAGACATAAGGCAGATGTTTAATTACACTAAAAATAAAAGTGTCCCAATTCAGAGAAAGTTGACCAGCAGCAATTGAAATTTAATGTATCAAGGTAGAATATTCCAAACTGTGCAGACACAAACATTGCAAGTGTGGTTTCTACAATAAAAAATAAGGTGTAGTATGTGAAATATACTTGTTAAAAAATTAAGCAGAGACGAAAGAGTATATAAGTTGCTTAAATAGGCCAAACGTGTAAACACAAGTCAGGTATTTTGGTCAGCATTTCTATGCTCCAAGTCTGTCAGTCTGAGTTTGTCCAGGGTCTGTAACCTGGGAGCCAATCAGCAGCAATGTTCATCGGTTCTTGCCAGATGCACTAGTGAATATCAGGGGGCTCCTTAGGCTCGGCGCCTCAGGTCTTGGCAACTGGCACCACATTTTTAAGATTATAAGCACAGGCCACATGTAAAGACACAGGGCAGTGAGAACAGGGCCAAATGTTGGTACAGAAGGCACAAAAAGTTCCTTTATAAAAAACAAAATATAATAGATTTTTTTTTTTTTTGGCAAATGGAAGGAGGGGAAGGGAAATGAGGAGAGGTGTCAGGAGGTGGAAGTATTGGCAACAGTGGCAGGGACAGAGAACAGCAAGAAAGGTGTTTGGTCTTTTCTTAGTTAAACGTGTTGTAAAAATAAAATTAATAGTAAAATCTGTAGTAGGTTTTTGGTAGTCCTTTGTAATCCAGGCCTGACTCATTTTATAAAAGGCAGTTTCCTAATCACAAACCTTACCAGAAAAAAAAAGAAAAATACTAAAATAATTGTAAATAATGAAAAAGAAATAAAGAAACTCCTTGTGATACATCCCTCCTTGTCACTTGAGGCCACAGATGCATTGGATGCAGTAGAAGAATATTTTAGAGGAGAAGAGATACAGAAAAGTGGGCAGCACAGTGGTGTAGTGGTTAGCATTTTCACCTAGCAGCAATAGGGTCACTGGTTCAAATCCCAACCACAACACCATCTGCCTGGAGTTTGCATGTTCTCCCTGTGCCTGCATGGGTTTCCTCCAGGTACTCCAGTTTCCGCCCACACTCCAAAGACATGCTGGTAGGTTAATCAGATCCTGTCTATTAAATTGGCCCTAGTATGTGTATGTGTTTGTAAGCACGTCAGAACCCTATGGGGTAAATGACCATGCTATATCAAGATTCAACTCAAGAAAGTGAGGAGGAGGGGTGCAGGCCTTTTGCTGCTTATGTCTCCACTTCAGGTGCTGCTCCCACTGAGCCATGTGGTTCAGAGTAATGTGTCGGCTCTTACATGTGATACCCAAATAGCTGGTACTCTACCATAGCTTATGCACTATAGACAAAGGCTGCAGACCACAATAGTGATTCTGGCAGCAGACAGGTTTAAAAGGGCCCACACTGCAGAGCTTTGTGGCACAGTTCTTGGGATAGCAGTGACTAGTACCAGTGGGGCTGCAACGCCAGATGGATTAGGATGGCTACTCCCTCTCATCCTCTAAAAGCTGTCCCTGCCCCTGGACAAAATACTTGCTGTTGTTCTAACTCTTTCACAGAACTTTTCTCTTTCCCAAGCAGTGGCAACCATAGACAGTGTGCCACTTCATCATCCATGCCCTCCTCATCACTGGAGCCCACTTTACAGAAAGCTCCAGCTGCTGGAATATTACCACCTCTTGCTGCTCCCTGCCTGATGTCCCCTGACAGTTGAGTGGCTGAATCCTCCATGGTCATGGTGCTGTTTTTCTCATCCTAAATATCTGAACGGAGAAATGCGTGCACATGACCAAGATCATCCTCCTTCAGCAAGTCAGTAATCAAATAATTCAGTCGACTCCTCAAAACCAGTTTGTGGGGCTATGGCGGGATTAGCAGAAAGTAGGAGGAAAAGGCCCCATTAGCAACCCCTGCTTTGCATCTGGGATGGGAAAGAAGAGAAAGGCTGTGTCAGACACTTCATTACCTCCACCATCTATGGCAGTTATGGCAGTAGGGGATATATACAGTCATATGAAAAAGTACACGCTATGGAAATGGTAGACTTGTTCTGCATATTTGAACAGGCAGACATTAGATCTTGATTATAAAAAGTGAAGAGGGCGCTATATAATACTATGTGATGGTCTAGGCGTGTTTAAACCAGTAAAGATAGCATTCGATGGTGAGCTAGAAATGCATTAAACTAAATACAATTAAAATACATTCATGTGATATAAACATGTGCTCATAACAATGTATTGGCCAATTTAGTCAAAAGAAATTATATATAAATAGTCCCAAACAAAATAAATTTAGTGATCCAAGAGAATATTCTGTGCTGATAGGCTTCCAGAAAAATAGTGAGTAATCCTTCACCACAAACTGTATAAACGCCCCACGTGCTCTAAATAAATATTCTGCTTACCAGAAGGTAAGCAGTCCAATGCGTCCAACCTCCAGCCACGGAATATTTATTCAGAGCACGTGGGGTATTTATACAGTTTGTGGTGAAGGATTACTCACTATTTTTCTGGAAGACTATCAGCACAGAAGATTCTCTTGGATCACTAAATTAATTTTGTTTCGGACTATTTATATATAATTTCTTTTGACTAAATTGGCCAATATATGTATTTTAATTGTATCTAGTTTAATGCATTTCTAGCTCACCATTAAATGCTATCTTTACTGGTTTAAACACGCTTAGACCGTCAAGTAGTATTATATAACGCCCTCCTCTTCACTTTTTATAATCACATTCCTGAGTATTACCAATGCCCATTAAGGGGAGCAGCTTCACTTGTTATTTTAGTGTTTTTTATAACTGGCGTGGAGTACACACAATCTTTTTTAGACATTAGATCTTAAAGAAAAAGTATGGCCAAGGCTGACTTCACAGAGCCGGTCCTGGCTCTGAAAAGATTCCGACCATATGGTCGGTATCCCCCCAGATGCCTGGATCGAAACCTGGCTCAGCCTCTTGGCAAGCCACTGAGAGCCAGAGCCAGCCCCTCCCACCCCCTCCACAGCCCAATGCTCCAGTGAATGCTAGAGGGGAGAGCAGAGAGTCACTGACTGACAGTCATGGCTCTCTACTTAGAGTGTAGGGGGAGAAATGAGCGATCAGTGGTGTTTGATCACTCAGTTCTCACTACAGAGCCAGCGGGGGATCGATGCTGCATTCACCTTGGAGAGTATAAATGTTTGTTTTTTTCAAATCCTGAACTTCTCTTTTAATTCAAACAATGCCTACAGATAAAGGCGGTATACAGCGAATAAAACAAAAGGAAACTTTACCTTTTCAATCATTTTTTAAACCAAAACATAAATAGATGTAATGGTGTTCTGTGGATAAAACAAATACACATTAGGCCTCAGAAGTAGATATTATCCCTTTAGCAGAAATTACTTTTTGGGGGCATTTTGCATAACTGCCCACCTGTCTTTGATATTGACATTGATATTTTTGACCACTTATCTATACAAAATTCCTTCAGTTGCAAGATGTTTGTTTTCTTGAATAAACCTCTCATTTTGAATTCTCCAACAACATTTCAATGGGATTCAAATGACGGCTTTTAGAAGGCCAGTGTATATCTCTCGATTTCTTCCTTTTAAACATTCCTTTGATTTATTAGTGTGCTATGGATCATTATTTTTTTGAAAGATGTATTTTAAGTTAAACTTTGAACAAATGGCATCACATTCTCATTTTGGTGAACACACTTTCAAATGATGCAGAATTCATAGTTGACTCAATGACTACAAGCTGTTCAGGCAGCAAATCAATCCCAAACCATAACATTTCCACCATCATGCTTCACAATTATTATGAGGTTCTTCATCTGAAATGTTGTTTACTGTTATCAAGGCCAAGACACTCTATGTTTAATATATCAGTCTACAGTATATTAATCCAGAAGGCCTGGTCTTTCCAAATATGTTTCATATCAAACTGTAGTCTTGGTATAATGTTCTTTCTGAACAGTAAAAAAAAAAATTTTTCTTGACACACCACCCATGCAGGTTAAATTAGTTTGATTACTTTCTGAATGTAGATGTATGCACTTTGACCACAACTGTTGCAAGAGTCATACGCAGATCCCTTAATTATATTTTGGGGTTCTTGAAGACTTCTTTTAGCATCAGTCAACTTTGGGAGGTCTGGGAGGTCCCAGGTAAATTAGAAGCTGTTTGAAATTTATGCCACTTGTTGGTTATTTTTCTTACAATGGAACAGTTAATGTAAAATAATGTGGTGATTTTTTTCAGATCCCTTGAAAGACCTGGGCATCCACAACCTTATTTCTGCTTTAAGAGGCTATTTGTTGCACCATGTCCTTTCAATACTGATTCTAAATGGGAGGAACTGGTTCATTACAATTACCTGGTGCACGTTTGGGGGGGTGACTAAAACAGGTGCACAGAATCTAGTGCAGCTGCGCATAGTAACCTATCATAGTAACCTATCAGCTTCTAACTTGTTTAGCTTGTTCAATTAAACTTTGGAAATAAAAACTAGAAGCTGGCTGATTATTATGCACAGCTGCACCAGATTTTGTGCACACCAGTTTTAGTAAATCACTCCATAGTGTTCTGAGAAGAAAAGCTGCAGTGTCTGTATTCCTTTAGAAGTTTACCCTTGATCTTACCTAAACCCAAATTTCTACTGCAGGGGATGCCTAAACTTTTTTATTGGATCTTAGGCCCCTTTCACACTGAAGCATTTTTCAGGAGCTACAGCGCTAAAAATAGCGCCTGTATAGCTCCTGAAAAAAGCAGGTCCTTTAACTCCAGTGTGAAAGCCGGCGGGCTTTCACACTGGACCGGTGCGCTAGCAGGACGGTAAAAAAAGTCCTGCTAGCAGCATATTTGGAGCGGTGAAGGAGCGGTGTATTCACCGCTCCTATACCGCTCCTACTCATTGAATTCAATGGGACACGGCGGGGATACCGGGGGGGATACCGGGGGGGGATACCGGGGGGTTTTAACCCCTTTTCGGCCACTAGCGGGGGTTAAAACCATACCAACCGAATACCGCGGCTAAAATGAAGGTAAAGCAGCGCTAAATATATCGCTGCTTTACCGTCGCCGCCGGCACCGCCCCAGTGTGAAACCGGCCTTAGTGCAGACAGACATCTGGGAAAATCAGTAAGCCAATCAACACAGAGGAAACTAAAATTTTGCAGGGGTTCTGTATATCAACCGTGTACTAAAGGCCTCCAGGTTGTCATATTGCATTGAAATTTACAGAAAATTACAGCGCTGCAGATTGAAAAGGAAAGGTAATTTTTAATAACATAAAATTACAATATGGCTTGTTTAGCAATTATATATCCTGTATAAATATTTTTTATTTGCTATATTTTTTTCAGATAAGTGGAGTTACCCTTTAAATAAGACAGGCTATATAAGCATACGCCTTGAAGAAGCTCTAATCAGTGGCCCCTAATAAGAAAGATCTGATTCTAATTTTTTAGATTTGAAGTGGTGGTAAATGTAGGGGTGTACCTAAAGCAGAACTAAAACCCTGCTGTAAAAAACTGCAAGCAAGTTGGCTTTTATGGCAGAAGAAACTAGCATTGTCTCTTGTACAATACAATGCCCCTATCTGCCTGCTCGCCGTCTCTTCTGACACTATAAACTTAGTTGTGCATGCGCAGCTGAGCTAACAGTGCCAGTACCCTAGACCAAAACCCCCAAAAATATGTTTTGGCTATTTATACACGTAAAGGTGACCCTTGGTTAGAGTAATAATAGAGCAGCCCCTTGGTTACACGATATATAACAATAATAATAAATGCGCCCCTTGGTTACAGTAATACTAGACCCGCCCCTTAGTTACACGTATAGAATATTTAAAAAAAAAAGTCACAGTTACTTTGCTGAGTAACTAATTACTTTTCCAATGTAGTAACTGAGTTACTAACTCAATTACTTTTTGGGAGAAGTAATTTGTAACGTAACTAATTACTTTTTTAAAGTAAGATGACCAACACTGGACCTCACCGCATGTCCCTAGAGTACAAGGGGCAGAGCCATGATGCCCCACACTCATAGGATGCCCAGCATTGTTTAACCCAGAAGACAGAGGACATCAAACTGTAAAAAGCAGTTATTGGGACAGTGCTGATGAGGGGGTGATTATTGCAGCCAGAACTGTTTTTTTTGTATGAAATTGTTCCTGGGGCCCTATATATATATATATATATATATATATATATGCGCTTGGGCAATAAATCATAAATTGACTGGTATAGTGTTTTTATATTTTTTATGTTCTATGAAACATAAGACTAAAATGAAGTTCACCTCTAAAGCTTAAACATTTCCTTTCTCTTTTGCAGCATGGTGGGTCTAGCAGCAGTTCAGACTCAGACTGAAAGGCACCAAGATTGGATCCTTATTTGAAACTAGATCTGTTGTTTTTTAATATTGATTTAGTGCTCAAACAATGGAAAAAATAAAATTCAATGTATTCAATACATGTACATGTTTTAGTATGAGTATATTTTTTGTGTATGCTGTGAGATAATAAAAACATGAATCTGAGTGTCTCACATGGATTTTGGTGTAAACCTCATGATGATCCCAGTATATCTCTGTGTTATTTGGGTGTATATTAAATCTAATTATGATCACATTGTGACTGTAGCTAGCTTTTTGTGAGCAGTTTCATATTAAAGCCAACCTGACACGAGAGGAATAGGGAGTTGCCCCAGCTGATCTCCTTCTTCTGAAAATGCTAGTTGCTTGGCTGTTATGCTGAGCCACTAGATCCAAGACTCCATTGAGTCAGTGGCCTGAAATATGCATGCAGATCAAAGAAGTTGTAGTGAAGTCAGAAGTCCTTATCTGCATACATGTTGCAGTCGGTGCCCTAAAGTCATGAGAAAGATAAGGGGACTGCCATTGCCAACCTCTCATTCGATAATGCAAATTTCCTGCCTGTCATGCTTTGATGCTTTGCCTCAATGCATTCCGAATGTTTGGCCCAGAACAACTATAGAGGAAGGTATTTTCGACACTCGTTTACAGCATGCTTGCTCCTGGTCTGTGACTCAAAAGTATTGCAATCAATAGCAGCCAACTAGCATTTTCAAAAGAGTACCAATAATGCCAGCCACCCTACTTTTCTCATAACAGAGCAACTTTAAAGTCAATCTGAAGACACGCCTCTTCTTCTCATTATAGTCCTACCCCACCATATGTTTTTAATTTTCATGCATTGTGCTTGGAAATGCCTCCTATATGTGTACTTCTGTATGCCCCGCCTCCACTACTGAGCAATCACACTTGCATTCCTGTTCTCTGTGCTGGTATAGCTGAGTAATGACCACACCCCTCAACACAAGTGTTATCATAGACTTGTAGTGCAGTGGAAGTGGAAGGGGGTGTGTCTGACCAAGTCTGTTAGGGCAGCACTGTTAAACTTTGCTGATTGTTGGCTATGAAATCCAAGCATGTTAGTTCAGTCTATCTAACTGAATATATAATTTTATGACTTCAGCTGGGCTTTAATGTACTGAGGCATGGCAGTCAGAGAACTACAATTTTCAAAAAGAGGGCAGAAATGGCAGCCTTCATTCTATGACAGGTTTCCTTTAAGCTTCCTATAAATTATTAGAAAAGGTTGCACAATTCTTCCCCTCTCAGCTGTGGGTGGTCTGATCTACATAGCAAAAGCAAACATCCATTACATGTGGGTGTTCAGTCTGTGTACAACGAAACGCATAGACGCATTAGGGCTCACATCATGTATTGATTCTTATCTGTATATGTTATTTTTATTATTTCTTTCATGTCTCTGGTCTTTATACTATATGTATTTTTCAATAAATGTTAAAACTATTTTTTGTACTCCCAGTGTTTGTTGTGCCTTTAAAGTCCGACCACAGGTTTTCTTTGAATTCCTTTTTTTCTTTTTGTTCCCAATATTCGCGGATGAGGCAATGTAAGTGCTTTTTCTCTGTTTATTCTTTACGTTTCAGAGCCACGCAGGGCGCCTTTGTCAGGCATGTGAAGGGGTGGCTCTAAAAAAGGCTGCATTGCACTGTTTTTGTGATGTGATCTTTCTTTAATAAAAAAGTTTTGGACAAAATTGATGATCTGTGGTGGGCTGGTGAATATCTATAGACCTATGTACCCTTCTTCTCCTCCGTGTTAACTCATATCTATCCACCGGGTGCCCTCATGGTCAGCGACTGTGCCATATACTAAAGTCGTGCTTATCTGCCTATACATTAAACCCCTATTATACCGAATGAAAGATCGATCTCAGGGAAATTACTCTGAAGGTCAGCCACATACACCTTATATCTATGGACGATATGGGGGTCACTATCAAGTACCCACTTATAACAAATACCAAGCACTGGAAAATCATAGGGAAGTCATTGGTCATTGGAGGGACACAGCTCACCACCGTTCGCGTGGTGCCCGTCAAGACCTCCCAGAACAAGAGCGGTCCCGCCCAGCCATCATTGTACAATGGGCCAGGCTGGAACCGGTTAAAAGAGTATCATTACAACAAAAAGTTTAGAATGATATTTTACAATAGCACTATTGTAGAGCTGCATTTTAGTTTTTTACCACTAGAGGTCACAAAAAGTTAACAGTGGAATATGGCTTCGTTCACAGGGCTGTAACATTTTTACTGATGTTATCACATGTGTTTCCTAGGAGAAAAGTTCCTAATGTTTACTAAAATATTTGCATATAGATGCATTTTAACTTGTAAAGACAGAAATAATTTTTTTTTTTTTAAATAAATAAAAATTCCAGTATATATACCATAGTTTGTAGATGCTATAACTTTTGCGCAAACCAATCTATATATACGTTTATTGGGATTTTTTTTTACCAAAAATATTCAGCAGAATACACATTGGCCTAAATGTATGAAGGAATTCGATTTTTACATTTTTTTAATTAGATATGTTTTATAGCAGAAAGTAAAAAATATTGTTTATTTTTTTCAAAATTTACGTTTTTTTTTTGTTTATAGCGCAAAAAATAAAAAATGCAGTTGTGGTGAAATACCACCAAAAGAAAGCTCTATTTGTGGGAAAAAAATTATTTACATTTTATTCAGGTACAGCGTTGCATGACCACACAATTGTGAGTTAAAATAACGCAGTACTGTATTGCAAAAAATGGCCTGGTCATGAAGGGGGGGGGGGGTAAATCTTCCAGAGGTCAAGTGGTTAATTACAAAATACGCCATAAACAACGTTTTTTGTTTCTATTTATCTGCTATTATAACACAATTTTCTGAATATTTGAAAAAAATACTGCTAAATGAAGGCCCCATATGTGCCAAAAAAAAAATATATATATATATATTTTGGCATGCAGAATGGTCAACAAGTTGTTGTTGAGTAAACCACTCTTTACTGAAAGTTCAGAATTTGATTGAGTTCACAAAGGCTTGGCTTACGACTGGACTTCAAAGGATTCTATGCACATTCTAGTTCTATAATTTTTTTCTTCAAATAACTGTTTTTATTCTTTTATACACTTTATAACATGAGTAAGTGCAGTGCATTACAAATATGCATAAGTAGTTTAAGGCTGTCTATACATTGTACGTACGTCAATTTAGTTATCAACAAAGTGTACTAACTTGCTTAAGTGGTCAGAGGAGTCGCTAGGGGACTCTTAGCAAGAAGAAAGGGAAGAGAGAGGGGAATGAAGAAGATAAGAGGTTGTCATGCTGGCTTATCTTACCTGTTTATGGTGGATCCTCCCAGAGGTGCCACAGCTCCCAGACCTTATTATGGGCTTCCAGTCTATCCTGCACTCTGACGGTCATTTTTTCCATCAGCTCCACATCCTTAATCCTGGCATGCAGGGCCTCTGGGAGGGGGGGTGAGCACCTTTTCCAGTTTAATGCCACTAGACAGTGAGCCGCTGTGAGGACATGGCATACCAGTTTCTTATGGGGCACTGGGATTTTAAGTGGGGACAAGCCCAATATAAAAAACTTTGGGGTGAGAGGGATCGCCCCCCCCCCCCCGATGAGACAGGTCAGCAATTGCTGGACCGAGATCCAGAAAATGGAAAATTTATATCAAATACTTACCGTAATTTTCCTTTCCTGATGGACTCCATGGCAGCCTACGTATGGGTTAATCCCGCCTCTCCTACCTCATAGGACCCAACTCCCATAAATCTTTGCTCCTAGCCAGGCACCGTGTTCCATAACTTAGCCTACTCCAGCAATGGGGGGGAACTCCTGCTGCCATTACGGTAAGTATTTGATATAAATTTTCCATTTTCCATTTTCCTGACAGACTCCATGGCAGCCTACGTATGGGAAATAACTAGCCATACACTCCCGGGTGGGAAATATTGCTGGTTCAAAGAAAAAAGGTTTAATTGGCACCGTCAACAGATAAGACATTCAAACCAAAATTAACTGAGGAAAGAGCCGCTGGCTCAACACAATAGTGTGTCATAAATGTATTTATCAATGACCACGAGGCTGCTTTGCAAATCACTTCTGCAGACACATGACGGGAAGCTGCCCAAGACGTTGAAACACTCCTAGTTGAGTGGGCCGTCACTGCCTCTGGAGGGACCAGACCCTTAGCCGTATACGCCCTTTGAATAGCCTGGACAATCCAGGCTGAGATGGATCTGGCGGAAGCACCTAATCCTCTGTTCTTCCCCTGGAAGTAGATAAAAAGGTAATCCGATTTCCGGAAGGGAGCCGTCGTTTCCAAATAGAGTCTTAAGATTTCCCCGACATCGAGAGGATGGATGCTAGAATTGTCAGGTGAATGGAATGTTGGGAGCACTATTTCTTGATTCTCATGAAAGACGGACGTCACTTTGGGGTTTGATCCCAACATGGGGATCAAGACCACTCTATCAGGAAAAAAGGTGATAAAGGGTTCTTTGAAACCCAGAGAGCTGATCTCAGATACTCTTTTGGCAGATGTTATGGCCACCAGGAATACTGTCTTGAGAAAAAGGTCTTTGATGGACAATTGATCCATTTGCCGAAATTCTTCTCCTGAAAAGAAGTCCAAAACGAGGGGAAGATCCCACTTGGAGAATCTTGGCCTCCTTTGAGGTCTAAGTCTTGTTGCACCCTTGAAGAATTGCCTGACGAGAGGATGTTTTGCCCAGGCAACGCCTGTGAATGCAGAAATCGCGGAGACTTGAACTCTAAGAGAGCTAACGGCCAAGGGCAACTCCAGGCCTGTCTGCAGGAAACACAGAATGTCCGATATTTTTGGGTCTTTGAATGAGCCCCCAACAGTGGAGATGAAACTCACGAATCTTGCCCAGATTCTTTGGTATACTCTATTAGTACCCTCTCTCCTGGCACTCATCAGGGTCTCAATTGCTGTGTTTGGACACCCCAAAGCTGTTAACCTTTCCCTTTCAACCACCAAACCATCAGGTGGAGATGGGATGGGCATGGGTGAAGCGATGCTCCCTGTAGCAGGAGATCTGGCCTGGAAGGAAGAGGGACTGGGTCCCGACAACTGAGCTGCGTCAGGAGAGGAAACCATGGCCTGTTGGGCCAGTATGGAATTACCGCTATTATTTCGGCTTCTTCCCAGCGGAGTCTTGATAGAAAACGGAGAATGACCGGGACTGGGGGAAAGGCATACGCCTTGAGAAACCTCCACTGGTCCGTCAACGCATCTATTCCGTAAGCCTGGGGACAACGATTCCTCGTGTAATACTTCTCGAGTTTCGCATTGCAGGGTGATGCAAAGAGGTCCACCTCCGGTGTTACTCCCAGAGACAGAATCCAACTGAACACTTCTGTGTGGAGGGACCACTCGTTGTTGTCCAGGGATACTCTTGAGAGGAAGTCCGCCTGGACATTCTGGACTCCGGTGTTGCCTGATGCGGTTATGTGAAATTTCCATTAATATCTGTGAAATATTATGAATATATCTCTTTTGCTTGCAGCTATGAAAGGTGAGCAAAAGCTCTCCTCCCAAGCTCTGGTCAATTGCAGACATGGCGGGCCGATACTTGACACTAACAATGGTTTAGCCAATTCCATTGTTTGTCACCTATTCACTATAAACGACCCCATGCCGGGATAGGGAATGAAGTGAGACCATTCAAGTTTTTTTTACATCACTGGGAGTTTCGCCTGTAAGGGGGCGGGCCGCGCTAAGGCAGCCAATGAGAAATCAGGCGGGTTTTTGGTTACTCTGAGGAAAGGAGAGGCAGCTCGGTCCCTTTCCGGGAGAATCAGCAAGCGAGATGGACCCAAGGTAATTTCTCCAGGAGCAGGGGAAGGTATGCCCTGCTACCTGTAACTAAACATGCTTTTACATCACGGTCTGTAGGAATATAATCTATATTCCTTCATATATATATATATTTTATTTCAACCTAGCATTTTCTGCCTTGATGTCCTAGGGATTTGTGTATTAGCTTGACTTTTAACTACCTGTAATAAATGTTATTATATTCAAAGCCTTTCCTCCTGGTCAGTAGAACTCTCATTTAACCCATATCATATTTTGTGATTAATAAATCAGAAATAGAGATTTTAGAGGTTACAGATGGCGGCCACGAAACCAGTACAGGACGGAAGGTGTTTGAATCTAATATCAAAATCGATGTAATAGAGATTAAGGCTAGTAGTTGAACTTAAATTGAGTCAGTTTGTTCAATCTATCTAGGAAAAATACAGGTAAATATTTTTCTTTTTTTTTCTCTCTTTTGTAGTTTAGTTATATTTTTTTTATTCTCTCGGTATTATATATATATTATATGATTATTTTGCTGAAGGTACTTAGTAGCTTGAACTTAAATTGAGTCAGTTTGTTCAATATATCTAGGGAAAACTGTAGGTAAATTTTAATTTTTTTTGTGGTTTAAAAATGGTGGTGTTGCTGAAGGTACTTAGTAGATTGAACTTAAATTGAGTCAGTTTGTTCAATCTATCTAGGGAAAACTATAGGTATTAACTCTAAATATGAGAGAGGATACACCACATATTTTGTTTTGCATAAATATCCCATAAATTTTAATTGAACAAGTTCTTTGGATGTACCATTTACAAACAGGTTTTATGTAGTGGGGAGGAAGCAACTTGGCGGGAAAAAGTGTTATTTCTTTTTATTATTTTTTTTTTTTAATGCTCACAAAGCTTAATGGCTCTCTCTAAACCATTGTTTGAGAGTGACATGTTTCATTGGAAAGACACCATGTGAGTGGTGTCTTGGTTTCCTGTTGAAAAAGTTTCAACAGATTTCTAATTTAAATGGTCTGTCCACTAAATGCATAATATTTGTGTATAGGACAGGAGAGCAGTAATATTCTCATTGTTGTCAGTTAAAGTACAGGACTGTGGAAGTCTTGTTGCTGAATGCTGAAGCTAATATCTGAGAAAGATTATTAGTATAGGGTAAAATAAGGTGCATTTAGCATACTGTATTATACCCTGACTTTTTTTTAGGATGAAACCTTACCACAAATTTGATATTCTGAGTTTGTGCTAGATTTTTTATTTTTTTTGTCTAAACTGAATGGGTGAACTTTGGTGTAAACACGGATGTGTTTACCTTTCTATTGTAAACCAAGAGGGTTATTCACCCTATTTGATACTTGTGGCCCTACTATTGTTCCTATTGTCCCCTGGGCCTATTGTGTAGGGGGTGTAGGCTAAAATAAGGTAAAATACAGGCTATTGTGAGTGGATTTGGGGTGTCTACAGTAATCTAAAAGATTGTTTTATTGAAAGCTGAAAATGTATAGATATATATCTATATATAGATATATACATATATATGTTATTTAGTTTTATTTATTATGTATTTTTTTTTTCTTTCTCCTTTCCACTCCACTTTACTGTATCTTCAGGATTTTATTCGATTTTAATGTTCGTTTTCCCAACTTCGTTACAGTAATCTAAAAAGGACTGTATAGTACAGGGCAACATTTAACTTAAACTATTGACGGGTGGGTAGAGGATATAGGTTATTCGGATAGCCGCCCTAGGGTACACTCTCTCTCACCCCGTGCACTTTTTTTTTTATGGCATACATATTTGCACATATCTATCAGTGGATATTGGAGACTGGCAAATTAGGGATGGATGCTTATACCCCGAGGGTTTGCCCTCCCTTACACTCATTTTATTATCTCAGTATAGGCTCTGGGTTTATAATACACTGTCTAGGAGGAGGGATAGGTATATGGTAGTACCGCCAGCAATTAGGTGTCTACTTCCACCCCTCTCTCTTTATTATCGTACGGTCTAGTCAAGTACATTCTAATATCCTGGACTCACAGGAAGCGCCAATTTTCCCTATATTGTACCAATCATTTAAATTTGCCTCTTAGGGGGTCAATTTTTTTCTGGAAAGGCTGCATACCTGGATTACTTGTCCCTAAGCGCGGAGCTGTTTGTTGTTTTCAACGTTTAACTTAAGCTTTAACTAGCTTACAAATTGTGCATATTATTTGTTGGTAATGGCAGCCATGTCCCGTCTAGAAGTCCGTAGCAACTTTTACTCTTAAACAGAACAATGTCACAGTTGCTACAAACAATTTCAATTCTTAAATACTTAATGCTACGGCATCTACTTGTGCCTATGAAATTGGGGACAATAACGTATATGAAAAGTATGGGGGAAAGGAGGATATGGATCCTAATTCTACTTTTCCTGTGGCGATGGGAGAAATCGCAGAGCCACAAGAAAATCGAGAATGCACCATGGTCACAGAATTAGGAGCAAGACAAGTTCCCCAACATTGGCAAAATTAAAAATAATGCACACATAGGTGTGAGAAGTCTTAGTGACCAGAATAAGGCATCTTCTAGCACAGGGCGGTGTGGGCAATCTACACATACCATAGATTGTAATGCAATCATTCCGTCTGGAGTAGGTGTTAATTTTAACAACTCCTTGAAAGGTGAGAGCTCGGGGGTAAATATCCCTAGATCTCTTAGGAAGACAGGAAAGGTGGTCAATAAACCTAAAACCACACCAGTTGTTAAGGGATACCTTATTACTTTACAAAAGATAAAACGCTATACATTCCAATCTATTAAAATAAATTATGTATTGTTTGCTTTAAAATAGGTTAGAAAAAAATTGGGAAGAGATTAACAACTGTTGTCTATAAAGTTATTTGTTTTCAGGTTAAGTGAATTCCAGAAATTATATGTGCATATCATTTAACTGTACAGATGCAAAATATGCCCCTAACAAGAGGGTGGCTTACAGTGAAGGTTCATTCACTCTGACACTTGGAAACTACATGATACATTACTTTGCACATTGTGGCATCTTAGGCATTCAGTAGGTCTTGTGTTGCATGTTGTTTTCCCTTCCAAATTCACTCATGTGAAGATTATAGGTCTACATGTTGTATTCTTAGAATGTAAGTATTTATAAACCCTACAGATTTTTCCTATAATTTTTGGCTATCAGAGTTTAGATATGGGGTGGGTCCTGTACATTTTTGACTTTACTTACGGTTGATGGATTCATTACCTCTGCTGGAAGGCGGTTCCAAGCATCCACTACTAGTTAGGCCAGTATGAACCTCTCAGAGAGGTACAGTGAGATGTTATTAATGATTTTTTAAGTTTTGTATTATAGTATAAATGCACAAACAAGGACGGATGATTGGACCCAGGTGTGTACCCAAATACAAATAAGGACCTTAAAGAACATCATTTTTTTTGTGTATGTTCTTAGGAGAAGCCTTAAATATAATTAATTACAGGCCTAGCTAAATTCTAAACACTGGTTTGGGCAGTCTGTTTCAATAAACAGACGCCCTACCCTCTAGAAAAACAACTTTTTGTGGCCTTTTTGACTTGCAAATGGGTTTGCACTGAGAGTCAATTAATATGTTAATCACAACCGGGAGAGGGGGTTGCCTTTAGTATACCTACAATGCTAAAGGCAGTTTTTCAAATGTTTTTTTTTTGGACTAACAAGACACAGATTTAAGCCTCTTCAACAAAGTTAAAGTTTGGGCCAGCATTCAATCTGTATGGTTTTATTATTTTGTTTTATTTTTTTTTTTATTTTTTATTTTAATTTTATTATTTTTTTTTATTATTTTAATTGTAATTTTAAATTTTTTTTATCCAATTTTTTTTTTTGTTTGATTTTTTATTTTTTTCTCTCTTAAGGGAAAGGATTTTTATTTTTTTTGTTGGTTTTTTTTATTTCTTTCCTATATCACCTTATTTTTTTTTTTTTTATTGGTGATTCTTCAGTTTTGCGTGACTATGGTCAAAAAAAAAAAAAAAAGAGGGGAGTGAGTATGGGGAACACTACATGGAGAACATTTAAAGCGATTAGAAATGTTGATATAGAATATTGAGGCTTCCCTGTAGCATTTTGGGGATGGGCCAAGTCCCAACAGGTGTTAGTTTTCTCTTATGACATGGGATAATCGTTTTATATGAATTTAGGTCATGGTAGCTATTTATCATGACACTAGTAATATTAGGGTTTAACAACAGTCATGTGACTATTTTCTGTGTAAATGTGACATACAATCCTCTCTACAGTTCTCACATTTGGGCAGTCATCAGATGTGGTCATTGATATTGTTTTTTTTTTTTGTTGGTCAGGTTTTCCTTTGTGTGCCAGAATAAGTCAAAGAGCATTGCGTGAATATAATATAGATATACTGGAACTGGTGAGACTCATAGTGATTGGCAAATAGCAGGGAGTATAGTACAATTGTACTTAAAAGTATTTTAGTTTGATTGTTCCTGAAGCCACTAGTGACTGGTGACATCACACTTATCCATATTCTGAAATCAAGTTATTTTTGTCTGCGTAGATGACACTGCCTAATCTGCACATAGAACTCTCATAGTGGTGACCTCTTCTGTAGCCTGCTAAAGGCCGGACGGTACAGTAGCTACCCATGGTAGCCAAGGACGGAGCTATATGCCCAAATGTTTTGCACCAGCACTGAACATAGCTGCAGTAAAAGGAGCTAGTGGTGAGTTGCGATGGCAACAAGACCACCCTGGACACTTAAAGTGTCACACACACACACACACAGTGGTATTCAGCAGAAGGTGGAGCAGAGTTACTTGCAGGCATATGACAATGGAGGAAGAAAGATGAGGGGTGAAATCAGAAACCTGGCATAAGGACGTAAACCTAAAACCTAAACCTAAAATTGTTACACATGTCACTGGGAAAAGGGTCTCATTTTATGTTGCAGTATATCTATGGCAATTAAAAGGTCCTTACTGCTCAGACTTACCAGACAAGCATTAATTTGAATACATATGTCCCAAATGTACTTGTGTATCTCTTTCTCTACCTCTGTCCACATTAATAAAGTATAATCTTAGAAAGCCCGGATAGCTGTTCCAAAGGCCATTACTGTATGCTGTATCCAACTGGAATCACCATGGAAGGCTGTCCCAGAAGCAAGGGCAACATGACCAGATTGACATTATGGACTTTCGCACTATTATTATTGGACAGTTGAGAACAAGGACCCTCATGTTTTTATTTTATTTTTTATTTTTATTTTTCTTCCCCCTTCGTTTTTTTTTTTTTTGGGGTGTGTTTTTTTTTTTTCTCTTTATTTATCATATGATTTTTCTGTTATTATTATGGACTTATTACATCCAGAACAAGTGATGACTACCGATACTGGGATCCAGAAATGTGAACTGTAGAGATGGAGAGTTTAAAAGTTTTGTTTATTCTCAAAGAAGTTTGATTTCATTTCAGAGGGCAAAGCCGAAAAGTTCCAAATATTAAAGAAAATTGCACATAAACCATTATTCTATGTGTGGCCGAGTCTCATATACTCAACTGGCCACAAGGGGCCATCTGTTGCCTGATGCGGTTATGTGAAATTTCCATTAATATCTGTGAAATATTATGAATATATCTCTTTTGCTTGCAGCTATGAAAGGTGAGCAAAAGCTCTCCTCCCAAGCTCTGGTCAATTGCAGACATGGCGGGGCCGATACTTGACACTAACAATGGTTTAGCCAATTCCATTGTTTGTCACCTATTCACTATAAACGACCCCATGCCGGGATAGGGAATGAAGTGAGACCATTCAAGTTTTTTTTACATCACTGGGAGTTTCGCCTGTAAGGGGGCGGGCCGCGCTAAGGCAGCCAATGAGAAATCAGGCGGGTTTTTGGTTACTCTGAGGAAAGTAGAGGCAGCTCGGTCCCTTTCCGGGAGAATCAGCAAGCGAGATGGACCCAAGGTAATTTCTCCAGGAGCAGGGGAAGGTATGCCCTGCTACCTGTAACTAAACATGCTTTTACATCACGGTCTGAAGGAATATAATCTATATTCCTTCATATATATATATATTTTATTTCAACCTAGCATTTTCTGCCTTGATGTCCTAGGGATTTGTGTATTAGCTTGACTTTTAACTACCTGTAATAAATGTTATTATATTCAAAGCCTTTCCTCCTGGTCAGTAGAACTCTCATTTAACCCATATCATATTTTGTGATTAATAAATCAGAAATAGAGATTTTAGAGGTTACGCCGGGGAGATAAACTGCCGTTAGATTCGACAAATTCGCCTGGGCCCAGACCATAATCGGACTGACCTCCTTTAGCAGGTCGAGACTGCGTGTGCCCCCTTGTCTCTTGATGTATGCTACCGCAGTCGTGTTGTCCAATCTCAACAGAACCGAAGCTCCTGATATCAGGTGACGGAAGGCTTGAAGAGCTTGAAAGGCAGCTCGGAGTTCCAAGACATTTGACACTATACCTTGAGATGGGAAGTCCCATTTCCCCTGGGCTACTTCTGACAGACAGAGGGCTCCCCAGCCGCTGTTGCTGGCATCCGTCGTCACCGTGATCCAGGAGATTGGAGCAATGGAATGGCACTTGAGGAGATTCTCCTGATGAAGCCACCATGGAAGGCTCTCCCTCATGGACGGGGTCATTCTGATAAAGTGATCTTGTGACTCTGGGATCCATTGTTGAAGAAAACCCTTTTGGAAGGCCCACATCTTCCACTGTGCCCATTTTACCATGGGAGCTGTGGCCACCATGGTGCCGATAACCCTGAGGCAATATGATGCCCTGAGTCGAGGACATGCCAAGGCGAGACGGATTCTGTCTTGGATTACTGGGATCTTCTCCATGGGTAAGGAAATGGTACTCTTTACCGTGTCGAACTGTGCCCCTAGGAATATCAGGGACTGGGTTGGATCCAACTGACTCTTCTCCCTGTTCAACAACCAGCCGAACTCCGTCAAGACCGAGATGACTTGGTCCCGATGTAAAAGAAGCTGATCTCTGTCTTGCGAGAGCAGGAGTAGATCGTCCAGGTAGTGGTGTAACCGGACACCTTTGACCCTGATTAGGGCTACCACTGCCAGTAATACTTTTGAGAACACTCGAGGCGATGTTGTCAGCCCGAAAGGAAGACAGGTGAACTGGAGATGTCTCTACTCCACTGCGAACCTGAGGTATTGCTGAAAATTCCTTGCGATTGGCACATGAAAATACGCTTCCTTCAGGTCTACTGAGACCATCCAATCGCCTGGCTGAATTGTTTGACTTATGGTCAAGAGAGTCTCCATCTTGAACCTTTCCTTCTGGATGAAGGAGTTCAAATATGTTAGGTCGATGACTGGCCTCCATGACCCGTTCTTTTTGAGAACCATGAAAAGGGGGGAATATACTCCCTGAAATTTTTCCTCCACTGGTACCGGAATGACGGCCCCTTGAGATATCAGGGAGTCTGTATAGGATAAGAGAATTTCTCTTTTCTCTTCTGATTGTGGTAGAACTGTGGGAATAAAGCGGTGTGTAGGTGGGTTGGTGAAAGTCCAGGTGTGACCTGTAGAGATGGTTTTGACTGTCCAATAATCTTGGACCAAGGCTGCCCAGACGTGCTGGAAACGGAGTAATCGTGCTCCTACCTGCTCCACCTGGACAGGCTCCATATCAAAAGGACTTAGTCGCATCACGACCCCCAGAAGATGTGGCCTTTGTGGACTTCTGTCCTGAAGGTTGGTTTCTTTTCCAGTTTTTCCTGAATTCCCTACCAGGTCTGTATCGCCGTGCGTCCCTAGCACGCTCCTGATCCTGTCTGGGTTGAGTTCTTCTCTGGCTTAAGAGACGACGATCCTGGGGTAGGAAACCCGACTTACCCCCAGTAGCGCGTGTGATGGCCGAGTCCAGCTTGTTCCCAAAGAGGGAAGAACCCTCAAAGGGAATTTTGCACCATGCCTGTTTGGAGGCAGGATCCGCTACCCATGGACGTAACCATAGGGCACGTTTAGCTGTGACCGAGGATAGCATGACACGCGATACTAACCGGATAATGTCCAGGGATGCCTCACCCAGAAAAGCCGATGCCATCCTTAATTCATGCACTGGGGAATTCCTGACCACGTCTTCGGATATACTTCCCAGGGTTGCACCCACGTCATCTGTCCAGGATTCCATGGCTTTTGACAAAGCCGCAAGAGCTAGGGCCGGTTTGCAGGCCATCCCTGCAGTGATATATATTCGTTTGAGATCAGTGTCGATCTTCCTTTCCAGACCATCTCTGAAAGACACTGTGTCCTCCAGTGGAAGCGTAACATGTCTTACTAATCTCATCAGTGCCGCATCAATGAGGGGGGCTGAATCCAGGTATTTCACCTCCTCGCTCCTGAATGGGTACATTTTCGCCCCTTTGGAGATTAAAGAGTTCTTTCTTTCAACCTTCCCCCATTCATCAGATATGATTTCACCCAGTTCACCCAAGAAGGGGAAATTCGGGCGTTCTTTTTTCAGATGCTTGAAATACTTTTTCTGTTTAGAGGGCATCTCTATTGGGTCTTCCCATTTCAGCGCATCTTTAACTGCCCTGACCAGATGAGGAACCTGGGAGAAGTCAAACCCCGCTCCATATTCATCCACCTCAACCTCACTATCGGAGGATCCATTTGACGAAAAATTGTCGTGAGAGGGACCTGGAACTTCAAGTTCAACTACGTCCGCGGATGAGGCTGGTGCTGAAGGAGGAATGGCCGTGTGGGCTGAATCCGTCCTACTCAGGGATTCCTGCACAACCTTTCTGACCAGTGCTTCCACCTGCTGGTCTCCTGCACCTCTCTCCTTCACAGCTCTGGAGTAGCATGTTTCCCAGAGGGATTTGTCCTCCGGGACATGAGCCCTACACCCCCAGCAGGCTTTTTTCTCCGAGCGGCCGGAATGGCGGTGGGAATCACGTTTAGATCCGGACCTTGACCTATCCATGTGATGTCTAGAAGAAGACCTTGATTTTGATTGGTCACGCTGTGACCTAGATTTTTCATCACGTGCTACTGAATGATGATCGGACCTAGAAGGGCTGAGGAAAACAACAGAAAAAAATACCTTTATAATTCCCCAATAATCCTTAATGACCCATGCAAAACAGGCAGAGGAAAAAAATATTCCGTCCTACCTGCGGCATAAGGGCTGACCACTAGGCGGCGACGACACATCCATGGCAACAGAACAGCAGAGACTGCAGGTGAGATATAGGCCATAAACTTTCCAAAACAGCATAACCACAGAAACTCATAGTCATATGAATAGAAAGCACCCAGCCTACCTTCCACAAGTATTGTCAATACAAGAACCGGCGTCTGCAGTGTCTGTATGAAGCCAGGGCATAGCTGTATCTGACAGCTATTTGAATCTGCCGCCTGGATGACGTCACGGCGCTCCGAGCGTCGTCGCACGCCGCCCCCCGACGTCCGCGCGCATGCGCGGCCACCGCTGACCCGTCGAACCGCGCAGGCGCAAACCAAGCCTCGATCTGGATCGAGGCCGTGCGCACGCGCAGTAGGAACGAGCAGCGGCGGACTGGAACGCAGATGCGCTCCAGCCGCCATACCAGAAAGACACATACAAACAGAATAAACACAGGCTGCCATGGAGAAAACAAGTGTGTATACGATACCCATCCAGCACGAAGATGATCTGACCTGACCCTCCAAACGCCTCCTAGGCGAACACGACCGGGTATCGATGGGGGGGGGCCTCCTGCTAATAGCGAGGACGATTGGCCAAACTGCCGCTTGCCAGTCAATGACTGGATAGTAAGCTCTTCAGGGCACCGCAACATCACCCGTGTCCACCCTGCTAATAGCTGGGTAACTGGACTTCAACACCGCCACTCTTTCATCGCCAGCGCAAGGGGAAACGCCAGGCCTGGATCAACTACTCCTTAAGGTAAGAACTACCTCTTTAGTCCTAAGGAGGAGGACAAAAAAGGAACACGGTGCCTGGCTAGGAGCAAAGATTTATGGGAGTGGGGTCCTATGAGGTAGGAGAGGCGGGATTAACCCATACGTAGGCTGCCATGGAGTCTGTCAGGAAAGGGGCGATCAACGGGTAGTTCCAGTATATGTGAAGTAGGGTACCCCTATCCCCCAGACAGTGCCAGCAGCGATTGGAGCTAGTAGGGTAAATGGTGTGCAGCACATCTGGGGTCATATACCAGAAGTACAAGATTTTATACATATTTTCCTTGTATAGTGTGCAAAGCGAGCTTTTTGCTGCCTGTGACCAGATCTTCTGATATTGGTCCGCGGGGATCTCCTCGACCAGAGCCTTTTCCCATTTAACCATATAAGTTTGCACCCGGATTCCGAGGGGTATGAGTTCAGTATTTTATATATATCAGATATTAATCCCTTCTGGGCAGAACCCGCTAGAACTAGTCTCTTAAAAGAGGTTGGAGAGGAAAACTGCAGATTAGGTGCAATGGTCAGAGCATAATGGCAAATCTGGAGATACCCATAGAACTCTTGGCATGGCAGATCGTATTTGGTCTGCAGTTCGGCAAAGGGTAGTAATTTGCGGGACCGAGGGTCTACTAGGTTCCCAAAGCTAAAAAGGTTCCGCGTAGACCATGGCGAGGACATACGGTGTTTAAGACTGTCTGGCATTTTGGGGTTACAAACAAATGAGGTCAGGAGCAAGCTGCTGGAGGTCAGTTTATGTTGTTGGGACAGCTTGCGCCAAAGTCGCCTAAGTAGGGTCATAGGGCCCAGCATGCGTTCAGGTTCTACCTCTGCGTTCCATAATAAATTGTTCGGGTGTACCGGGGCAAGCCATATTGTTATAGGAGCTTTGAGTGAACCAAGAAGCTATCGCTCTAAGCTGAGCCGCCTGGTAGTATTTAATGAGGTTAGGGTATGATAAGCCCCCATCTGAGCGTGCTAGTATTTGTTTTTATATTTTATCCTTCTAAGATGTTATGTAAAATTCTCACATATCCAGATCACAATAGTTTTGTAGTAAAAATTATAAATAACAGAATAAAATTACAGAAGAGTATACTGTAATGTCATACAAGAATAGCACCCTCTTGGTAGGTGCTAGAATAGTTAGGTAAGTGTTAGTGTGTTTTTTAATAGATACATTTTGTATAATTGAGTATAATTTTGGGTAAGCTAAAAGCATAGTTTGGCTCACTGTACTCAGTGAGCTGTGATTGTTTACTAGGAAAAGTGTGTGGGCCGCTCATGCTCGATAGGGAGGGGATATGTGGATAGTGCATCCGCAGCTGCTGCTAGAGTTCTGAAAGGCGATAGAGCCCGTCCTGGCTCCTGCAAAGGTTCAAGAAAGGAAGCATAACCCCTGGAAATTGCACATCTATGGTGTACTACTGCAATGAATGGAGTGACAACCTCAGCTTGGACTCCGACCAGGCCACGTCCCCAACGCGCTTCACTCCGCCCCCGGAGCTTGGTCATGGGGAACTTCCAGGGGTTACCCTTCCTTTCTTGAAGCTGTGATTATTTAGCTAGGTCTGTCTCCGTTTTCTCTGCTGCTGTCAGTCTGCCTGATAGCTCCCTCTGTATCCAGGTAACTTGAGAGGTTTCTGGATCATTGGTGTGGAGCTATGCAGATGGCAGCATGATTATTGATACAGTCCTGGCCTATCCCAGAGAGGCAGGCTCTATGGCATGCTGGGAGACTGCATATATTCTGGGAGCACATAGAACCCAGGGTCTTTTCCCAGAGTGGATTAGCTCAGCCTGGGGAGCACACTGCCCTCCCAGGAGAAAGCTGCTGTTGGTGAGGCCTCAGATGGGTGACCTGAGGGCAGGATTGCTGAGACCAAGGTGCTAAGAAGAAGCAGCCTGAAAGGAAGCTGTCTGCCAAAGATCTGTCTGGTATCCTGAAGAGCTCTGTCCAGATAATCTCCTACTTAAAGGAACTATGCTCTTGTGGCTCTAATTCTTGTGGCTCTAATTGCTACTTCTTAAGCTGAAGTCTACTATTTGTTTCAAGCCCAGACTTCATTATAGTTTGCTCAGAAAGGAATACCAAATGCTCAAGTTGTACATAGTTCCTGTTTTTGGAGTATCCCAACACTTCGCTTATCCCTATCCAAGTTCTCCAAAAATAAAAACCACAAAAACAACACCCCTAGACTGGTCCTTGAAGAAAGTGTGGATAAGGCTGTTGTGTGCCTGGCTGCGGGGAAGAATTTTTGGGAAGCCTGGACAATATACCTGCGGCTCCTACTTGAGTAGCGCTACACAAGTCATGTGTAATATGAAGGCTGAAAAGACCATGTACAGGAGAGTAATAATTGGGTGTACATCAGAAGTGGGCTAGTAGTACATGTTTCTACAGCAAAGTGCAATGGCAATAGCAAAGGCAAATGGGCTACCTTTTTATTAAACAGAGCAGAGCAATAACCAACAGTGGTGATAACAGACAGTCACAGGCTGGAAATATATTTGCCTATGGTACTATGGAGTTGATAACACATCTTGCTCAGTTTGGCCAGGGAAGTAAATTGGCCATCTAGGACCAGGTAATAATTGGCTTTCTATGGACTGCTCAATATGCTTTACACCCTAATGTTCTAGCAAGTGGGCAATGTATCTTCATTAGACTATCAGGGAATGAGAAATAAATATTCTGCTGTGCTACTGGGGCTTCTACGGTAGTTTTGCTATAAACATATTACAATGCCATCTGTAATGCCATCTAATAAATGCAATATAACCATAAAGGCATGTAAATTATGTGATAATAAGATGCTACATTACAGTTTAGAATAATGAATAATACTGAAACCCCAATACCATTCAATCATGTCCGTATAATCATGACATATTATCATAATGTTGTCTCATCTTCCAGGATAATGCATCTGTGACCATGACTACATAATATAACTAGCAACATCATTGTATACATTCATTAGAACTATAAATTATTCTAATGTGTCATTTAATAATCTGTATCTGTCAATGCCAGCATTACTTTGGCAAACTGTGGTATCCATTGATGAGGCGTTTAACATAACAGAAGCCCTGACACAAGACAAATGAAGACGTGGGTCTATGTTGGTTTCCTAATTAGAAAAAGAAAAAAGATGGACTTTTGAGGTGCCAACACAACATTGTATAAAATATTATATATTTAACAAAATACATAAAACCATAATTTTTAAAACAGCATCATGACACCCAGTATATATATAGAGCGGACCTCCTTTGAAAGCCCTCATGACACCAACTCATAATTAACAATAAATTGTATATGAGGTTCACTATTACTAGATCGGTGTCCATCGTGGGCCGACAGTTGCTTAGTTGCTTGACATGTTTCGTGGGAAAAACCTGCTTCTTCAGGAGGCAAAGGGGGCTAAAAATTTAAAACAAACAAATCAATATACAAAAATATATAACAAGACAACAAAATATACATTCATAGTACCTATTTAAACCATAACCATAACACCTACACTGAGTCAAAAAACTTCCAGGCACCAACCAAAAATGTGTCTAAATGCATATGTCAAAAGCACCCTGGGGGCAGGAGTGGGAGTAATGCAAGATGGTAGCAATAGCAGTAAACAAACAGGAGATACATAGTAATACTAATAACTAGAATGGCTCTGAGCCCCACATGTGAAATAAAAGGGGGGAATGGGGGGAGAGGGGGAAGGAGAGGAAGGGGAGAGAAGAAAAGTGAACGAGGGGCTTACCAGGAGGCCAATTGTCACCAGCCCATTCAATCAATATGATGCCAAACACCGGCTAACAATGGCTAACAGCCTGATGGATCTTAGGGGAAGAGGCCACTGAGGCAATGAACAACAAGCAGCCTAAGGGCCAAAATCAAACCTGTCTTACCTTTACAAAAATGACAAGCCACAAAGCCACCTGAGAGGCTGAGAAAAACCCACTTAAATACTCCCTCTGGAAGAAAAAAGCCCAACGCCGATCCCTCAGACTACATTGGTTTCTTAAAGTGGGATTCCAGCTAAACCCAAACTTACCTATTATCTATTTTCAACCTGCTCCGGTCTGGTCATGTGATTTCCCTTGTGTCAGTCAGTGCCAGCTGCTGGGGAGAGAAGAGAGAGTGATTTGACAAAGGCTAGTAAAGTCTGGAATGGTGAGATCACCCATAGGCTTCAATAGCCCTTCTGTTGTCAGTGTTCCCTCCTTTCCCCTGCACATGGCCAGACCGGAACAGACATTTTTTATTTTACGCAACAAAAAAAAATTTTTTTCAAACGCTTATAGACGCAAACGCGGCTAAACGTGACTAAATGGATGTTTTTAGACGCCGGTTTCTAGCTGTCAAGTTAAATCATTCAGGAGAGGTTGAACAACGTCCCATGTACATAAAGCCTTACACACACAAGACAGAGGGCAATGGAATCAGCTGACACGTTGCTCACACTGCTTCTTTCCAGTGGTAATCTATAGCTCTCATACCTACATAGGCTATGATGTATTCAGTTCTTGACTGTTTAAACTGCTCTGCTCCCAGTACAAACCTGTCTAGCAGGGCAGGGGAGCTGTTTTTTCTTGCTGCAGTTTAACTTTTACTGACAGGTCTTTCCCCCACCCTGTGACTGG
>CM053031.1:86115432-86141722 GCA_028564925.1 Lithobates sylvaticus
CTCCCACAGAACATGGAAGTGAAATTATTTTAGTAAATCTAAAATGCTTATGCATCCTATGCATTAAGGTGAAAAAACACCTGGCAGTCACCGCCCCCCCCCCCCCAGCCCCCGCTTTACTTACCTGAGCCCCTTCACCTCTTCAGCGGTCCCGGCTCTTGATTGGATAGATTGATAGCAGCGCAGCCATTGGCTCCCGCTGCTGTCAATCAAATCCAATGACCCGGGGGCAGCATTTATGTCTGTGGATGCAAATGCTGGACTCTGGAGCGTGCCCGCAAGGTAACCCCCTCAGGAGAGCGCTTCTCCTAGGGGGTTATCTGATGCGGGGAGGAGCCGTGAGAGCCGCCGGAGGACCCCAGAAGGGGATGTTCAGGGCCACTCTGTGCAAAACGATCTGCACAGTGGAGGTAAGTATGACATGTTTGTTATTTAAAAAAAAAAAAAAAAACAATCCTTTACAATCACTTGATACCTTTTCTCATCAGCAGTATATATCAGTCTTATGACTTCTATCAATGTCTGGTTAAAGCTTGTAGGAGGAGTTTACATTTTCCTCTGACTGTCCTATGAGGCTGCAGGACCCCGGACACTCTGTCTGGACAGTGATGATCGGCCCTGTGCTGATCACATGCTATCTATTAAGAAAAAAAAAAAAAAAAACTCTCTAGCAAAACACCAAACTGAGGGTGTGCAGAGTGCCCCCAAGGCCCTGTTCTATCAGCAGATGGATTGGGGGCAATAAAAGTAGAGGAAGATCAGAGAAGACAGGATCGAACAGCCTTTTTACACAATGCGGAGGATAAACCCCTTAGGTTCCACAGTATATTAGTATATTAGCAAGCATGCATATATAGACTGATTTTACTGTTGTGGTTTTAGTAACACTTTACCTTTTTTCAAATTTGAAAAGCACATAAGGCACCATATAGATTATAACTGTGGATAAAAATTATACAATTTCATATGAACCTTTGAAGTGATTAAAGGCTGTTATGTAGCAGGTATCATATATCTATAATATGGCAGCCCAACTTCCCAGAACTCTTGTGGAGAAAAAAAAACACATCTCATCCTACCATGCTGGGCTTGTAGGGATTTATCATCAGAACCAAGCACTGATATTTTGAAATCTGCCTATATATACAAACCTACAGAAAATAAATAGGTGCATAGGAACCTTGGGGTACCCTAGCAGCACTGTGAAGAACAGGAGGATTATGGTACAGGTAAGGTTTGGCAACTGTCTATCTACAGCCTTAAGCCATCCATAGATGGTTGGAATCTCGCCCGGTTTGGCAGGGACCGGCCGAGATCTGAACCATGTACAGGCAGGCTGATTGTGCCGAAGTTGATCTATCTGATCTATGGGTACAACCAGCCTGGCGGATTTTTAATGCGATTATTGCCAGCGGCTATCTCTGCGTGTTCTCCTAGCAGGGGCGGCTCCCCACGCTCTCCACTGGGAGAACACAATAGCTCAGTGGGAAGGATTCCCCCATCAACCATGTTTGCATGAAACAAAATCGTACTGTGTACCGGCTTTAGTTCACATTGTAAAGCCACACTACAAGCTTACTTTACATGGCATTTGCACCCAGTAGACAACAACAAACCATCACCAGGCCTGCTTTGTTCATACAGCTAAATGCCATTTCATAAAGGAAACCAAAAGCCCAATTTATTTATAGTACTATAGAAAGGTAGTCTAATGCCTTGAACACACGGTCGGAATTTTCGACGGAAAAAGTCTGATCGGATTATGTTGTCGGAAAATCGGATCGTGTGTGGGCTCTATTTGACTTTTTTCGTCGGAATTTCCGACGGAAAAAGTTTGAGAGCTGGATCTAAAATTTTCCGACAACAAAATCTGATTGGACTCTTTACGATCGTGTGTCGAGAATTCCGACGCACAAAATGCCACGCATGCTCAGAAAAAGTTAGGAGACGAAAGCTATTGGCTACTGGCTTCTACGTAGTCCCATCGTACGTTTTATATGTCGCCTCGTTTCCGAAAGATCTAATTTTCCGACAACTTTGTGCAACCGTGTGTATGCAAGACAAGTTTTGTCAAAAAAAAAAATCAGATGGATTTTGTGGTCGGAATGTCCGACCGTGTGTACAGGGCATAATTCACTATTTATGCTTCAGACTCCTTTTTCCTTACTAATCAGTGCCATCAGTAGGAAACACTTTTTGCTATTAGATTGTGTACATTAAAAACAGGCAAATGATAACTGAACTGAGTATAAAGTCACCATTACCACATCATATCATTTAAGATGGTTACAATGTTGGGTGTTCTGATTTTTTTTCTCTTTTTACATCATCAATTCAAAATGCTTATTTTACAGTGTAAATTTGGCATAGTTAAAAAATTACATTCAGTATTTTTAATAATATATATATATATATATATATAAGTACTTGTTTACCTTCAGACATTAATAATGGCTTTTATGTCATTACACATAACCACATCTAGTTTGTATAATTTGGTGCAGAATTTAGTGATTTCAGTTCATTGACCAATCCACATAAAAACAATAGTTATTGGGTAACTTGTCATCAGTTTCTTCATGGAGTGATGTGGTGAGACTGCAAGAGGATCTTTAAACCCCCCCCCCATCACCAATAGTTGGCCAGTCCCAACATTTCTTGATGTAAACGTGGCCATAAATGGATCAAAATTCAGCCCGTTCAGCAGGCACCAGGCGATTTTTGATTCATGTGTGGCTGCCACAGTTGAACATAAGTCGAATCGATTTCTGTTCAATTGTCCTGCCGACTAAAGGCTGCTTGATCAGAGGCTGTGTATTCTGACAGCAGGGGAGTCTTCCCACTGCCAGAATATAATAATGCAGCGGGAAGGATTCCCCCATCCACCTTGAATGTGTGGATGGGGAAATTGGTTCAGTTTTTTATCATACAACTAGCTGGTTAAATGAAAAAAAAACCACATATGGCTATTTTATATTTCAATGTTTTTATTGAAAAGTTTTAGAAATAACAAGAATAGCAGGTAAACATAAATCAGTATTCAGATTATTGCTATGACAAAATTACAAATACCTAAGATATAATTAAACAAGGTATTACATGGTCCATGAGTATGAAGGAACAAACAATATTTATGGGATGTTCTCAGATAAACCCGCTGGGCAAAGAAAACCCAGTAGGTAAAATCAAACGGTATTAGACGTATAGTTAACCTAACAACATTTAGTTCTAATCAGTATTCAAAAATCATAACGTACGAAGAGGCAGGTGAAGGGAGGGGTCAAGGAGGGATAGTGAATAAGACATAGTAGGGGATTTTTGTACCATTTCCTGAGAATATCAATGGCAAAAACTTAATGGAGTTCTAAGACAACCCAATAAGTATTGGGTTTAAACTACATATAGAAAAAAAGTGGGAAAGAAGGAAAGCAGAAATAAGGAAAAACGAAAGAGGAAGGAGAGGAATTCAAGAGGGTCAGCCCAGAGCTCATTAGGGAACCAAAATGTAACGGATCCAAGGGTCCCATATTTTATCAAATTTTTTAGCGTTATTATGGAGTGTGTGAGTGAGTTTGTCATTTACCATAATCCAGTTGATTTAATTTTTAACGTAATCCAGAGGAATAACCATTGTTTCCAATGCCGGGCCACTGTAATTCTTGCCGCTAACAGTATATATGTGATTCATTTCGTTTATTTCCTGGGTACCTCTTTGGATAGTCTATGGAATAAGGCCACCTACGGGGATCTATGGATGTTCACCCCCGTCACAGTGTTTATTAAATGAAATACCCTAATCCAAAACCTAATCACCAGGGGGCACTGCCACCAAATATGGTGCATTGTCCCCGACTGACCACAGCGTCGAAAACAGGTGATGTGGATGGATGCATTTTAGCTACCCGAGTTGGCACCAGGTACCAACGTAACAGTGTTTTATAGTTGGCCTCAATTAGCATGGTATTGATAGAGATTTTGCATAAAATATAAGCAATATCCTGCCATTCAGACATATCAAAAATAAGATTCAGATCTTTTTCCCATTGATTCATATAGGAGAGCTTTGAGTTAGGTTCAGAAAGGGAAGCATCAACCACAGATAGTCATCTTTTCAATTGACCCCTTAGATAAGATAAGATAACTCGAACATTGTAAGTGTAAGCAGCTCAATTATTTGTTTGAGTCTGACAAAGGATGCAATTTGGTTATATCGGAATATTTCACTGGTAGGTACCTGCATCTTGTCTTTAAAATGTTGTAAAGAGTATAACTGGTTACCATTAAGATAGTCGCCAATTCTTAGCAATACTTTATTAAGCCAACAATGAAATGACTGTGGCACTAACCCTGGTGGAAACTCCGGATTGCAGAAGATGGGAGCTAAAGGTGTGTGTGGGGATGATAGGGATGCCCGGTGACGCACTCTATCTCACACCGCCAAGGAATGTGATAAGGAAGGGCATAGCATAAGAGGGCGTAAATGGCTGGGAAGCCACATCAGTGATCCTATGGCCAAGGGGTGACAGAAGAATGCCTCAAGGGAGACCCAAAGAGGTACAGGACCTGTAGCAGTAGTTTGGGCAAGTTGAGAAATCTGTGCGGCTTAAAAAGTAGTTTAGTAAATTAGGGAGACCAAGACCCCCCTTTAATTTGGGGGCATATAGGATCTGTTTGTTCATTTTAGGTCTTCTATTACCCCAAATGAAATGAAGAACCTCGGCTTGTAAACACTGTAGATCTCCTCTCGGGACCATCACTTGTAGAGTTCTAAAATAATAAAGTACATATGGCTATTTTAATTGGAGAAAACTCTGCAGATAAAAAGACTTCAAGGTGAGATACAAAGATAAGCTTTTTTGTATCCGTTGCAAAGCTTACAGGCTTGCCCAGAGTTTATGCAGGTTGCTGAGTAGTGAATGTTTGCCAGCATTTTCTCTGGGTTTTTAAAGTATAACTAAATGCAAAATGTTTTTGTTTTGGATAAGAGAGGGGTTAGAACAACTCTGAGGTTCTTTACTGCTCTTTGTGCCCCCGTAGGGAGATTCATCTTCTCTATTTGTCCTGTACACCATTATCATCAAAAGTAAAAGAAATCCCAAATTTTGGGTTGTCCCTAGAAAAGTAATAGAAATTTTCCAATAGGGACACTAATTCTGATGACCTGGGGAGGGGGCGTCCAAGGGATTTCCTCTCACTTCTTGTTTTGGTTATGGGACAGGAAGTTATAGGTAAATCCCCCCCCATTTACTTATTCTATGCAGAGAACATGTAAGAGCTATGACTGTAAAAAAATCGGAGAACTCAAATTCAGTTTTGTGCAAACCAATACAATCCAGCTAACAAATCTCCAAGGCAAAGCCGCTGGGGGGTCAACAAGTAGTGAGACACAGGGAAATAAAAATGACAGGGGTGCTTTTAAGAGCAGCAGTAGGGTATGGTTCCAATGGCCAGATAAAGATTCGGCATTCAGTGTGGGGATCTCTTAGGGCAGTGGGTATTTTTAGTCAGAGCTTAAAGGGTAAGTTCACCTTTACAGAAAAATCTATAAGGTGAACTTACACAGTACCCCCTTTCCCCCTACCCCCCACCTGGAGCGTGGCAATCACCCGCTAGTAGACATTGGGTCGCCGCCTCACTGGTTCGGGGCTTAGAAATCCCCCGCAGCTTAATCTCCAAAATGTACCTTGTAAGGAGGTATGTTTAGGAGCATTCTAATTGGTCGGCGCCATCACATGGGCGGCACCAACCAATCAGACTGTACTGTAGCCCGTCCTGTCACCACAGGTGGAGAGAAAGCTGCAGCTATTTCAAATCCCTGGATCGGTACAGTGGCGATACGATCTGTCAGTGCAGGGGATCACCGGACTCCAGGTTAGCGGGATGGGCTGTAATAGGAAGGGGGTCCAGTGTAAGGATGGATAAGGACCTGGGGGTCCTAGTAGATGATAGGCTCAGCAATGGCATGCAATGCCAAGCTGTTGCTAACAAAGCAAACAGAATATTGGCATGAATTAAAAAGGGGATCAACTCCAGAGATGAAACGATAATTCTCCCGCTCTACAAGACTCTGGTCCGGTCACACCTAGAGTATGCTGTCCAGTTCTGGGCACCAGTCCTCAGGAAGGATGTACTGGAAATGGAGCGAGTACAATGAAGGGCAACAAAGCTAATAAAGAGTCTGGAGAATATTAGTTATGATGAAAGGTTGCGAGTACTGAACTTATTCTCTCTGGAGAAGAGATGCTTGAGAGGGGATATGATTTCAATATACAAATACCGTACTGGTGACCCCACAATAGGGATAAAACTTTTTCGCAGAAGGGAGTTTGACTGACAATTACTCAGTCATGCAACACTGAACCCAAATGAATTTTTTGTCCTTTTTTTCCCACAAATAGAGCTTTCTTTTGGTGGTATTTGATCACCTCTGGGTTTTTTATTTTTTGCGCTATAATTGAAAAAAGACCGAAAATTTTGAAAAAAAACGCATTTTTCTTTGTTTCTGTGATACAATTTAGGAAATTATTAATTTTTCTTCATAAATTTTGGCCACAATTTATACTGCCACATATCTTTGGTAAAAATAACCCAAATTAGTGGAAATTATTTGGCCTTTGTGAAAGTTACAGACTCTACAATCTGTGGTGCGAATCATACAAAATTGATCACATCTGATGTACTGGTGGCCTATCTCATTTCTTGTGACCCGAACAAGCCAGGAAAGAACAAATACCCCCCAAATGACCCCTTTTTTGAAAGTAGACATTCCAAGGTATTTAGTAAGAGGCATGGTGAGGTTTTTGATGTTGTCATTTTTTCCCACAATTCTTTGCAAAATGAATTATTTTTTTATTTTTTATTTTTTTTTCTACAAAATTGTCATTGTAATAGGTTATTTCTCTCACATGGCATGTGTATACCACAAATGACACCCCAAAATAAATTCTGCTACTCCTCCTGATTATTACGATACCACATATGTGGGACTTTTCCACAGCCTGACCACATAGAGAGGCCCAACATGCAGGGAGCGCCATCACGTGTTCTAGGAGCATAAATTACACATCTAAATTGTTGACTACCTATTACACTTTTGAAGGCCCTAGAGCACCAGGACAATGACACGTGACACTGACGTGGCACTGATGACACGTGACACTGACGTGGCACTGATGACACGTGACACTGACGTGGCACTGATGACAGATGGTACTAATACGGGGCACTGATGACACGTGACACTGATGACAGATGGCACTAATATGTGGCACTCATACATGGCACTGATATCACGTGGCACTAATATGTGGCACTGATGAGAGATGGCACTAATACGTGGCACTGATGACAGACGGCACTAATACGTGGCACTGATGACAGATGGCACTGATACGTGGCATTAATGACAGGTGACACTGATAACAGATGGCACATGCGCCGCTGCAGTCAGCGGCGCATTGCACGGGGAATATCTCCTAAACCGTACAGGTTTAGGAGATATTTTTTTTACCTACAGGTAAGCCTTATTATAGGCTTACCTGTAGGTAAAAGTTAGATTTTTGACTTTACTTCCACTTTAAGCGATGTAGGGATAATGATTACGCAGCTGTCACGGAATTGGTGGCCAAAGGTCAGCTCTTTACTCAAGTAGGGACTGGGGGGAGATTTACTAAAACTGAAGCACTCAGAATCTGGTGCAGCTGTGCCAATCGACGTCTAACTTCAGCTTGTTCAATTTTTGATAATAACACCTGGAAGCCAATTGGTTGCTATGCAGAGCTGCACCAGATTTTTCACTCTCCAGTTCTAGTAATTCTCCCCCTAGGTGTGCAAGAAGAAAAGCGCCAAAAGCAGAAAAAAGGACGCCCAGATTTAACCAACATGTTTCAAGAGTTCAAAGGGCCTGCCCTTCTTTAGGGCTTAGTATTGTCAAATGAAAAGTGTACTGGACTAATATGATTGGAAGGATCCTGAGAACTAATAAGTATCATTGTTTAAGATGCAGGTTAAGTTGCTTTTGGCGCTTTCCTCCCTGTACATCAAGTTTCAAAAATGTAACTTAAATAATTTTAACAAGATGGGCTAAATCATAAATTATAACATGGGTTACTTTACTAACTCCCCCACTAAGGAATAGTAGCAGCTTTAGGGAGTTAGCAATAGTCAATACTAAAGAAAAAAAAAATAAAGTGGAAGGGGGCTGGTTCTGCACCAAAAAAATTAAATAAAAAATCCAGCAGGAATGCCCAAAGTCTGGTGTATACCATTACAGTGCAAATAATATACCACTAGAAGTGATAACTGTGACCTTCTAGCAGTTGCACATAGTTAGGTTCATATATATTTGGACACAGGCACAATTTTAGATTTTTTCAGGTATTTACCAAAACATTTTCAAGCTATAGTAATATAATGTATATGGGCTGAAAGTGCAAACACTCCAGTTTAATTTGAGGGTATGTACATCCAAATCAAAGGAATGGTTTAGGAATTACAGCTCCTAAGAATAGCCATCCTTTTTTTTCAAGGGACCAAAAGTAACTGGACAATTGAATCAAAAGCTGATTCATGGCCAGGTGTGGGCTACTCGCTTCGTCAATTAAGCAGGTAAAAGGTCTGGAGTTGATTCTACGTGTGGTATTTGCATTTGGAATCTATCTGTCCGTGCAAGTGAAACAGGCCATTGTAAGGCTTCCGAAACGAAACAAATCCATCAGAAAGATAGCAGCAACGTTAGGAGTGGCCAAAGCAACAGTTTGGTACAACATAAAAAGGCCTGGACGTCCACGGAAGACAACAGTGGTAGATGATTGCAGGATCCTCTCTATAGTAAAGAAAAACCCATTCACAACATCCAGACAAGTGAAGGACATTCTCCAGGAGGTGAGCGTATCATTGTCAAAGTCTACAATCAAGAGAAGACTTCACAAGAGCAAATACAGAGGATTCACCACAAGGTGCAAACCATTCTGAAGCCTGAAGAATAGAAAAGCCAGATTAGACTTTGCCAAAAAACATCTAAAAAAGTCAGACCAGTTCTGGAAAAGCAGTCTTTGAATGGATAAAACTAAGATTAAAGTGATTATTTATTTATTTTAAAACACCAAAGCTTTACAAACATGTCTATACATACATACAGCTGCTCTGCCTGGGGGCACTTGTGCAGGCACGCTCCCGAGTCCTGCTGCTGCATCCATTGACACAGACAGCAGGACTCGGGCCCGCCCCTGTGTCACTGGATTTGATTGACAGCAGTAGGAGCCAATGGTTCCCGCGTGCTATCTATCCACTGGAGTGGGCGGAGTAACTGGGTAGAGTGGCTTAAGTAACTGTTGTGTGGTTGCAGTGGCTGGAGTAACTGTGAAAAGTGTTAAAAAGACTAATATTTTAAAAAGTACAAATAGTAGTAAAAATAGTTTTTTTTTTAAATAATTTTTTTTTATCAAAAATTTTTTTTTTATCACATTTTTTTTTTCTAAAATCTTTTTTGAATAATAATATTGATAAGACCACTACTATATAATACATTTTTAATAATAATAATAACAATAATAACTAGAAAAGCTATTCTTGCCTCCACCTACTAGAGTGGGCGGAGTAACTGGGTGGAGTGGCTTGAGTAACTTTTGTGTGGTTGGATTGGCTGGAGTAATTGTGAAAAGTGTTAAAAAGCTTAATATTTTAAAAAGTATAAATAGTAGTAAAAAAGTTGAAGATTTATTTTTTTTTTATTATTTTTTTCAAAAATGATTTTTTTTTTTTAAATAATTTTTTTTTATCAATAAATTTTTTTTTTTTTATCAAAATTTTTTTTATCACATTTTTTTTTTTCTAAAATCTTTTTTGAATAATAATATTGATAAGACCACTACTATATAATACATTTTTAATAATAATAATAACAATAATAACTAGAAAAGCTATTCTTGCCTCCACCTACTAGAGTGGGCGGAGTAACTGGGTGGAGTGGCTTGAGTAACTTTTGTGTGGTTGGATTGGCTGGAGTAATTGTGAAAAGTGTTAAAAAGCTTAATATTTTAAAAAGTATAAATAGTAGTAAAAAAGTTGAAGATTTATTTTTTTTAATAATTTTTTTTTCAGACGATATTTTTTTCAAAAATAATTTTTTTTTCAAAAATAATTTTTTTTACAAAAATGAATTCCAAAAAAGATTTTTCTTTTTTTTTTCAAAAAAAAATTTTCTTTTTTTTTCAAAAAAAAAATTTTCTTTTTTTTTTCAAAAAAAATTTTCTTTTTTTTTTCAAAAAAAATTTTTTTTTTTTTCAAAAATTTTTTTTTTTCCCAAAAAAATTTTTTTTCAAAAATTATATTTTTAAAAAAAAAAAAATTTTATTTTTCAAAAATTTTTTTCAAAAATTATTTTTATTTTTTTTCAAAAAATTATTTTTATTTTTTTTCAAAAGTGATATTTTTTTTTCAAAATTATTTATTATCATAATATTTTGGCTGATCATGTTGTGATCATAATGTTTTGGCTGAATTTTTGTTCAAAAAAGATTTATTTTCTAAAATTGTTTTTTTTTTTAATTTTTTTTTCAAAATTTTATTTTTTTTTCAAACATTTTTTTTTTCAAAAATTATTATTTTTTTCAAAAATTATTTTTATTTTTCAAAAATTATTTTTATTTTTTTTCAAAAATTATTTTTATTTTTTTTCAAAAATTATTTTTATTTTTTTTCAAAAATTATTTTTATTTTTTTTCAAAAATTATTTTTATTTTTTTTCAAAAGTGATATTTTTTTTTCAAAATTATTTATTATCATAATATTTTGGCTGATCATGTTGTGATCATAATGTTTTGGCTGAATTTTTGTTCAAAAAAGATTTTCTAAAATTGTTTTTTTTTTTTTTATTATTATTTTTTCAAAATCTTTTTTTTTTTTTTCAAACATTTTTTTTTTCAAAAATTATTATTTTTTTTTCAAAAATTATTATTTTTTTTTCAAAAATTATTATTTTTTTTTTTTTAAATTATTATTTTTTTTCAAAAATTATATATTTTTTCAAAAATAACACAGCCCTGGGCCGGCTGCGGAGCGGTTTGCAGAAAAGTCCTGTGTGTCTTCTGGTCTGTTTCAGGTCCGAATACAGCCAAAAATTTGGACCTGATTTGTCCCTGAAACGGAGAACAGGGACGCTCCGCACAGCAGTGTGAACCTAGTACGGTGGCCTATCTCATTTCTTGTGACCCGAACAAGCCAGGGAAGAACAAATACCCCCCAAATGACCCCTTTTTTGAAAGTAGACATTCCAAGGTATTTAGTAAGAGGCATGGTGAGGTTTTTGATGTTGTCATTTTTTCCCACAATTCTTTGCAAAATGAATTATTTTTTTATTTTTTATTTTTTTTCTACAAAATTGTCATTGTAATAGGTTATTTCTCTCACATGGCATGTGCATACCACAAATGACACTCCAAAATAAATTCTGCTACTCCTCCTGAGTATTACGATACCACATATGTGGGACTTTTCCACAGCCTGACCACTTAGAGAGGCCCAACATGCAGGGAGCGCCATCACGTGTTCTAGGAGCATAAATTACATTATCTAAATTGTTGACTACCTATTACACTTTTGAAGGCCCTAGAGCACCAGGACAATGACACGTGACACTGATGACACGTGACACTGACGTGGCACTGATGACACGTGACACTGACGTGGCACTGATGACAGATGGTACTAATACGGGGCACTGATGACACGTGACACTGATGACAGATGGCACTAATATGTGGCACTGATGAGAGATGGCACTCATACATGGCACTGATATCACGTGGCACTAATATGTGGCACTGATGAGAGATGGCACTAATACGTGGCACTGATGACAGACGGCACTAATATGTGGCATTAATGACAGATGGCACTGATACGTGGCATTAATGACAGGTGACACTGATAACAGATGGCACGTAGCACTGACAGGTGGCACTGATGACAGATGGCACTAATATGTGGCACTGATGACAGATGGCACTGACTACAGATGGCACTGACTACAGATGGCACTGGCGGATGGCACTGGGGATGTCATTGGGCACAGATGGCATTGGGGACAGGTTGCAGTGTTGGCAGTGGGCACAGATGGCATTTTATTTTTTTATTTTAAACTTACGGCGCTGCAGCCGTTCATCTCCCCTCCTCACACGCTGTCTCTATGCGAGGAGGAGGAGCGGCGCTGAGAGATGATCTCATATGTTTACATATGAGATCATCTCTCATTGGCCAGGGCGATCGCGCTGTAAACGGCCGCTGTTATTGGGGGGGGGGGGGGCGCAAACTGAAAAATTCTGAAAAAAAACACCATCAATTGCAGCCTCACTGTACCATCAAACGCAGCCACTGTGCCATATCAAACGCAGCCACTGTAAAACGCAGCCACTGTAAAACGCAGCCACTGTGCCATATCAAACTCAGCCACTGTAAAACGCAGCCACTGTGCCATATCAAACGCAGCCACTGTGCCATATCAAACACAGCCACTGTGCCATATCAAACACAGCCACTGTGATATCAAACGCAGCCACTGTAAAACGCAGCCACTGTGCCATATCAAACGCAGCCACTGTGCCATATCAAACACAGCCACTGTGCCATATCAAACACAGCCACTGTGCCATATCAAACACAGCCACTGTGCCATATCAAACACAGCCACTGTGCCATATCAAACACAGCCACTGTGCCATATCAAACGCAGACACTGTAAAATGCAGCCACTGTGCCCCATCAAACGCAGCCACTGTGCCATATCAAATGCTGCCAGTGTGCCCCCCGCCCGCCGTCTGCACTTACCCTGTCTCTGTGGGACACACTTTGGGACAAGTCCTTATAAAAAATAAAAATGTTCCATGAAGTCCATTCATCTTCTTCTCTTGCTCCGCCGACAGACCGAAAAACAAACAAACCCGCAGGCCGCCACCGAACCGCCTCCATGGGAGGCACCCGCCATATGACACGTCCTCACAGGTTATAGTTCTTTTATAACTAAGGGCGGGGCCACACAGTGACGTAACCGGGTGGCCCGCCCCCCTCTGCCACCCCGGGAAAGCCATGGGGAAGTCCCCATGCATCAGAGGGGGGCAGGGTCACCCGGGTAATTGTCGGGTCCTGGCAATACAGATAAAAGTCATTGAAAAAAAACGTCATGGGATCCCCCCAGTCCATTACCAGGCCCTTTGGGTGAATATTAAGGGGAACCCCGAACCAAAATTAAAAAAAAAATTCCATACCAAGCCCTCCAGGTCTGGTATGGATGTTAAGGGGAACTTATCCGAGCACGCAATCTGGCATGTTAACCGCTTCCCGACCGCCTCACGCCGATGTACGTCGGCAGAATGGCACGGCTAGGCAGAACCACGTACAGGTACGTGGCCCTTTAAGAGCCTAGCTGTGGGTCGCGCTCGCGACCCGGCCGGGAGCTCCGTGACCACGGCCGCGGGACCAGCGGACCCGATCGCCGCTGGTGTCCCTTGATCGGGTCACAGAGCTGTGTAAACAAACCTCTCCCCGCGTTTCCTACTCTGACGGTCATTGATCGGCTGTTCCCTGTCATCGGGAAAGCCGATCAATGACGTCAGACGTCAGCCCCCCCAAAGCAACATGGGGACAAGGTGCTTTGGGGGGCTATCCCAAAGCACCCTCCCCATGTGGAGATGTGACCTGGTATGGTTCAGGGGGGCTCTCTCATCCCCCCTTTTCCTGTGGCCTGCCAGGTTGCTTGCTCGGATAAGGGTCTGGTATGGATTTTTGGGGGGACCCCACGCCATTTTTTTTTTTTTTTGGCACGGGGGTCCCCTTAAAAATCCATACCAAACCTGAAGGTTCTGATATGGATTTTGAGGGGGACCCCTATGCCATTCTTTTTTTTTTCCCTTTAATAACAATGCCAGACCTGAAGGACCTGGTATGGAATTTGGGGGGAACCCCACGCAATTTTTTTTCTTAAATTTTTTTAAGTTCCGCTTAATATTCATACCAGAGCCAAAAGAGCCTGGTAATGGACTGGGGGATCCCATGCCGTTTTTTTTCAATTACTTTTATCTGTATTGCCAGGACTGACAATTCATTATAGCCGCGAGTACTTTTAAATTACTTTTTGTTCCTTTAGAAATGTAATTTTGTGCAGGGACTGTTCTAAAAACGGGAAACATGCGCCACTTTACAGGCATACTATAGACACCCTCCCCCCCCCCCCCCAGGTATGAAATTTAAAGGAATATTTCACTTTTATTGTTTCACTTTAAGCATTATTAACCGCTTCCCAACCACCCACTGCATATATACGTCAGCAGAATGGCACGGGCAGGCAAAAGCACGTACCTGTACGTGGTCGCGCATTTGCCTGCCTGTGGGTCCAGCGGCGCGCTCGCGACTCGGTCGGGAGCTCCGTGACCCCGGCCACGGGACCAGCGGACCCGATCGCCGCTGGTGTCCCGCGATCGGGTTACGGAGCTGAAGAACGGGGAGAGGTATGTGTAAACAAACCTCTCCCCGCGCTTCCTACACTGCCTGTCATTGATTGGCTGTTCCCGGTCATCGGGAAAGCCGATCAATGATGTCAGACGTCAGCCCCGCCCCCTAATGTAAAAAAAAACACACCCGTCACAGCCCATAACCCCTCCCCTCCCCTAGTGGTTAACCCCTTCACTACAACTGTCATTTATACAGGAAACAATGCATTTAAATAGCATTGATTGCTGTATAAATGACAATGGTCCCAAAAATGTGTCAAAAATGTCCGATGTGTCCGCCATAATGTCGCAGTCACAATAAAAATCGCTGATCGCCGCCATTACTAGTAAAAAAAAAATATTAATAAAAATGCTATAAAACTATCTCCTATTTTGTAAACGCTATAACTTTTGCGCAAACCAATCAATAATCGCTAATTGCGATTTTTTTTTACCAAAAATATGTAGAAGAATACGTATCGGCCTAAACTGAGGAAAAAAAAAGTTTTTTTTTATATATTTTTTGGGGATATTTATTATAGCAAAAAGCAAAAAATATTGCATTTTTTTCAAAATTGTCGCTCTATTTTTGTTTATAGATCAAATACCACCAAAAGAAAGCTCTATTTGTGGGAAAAAAAGGACGCCAATTTTGTTTTGGAGCCACGTCGCATGACCGCGCAATTGTCAGTTAAAGCGACGCAGTGCCGAATCGCAAAAAGGGGGCCTGGTCCTTTGGCTGCCAATTGGTCGGGGCTGAAGTGGTTAAAATCACTGCTCCCGAAAAAACAGCCATTTTACTGCATATACAGACTGATTTTACTGTTGTGGGTTTATTAACACTTTAACTGATGTACTTATTTTCAAATCTTAATTAACTGCTTCCGGACCAGCCGCCGCAGTTTTACTGCGGCAGGTTGGCTCCCCTGCGCGAAACCACATAACTGTACGTTGGCTCGCGGGGCCCGGGTAGCAGGCTAGCGTGCACGCACTGCACAGTGGGGGGTGCCAATGCTCATGGCTGACTGCCGCAATGACCGCTGGGCACGAGCGATCGTGACCAGGAGACACAGAACAGGGACGAGTGTGTGTAAACACACACTTCCCTGTTCTGACAGGAGTGACAGATCGTGTGTTCCTATTAGCTAGGAACCACGATCCGACACTTCTTCTAGTTAGTCCCCTCCCCCTTCAGTTAGAATCACCTCCAAGGGAACACAGTTAACCCCTTCACTGCCAGTGACATTTTTACAGAAATCAATGCATTTTTAATCGCACTGATCGCTGTATTAATGCCAATGGTTCCAAAAATGTGTCAAAATTGTCCGATGTGTACGCCGTAATGTCGCAGTCACAATAAAAATCGCAGATCGCGGCCATTACTATTAAAAAAAAAAATAAATAAGAAAAATGCTATAAATCTATCCCCTATTTTGTAGACGCTATAACTTTTGCGCAAACCAATCAATATACGCTTATTACCTAAACTGAGGAAATTAATATTTTTTTTATATATTTTTGGGGGATATTTATTATAGCAAAAAGTAAAAAAATATGTGTTTTTTTTTTCAAAATTGTCGCTATTTTTTTGTTTACAGCGCAAAAAATAAAACCACAGAGGCGATCAATACCACCAAAAGAAAGCTCTATTTGTGGGGGAAAAATTTTGTTTGGGTGCAACGTCGCACGATCGCGACACAGTGCTGAATCGCAAAAAGTGCTCTGGTCAGGAAGGGGGTAAATTCTTCCGGGGCTGAAGTGGATAAAAAAAAATAACTGTCATGTTTGTGAAAACAGCAGAGGATTTTTTTTTATGTGAATTATAAATCCTTTAATTTAGAGATCAGCATACACATAACCATCTGATATTAGAGTTTTGCACATTAACATAAGATTTATCAATGCTAGGCAAATACAAAGATATAAATTACACATTTTGTATATAAACAAGCAGAATATTGCAGCATGTAGCCATCAGTAATGTTATGTAATGAGTGCTTATGTTATGTACTGGTCGGTGTTCAAACATTTGACAGTTATTTTCAAAGCTCGGCTAAAAATAACTGCCATTATAAAAAAATAAAATAAAATGAGCATAATAATGCTGGGTGTTTTTTTTTTAATTTGTATTGATCTATATAGGGCGTTGGGCTCAGTTCATGAACCTGGTTACATAAAGACAAGGATGTCCACTTTCATTCATATGACTTCCAGTTATTTTCAAATCTTAGTTAAAAAAATAATTAATTGTCATATTCACTCCAAAGACATGCTGGTAGGTTAATTGGCGTTAGGGACCTTGGATTGTAAGCTCCTTGAGGGTAGGGACCGATGTGAATGTACAATGTATATGTAAGGCGCTGCGTAAATTGACGGTGCTATACAAGTACCTTAAATAATAATATTTTTAAAAAGACAATTTTCTTTTTAAGGCCGGCTTCACACTGGGGCGGTGCAGGCGGCGACGGTAAAGCAGCGCTATATTTAGCGCTGCTTTACCATCGTTTTAGCCGTGGTATGCGGCCACTAGCGGGGCGCTTTGCCGGCGGTATCCTCGTGGTGTCCCATTGATTTCAATGGGTAGGAGCGGTGAATACACCGCTCCTTCACCGCTCCAAAGATGCTGCTAGCAGGACTTTTTTTACCGTCCTGCTAGCGCACCGCTCCAGTGTGAAAGCCCTCAGGGCTTTCACACTGGAGACACAGCAACAGCTGTTTCGGGTCGGTTTGCAGGCGCTATTTTTAGCGCAATAGCGCCTGCAAACCGCCCCAGTGTGAAAGCAGCCTAAATGTGAATTGTAAATCCTGTAATTTAGAGCCCTACAGTCCAGACAATATGAGCCAGGACAGTACAGCCAGCCATAAAGAATTTGTAAGGGAGAAAACTGCGCTTGGAGTAACAAAATTATGTAGGTTTTAAATAAAACCCATAAGTTGAAAAAAAGGCCAAAAAGAAAGAAAAAAAAAAAAAAAAAAGAAGAAGAAAAAGCTGCAACTTATTGTGGGATATACACAAAATAAACAGTAGTAAAGAGAAGTTGCGCTAGTAAATGCTAAAAATAAAAATTACCAGTGATATTGACTTTCTAGTGAAAAGATAAGTTCAAAAATAATAAAAAATTATGTTGAAATAAATATAAACAGTGGGTATGGTGATCCCAAAGTGTTTGCACAGGAACTGAAAACAAGAAAAAATAGGTGAAAAAAAAACTTATTTTTAAACAGTTCCAAATAAAAGTCCACAACTCAAATCTTTAAAAGATGCAAAAAGTCTTAATTTTTCAAAGAAGGTCTGAGATGGTGAAAATTAGATCATTCTGACTTGCATACAAAGAGGACGCCTTATCTTTCCAAATTATATGCTTACCAGAAAGAAAGCAAAGATGTGCAGTTGGCTTATACCCAGCCTGGGCCTTTTGATGAACCAGGATACATCAGCTTGTGAGTGGTCACTTATAACAAAATTATAGCTCCATGCATGTGTTATAAAAAGAAGAAAAAAACAACAACATAGCGTAATATTGTCAAGAAAGTGATTGGTTTAAAATTAAAATGAAAAAAAGGGGAAAAAAAATAGAAACACCCAGTGTGCAAATTAAACAGCTATGGTGTATTCAACAAAAAAACACCTCCACCTTCCAAATATTGCGCTTACCAGACAAGAGCAAAATTGAGCAGATTGACCTTAATTAACCACTTGCCGACCGCCCCCTGTATATATACGTCGGCAGAATGGCACGTACAGGCAGAACCACGTACCTGTACGTGCCATTCTTCCGGCGGGTGGGGGGTCCGATCGGACCCCCCCCGGCCGGCCCCCCCCGGCCGGGGGGACGGTCGGGATCGCTTCAGGAGCGATCCGGGATGAGGGGACGGCCAGTGGTTTCTGGCCACCCCCTCGCGATCGCTCCTGGCGAATCAGATGCTTCCTCTGTCTGTGTCAATCAAAACACAGGCAGAGGAAGTGATGTCACGCTCGGTGCGCCGGTCTATGTGACCGGAACGCCGAGCTGTGAACATCTAAAGGTTAGTGCACCAACAGTACACTGACACCAGTACACATAGGCACACACAACACCCCCCTGTCACCCCCAGATCACCCCCCAGATCACCCCCTCCCCCCCCCAGTCACAGTGTCACTAATTGCAGTGATCATTTTTTTACTGATCACTGCATTTAGTGTCAGTGTGACTGTAATAACTGTCAGTGCAGTTAGTTTTAGGTCCAAGGTAGCCCCCCACCCCCCCCCTAATAAAGGTTTAACCCCTTGATTGCCCCCCAGGTAACCCTTTCACCCCCTTTTGCCAGTGTCACTAAGCGATCGTTTTTCTGATCGCTGTATTAGTGTCACTGCTGTCGCTAGGTAACCATTTTTTTTTTTTTAGGTAACCGCCATGTTTATATAGGTTCATAAATAGGTTTATAGGTCAGGTACCCCCATATTACAACCTAAATAAAGGTTTTAACCCCTTGATTGCCCCTAGAGTTAACCCTTTCACCAGTGATCACTGTATAACTGTCACTGGTGACGCTGGTTAGCCAGTTAGTTATTTCGTTATTTAGGTTCCCCGTCAGGTTTTTATATAGCGTCAGGTACCCCCATATATTACCTAATAAAGGTTTTAACCCCCTGATTGCCCCTAGTTAACCCTTTCACCCCCTTTTGCCAGTGTCACTAAGCGATCGTTTTTCTGATCGCTGCATTAGTGTCGCTAGGTAACCATTTTTTTTTTTTAGGTAACCGCCATGTTTATATAGGTTCATAAATAGGTTTATAGGTCAGGTACCCCCATATTACAACCTAAATAAAGGTTTTAACCCCCTGATTGCCCCTAGAGTTAACCCTTTCACCAGTGATCACTGTATAACTGTCACTGGTGACGCTGGTTAGCCAGTTAGTTATTTCGTTATTTAGGTTCCCCGTCAGGTTTTTATATAGCGTCAGGTACCCCCATATATTACCTAATAAAGGTTTTAACCCCCTGATTGCCCCTAGTTAACCCTTTCACCCCCTTTTGCCAGTGTCACTAAGCGATCGTTTTTCTGATCGCTGCATTAGTGTCGCTAGGTAACCAGTTTTTTTTTGTATTACTGTTACGGGTGACGCTGGTTAGTTAGCTTGTTTTTTATACTGTCAGGGCACCCGCCATTTATTACCCAATAACGGTTTAACCCCCTGATCGCCCGGCGGGTGATATCAATTAGGTTTTAGGGTCAAATAAGGTCTGCGTCGCCCCAGGTTAGTGCCAGTACCGCAAACACCCACGCGCAAAGCATACACCTCCCTTAGTGGCACAGTATCTGAACAGATCAATATCTGATCTGATCAGATCTATACTAGCGTCCCAGCAGTTTAGGGTTCCAAAAAAAAAACGCATTGTTAGCGGGATCAGCCCCGATACCTGCTAGCACCTGCGTTTTCCCCCTCCGCCCAGCCCAGCCCACCCAAGTGCAGTATCGATCGATCACTGTCACTTACAAAACACTAAGCACACATAACTGCAGCGTTCGCAGAGTCAGGCCTGATCCCTGCGATCGCTAACATTTTTTTTGTGGTAGCGTTTTGATTCAGTCGCTTCAGTCAGGAGCTTTTTTACCTGTGAATCTCAAAAAAATAAAAAAAAATAAAATAGTTGTCGTTTTATTGTTCTCTCTCTCACTCTATTCTCTCTCTATTGTTGCTCTTTTTTTACTCCATTCTATTCTGCAATGTTTTATTATGTTTTATTATGTTTTATTATGTTTTATCATGCTTGCTTTTCAGGTATGTAATTTTGTTTACTGTGTGTTTTAGTGTTGAGCATTTTTTTGTTTTCAGGTGCGCCATTCAGTTGCAACGCGGATTTATTTATCTTGACAGCAACAGCGTTTGCTCCCACGATACATAAAGCCGCGACTCCAACGCTGTAGGAGGTGATTTCACCACCACAGTTAAAAAAAAGAGCATATATGCCGAAGCATGGGGGCAGCAGGGGGGGGGGAGCGATTGGCTCCTAATGCCACGTACATACGGTCGAAATTCCGACCGTGTGTACACGGCATAACTTTTGCGGGAGGATGCCCCCATGCATCGGCATATATAAATGGTGCATGTATGCCCATCATTAGAAGTGGGTGGATGAAGGGAGGTATTCTAATGGTGGGCATACCCACCAATCAATCTCTTTTTTTCGTTCAGCCAAGAGGCTGCATGAAAAAAAAAAGATTACAATATATGTCCAGTATGTTGCTGGACTTTGAATGGTTATACCAGAATGATGCCTGCAGGTTTAGGTATCATCTTGGTATCATTCTTTTCAGCCAGTGATCGGCTTTCATGTAAAAGCAATTCTAGCGGGTAATTAGCCTCTAGACTGCTTTTACAAGCAGTGGGAGGGAATGTCCCCCCTCCCGGATATAAACCGCGCCATTGGGAAATTGGGAAAGCATTTTATCACACCAATCTTGGTGTGGTCAGATGCTTTGAGGGCAGAGGAAAGATCTAGGGTCTAATAGACCCCAATTTTTTCAAAAAAAGAGTACCTGTCACTGCCTATTGCTATCATAGGGGATATTTACATTCCCTGAGATAACAATAAAAATAATAACAAAGAAAAAAAAAAATGGACGTAACAGTTAAAAAATAAAAAAAAAAAGCTAAATAAATAAAAAAAAAAACAAAAAAAAAAAAAAAAAAAGCACCCCTGCCCCCCCTTCTCTTGCGCAAAGGCGTACACAAGCGTTGGTCTGGCGTCATATGTAAACAGCAATTGCACCATGCATGTGAGGTATCACCGCGAAGGTCAGATCGAGGGCAGTAATTTTAGCAGTAGACCTCCTCCGTGAATCTAATGTGGTATCATGTAAAGGCTTTTAAAGGCTTTTAAAAATGTATGTAGTTTGTCGCCACTGCGTGTTTGTGCGCAATTTTAAAGCATGTCGTGTTTGGTATCCATGTACTCGGCCTAAGATCATATTTTTTATTTCATCAAAAATTTGAGCAATATAGTGTGTTTTAGTGCATTAAAATAAAAAAAAGTGTATTTTTTCCACAAAAAATGCGTTTGAAAAATCGCTGCGCAAATACTGTGTGGAAAAAAAAAATGCAACACCCACCATTTTAATCTGTAGGGCCTTTGCTTTAACAATATATATAGTGTTTGGGGGTTCAACGTAATTTTCTTGCAAAAAAAAAAATATGTTTTCATGTAAACAAAAAGTGTCAGAAAGGGCTTTGTCTACAAGTGGTTAGAAGAGTGGGTGACGTGTGACATAGGCTTCTAAATGTTGTGCATAAAATGCCAGGACAGTTCAAACCCCCCCCAAATGACCCCATTTTGGAAAGTAGACACCCCAAGCTATTTGATGAGAGCAATGTTGAGCCCATTAAATATTTTTTTTTTTTGTCCCAAGAGATTGAATAATGAAAAAAAAAAAAATATATATATTTTTTTTACAAAAAGTTGTCACTAAATGATATATTGCTCAAACATGTCATGGGCATATGTGGAAATACACCCCAAAATACATTCTGTTGCTTCTCCTGAGTACGGGGATACCACATGTGTGGGACTTTTTGGGAGCCTAGCTGCGTACGGAACCCCAAAAACCAATCACCGCCTTCAGGCTTTCTAAGGGTGTAATTTTTTTATTTCACTTCTCACTGCCAATCACAGTTTCGGAGGCCATGGAATGCCCAGATGGCATAAAACCCCCCCAAAATGACCCCATTTTGGAAAGTAGACACCCCAAGCTATTTGCTGAGAGGTATTGTGAGTATTTTGCAGATCTCGCTTTTTGTCACAAAGTTTTGAAAATTGAAAAAATAAAAAAATTTTTTTTTTTTCTTTACTTTCTTCATTTTCAAAAACAAATGAGAGCTGTAAAATACTCACCATGCCTCTCAACAAATAGCTTGGGGTGTCTACTTTCCAAAATGGGGTCATTTGGGGGGGTTTTGTGCTATTTTGGCATTTTATGGCCTTCGAAACGGTGATAGGTAGTGAGGAGTGAAATCAAAAATTTGCACCCTTAGAAATCCTGAAGGCGGTGCTTGGGTTTCGGGGCCCCGTACGCGGCTAGGCTCCCAAAAAGTCCCACACATGTGGTATCCCCATACTCAGGAGAAGCAGCAAAATGTATTTTGGGGTGCAATTCCACATATAACTATGGCATGTGTGAGCAATATATCATTTAGTGACAACTTTTTGAAAAAAAAAAAAAAATCTTTTTTATTTTTGTCTTTATTCAATCACTTGGGACTAAAAAAAAAAATATTCAATGGGCTCAACATGCCTCTCAGCAAATAGCTTGGGGTGTCTACTTTCCAAAATGGGGTCATTTGGGGGGGTTTTGTACTTCTCTGCCATTTTAGCACCTCAAGAAATGAAATAGGCAGTCATAAATTAAAAGCGGTGTAAATTCCAGAAAATGTACTCTAGTTTGTAGACGCTATAACTTTTGCGCAAACCAATAAATATACGCTTATTGGCATTTTTTTTACTAAAGACATGTGGCTGAATACATTTTGGCCCAAATGTTTGACTAAAATTGAGTTTATTAGATTTTTTTTATAACAAAAAGTAGAAAATCTCTTTTTTTTTCAAAATTTTCGCTCTTTTTCCGTTTATATCGCAAAAAATAAAAATCACAGAGGCAATCAAATACCATCAAAAGAAAGCTCTATTTGTGGGAAGAAAAGGACGCAAATTTCGTTTGGTTACAAAATTGCATGACCGCGCAATTACCAGTTAAAGTAGTGCAGTGCGAAATTGAAAAAAGACCTCTGGTCCTTTGGCTGCCAAATGGTCCGGGGCTGAAGTGGTTAAAGGACAAGGACACAGCTGTGGGTTAGAAATGATTCTCATATCTGTCTGATTTTTGAAAATATTTTATTTTATATTTTCAAAAATTTTTATATATATTTTTTTTAATTCTTTTTATTGTAAGAATATATTTTGCAATACAAAACAAAGCCTATTGGGCATACCCAGGCTTAAGTGAAAACACACATTAAAAGACAAAACAACAAAAGGCAAGGTGGTTGGTAACCAAGACTTAGGGGAACTGGAAGCAAGGTATCTGGAGTGTGCAAAGTAAAAGGGTCGGGTGGTACATTCTTTGTATACAGATCCACATCTAAGCAGTAAACAGAAGCAAAACAGAGTATCCTATGAAGGGGTTGCCGAGGATCCAACAGTATCTCTGGACTCTGTCCAAATATCCCATACTTTGGAGAATTTTATTGGACATCCCCTAGATTCATATGTAAATTTATACAATGGAACCGCTTTATTGACTATATTCTTGTAATAATCTAATGTGGGGGGTTGGGTAGATTTCCATTTAAAGGAGTATAGACGTACGTGAGTGGCACATCTCTATTAGAGTACTAGAAAGCCCCATTATTATTATCAGAGCCTGACCTATTCTCTGATATCTGTAAGAAATTTGTGCCCCTGCCATGCCTCGCTCTACATTTCTCGTTATTTTTTTCTTTTCTACAGATTATCAATCAAGAGCTAGATCACAAAAACTTCCAGAGGAGAGGTCTAGCTGTACCATGACATGTCCCGGCACAGATGGGGGATGCTACACCAGTAGCCCAAGGGAAGATCTTTGGGACACCAATACCATTTGAGGTAAGTACAAGCCAACTATAATTTCCATCCTAAATACAAATTTCTTATACAAAAAGTATGTGGGTGGGGGGAACACAGAGATCTCACCATCACACATATACAGGAGGACACGTAGCGATCTCACCATCAAATACACAGGGGACCATGTAGAGATCTCACCATCACAAATACACAGGAGAACATGTATAGATCTCAACAGCACAGGTGCTTACACCATTCCCATAACCGGAGGGGCTTTCCATCAGTCCTCCCAGGAACCCTGCTATACCATCGCAGGTCCCAACACCACTCTAGTAACCGGATGGACTTTCCACCAGCCCTCTGATGGACCCTGCTATACCATCGCAGGTCCCAACACCACTCTAGTAACCGGAGGGACTTTACATCAGCCCTTACAGGGACCTTGCTATACAATGGCAGGTCCCTATACCAATATCACAAAACGGAGAGACTTTCTATCATTCCTCCAATGGACCCTTGTATACCAGCGCAGGTCCTTACACTATTCCCATAACCAGAGGGGCTTTCCATCAGCCCTTCCAGGGACCCTGCTATACCACCGCAGGTCCCTATACCAGTGTTGTAAACGGAGAGACTTTCTATCCGTCCTCCCAGGAACCCCTGCTATACCATCGCAGGTCTGACATCACTCTAGTAACCGGAGGGACTTTTCATCAGCCCTCTGAGGGACCCTGCTATACCATCGCAGGTCCTGACACTGCTCCAGTGACCGGAGGGACTTTACATCAGCCCTCCGAGGGACCCTGCCATAACACTGCAGGTCCCAATACCACTCCAGAGATCGGGACTTTCCATCAGCTGTCCAAGGACCAGGTACCAACACAGGTCCCCATATTGATGGACACTTCACATCCAGTGCCAATCAATTCAAAAGTGACTTACAGTCAGCGTAACAAGATGAGATCGAGAGGCCATGCCATATGGTAAATGTTAGTGTCTCATGCAGAAAAAAAACTGTCAGGCATTGACTTTCTTTTCAAAATAAAACAAAAATCTTCAGATACACTCCAATTATTTTATTCTGTGGTCTGAAGCTCTGCATCTGTACCATTTCAGAGTGGCACATCTCGTTATTATTTTCTGCAGATTATCAATAAAGAGCTAGATCACAAAAACTCTTCCAGAGGAGAGGTCTAGCTGTACCACGACAGGTCCCGGCACAGGTGGGGGATGTTACGCCAGTAGCCCAAGGGAAGATCTGGGGACACCAATACCATTTGAGGTAAGTACAAGCCAACTATAATTTCCATCCTAAATACAAGTTTCTTATACAAAAAGTATGTGGGTGGGGGGAACACAGATCTCACCATCACATGTATACAGGAGGACACGTAGAGCTCTCACCATCACACATACAGGAGAACGCGTAGAGATCTCATCATCACACATACATAGAACGCGTAGAGATCTCATCATCACACATACACAGGAGAACATGTAGAGATCTCACCATCACACAAACACAGGGGAACACGTACAGGACTCCCTCTCTAATGTTATTTTTTCTTTGTTTATAGGCCCCAAAAGGAGAAGCCACCGATTTCATCGATGGCATGACTTCCTTTTTTTAAACTGCCCCAATATGCCATAAAGTATTTGGAAGTGAGTATAGTCTGACTCTTATTCTACAAATTTATAGACTACAAGTATGGTCCATACCATACCATAACACTGCAATTAATTGTAAAACCTATATGGGAAAAAAGTAAAATATTCTTACTCTACCTTTGGCTTCCGCACTGCGGGGATGACGTTACGCTCCTCCTGGCAATATTCCAGAGAATCCTGAGGATTCAAAGTGTCACAAGAAGCTCCTCCAGCACAGCGCAGGAGAGTTTTCTCATGAAATTTGGTTACTCAGCACTCCCTAGGATCTCGCCAGGGGAACCGTACCTAGGCCCCACATGGAAGTCGGGAGTTTGACCCCATACACACTATTAGATTTTCTGAAGATTCTGGTCTTCAGAATCGCGCCATGCTGCTGTCTTAGTCAATGAGGAGGGGAGTCCTGAGCAGACATGTGCAGAATGAAAAAATGAGTTTCGCTTCGATTCGTTATTTACATAAATTTGTTCAGTTCAATGCAATTCATTCGTTTTTGGAATTAGTTTTGTTTATTCGTTTTTAAATCGATTTGAAAAGTTTTTTGAATCGATTTTCAAATTT
>CM053031.1:86142191-86244716 GCA_028564925.1 Lithobates sylvaticus
AAATCTCTAGCCAGAGATTATGGCAGTCCAGATCCAGGAACAGGCAGCTACGGCTGAACCCCGAACACATGACTTCAACACCTTAAGTACCCTTCCCCAGACTCCTCAGCAGGGCCAGGCGCACCCACTGATTGGCTCCGGGGAATGCTGATACTCAAAACGTCCAACCAGGCCTGGTTCTGGGCCTGTCATGTGTACCTAACCGGCAGAACCCTAGTACAGCCCAGCCAAACTGATGCCAAAGTTAACCTGCACAATTAACCCTCAGAACCCCATTACTGTTCTGAGAGAAAAAAAAACGAAATTTCCACATAGCGGACACCTTATAAAGGTAGAAAAGTAAGCATGATAAAAAATACTTAGACCTGCTATGCAAATCTCTATTTACTGCTCTTGGCTTTTTGCTGCATTATGGAAACATAAAAATGAACCACTTTCTATAGTAGCCGACAAGAGAATGGAATCAACAGGGAGATTTCCTAATCTTCACATGCTTCTTGCACAGCTAGAAGGAGTTGATTAGGTTGGTACAATGACCTTTGGAGCTCACAAATAATTAAAAAAAGAGAAAAATGAATGTCTGTGTACACCAGATATTTTCAAGCATCCCCATAGCTTAAAGTGCTATTCAGCTCCAGTTGGTAACTGCTGAACGCGGATCCTAATGGGAGTGCTGATGGCCACTTTAGGCAAGCTGCTAACAGGATTTCAGTAAGCTTCAAAAAGTGCTGAAGCCTTCTAGCAGCTTGCCTAAAGTGGCCATCAGCACTCCCATTAAGATCTGTGTTTAGCATTTACAAACTGGAACTGAATGGCACTTTGTCATTCTTGCTGTTCACATTGCTCTTATACTGTATAAGATGAAGCCGTATAAAACAGACTTAAAACCTTTAAAGAGGAAGTAAAGCCTCCTCCCAAAAAAAAAAAAAAACGGAACCTGCAAGGCAAAGGCATAATGAGCTAGTATGCATAGAATACTAGCTCATTATGAATAACTTACCTGAGAACGAAGCTCCCGAAGCGGTCCTCATCCACGACCTTCTCCGCCGCCATCAATACCGGAGTGACTTCCGGGTCTCGCCGCTCCAGCGCTGTCATTCGCTGGATCAGCGATGACGTCACTCCCGCGCATGCGCACGAAAGCGGCATATTGCCGTGATCTCGGCAAGCGCAGTGCGCCTGCTTGCCGCTGTCTACGGTGCATGCCTCTTTTTTTCTAAATATCTCCTAAACCATGTAGGTTTAGGAGATATTTATTGGACCTACAGGTAAGCCTTAATCTAGGCTTACCTGTAGGCCAAAGTGGTTTGTAAGGGTTTACAACCACTTTAACATTGCCATTTGAAGCAGGCCTTACAAATGTGCCCAGGTACCCCAAGTGGCCAGAAGGTAATGCTGGCATACTGAATGGTAATCTCTACAAATGATTGAGTTCAGGTGTTTTAACCACACCCATGTTTAGCACGTGCATAAAATCAACACATAACTGTGCAATCTTCTTTAAGAGCTTCAACAAAGCTTGCTGTTCACACTGTGCTCTTAGGGCTTGTTCACAATTGCTCAAAAATACTGATGCTTTTCAAACGCACCTATAGCACCAATGCTTGGTAATAGGTGCATTTGGTAAGAGTTTAATGACGCGTTTTGAGGGTGTCCCCTCTTCCTCAGAGCTCCCCTCCCACCGATTCAGAAACTGTTCCAGCAGCTCATGAGCCTTTCTGAATGGTTTCATGAGAAAGCCAGCGGCCGGCTGTAATAAACTAGACCAGGGTTATGGCTGACATCTTCACTTGCAAACCACAATGTATATAAAGTAAAATAGCTAAAAAAATGTCATAAATTTTGTCTTGATATACAAGTAGCGTCAAGCCTCTAAGTGTAGCAATATGGTTACATTTAAGGAAGGTACAACATTTTAGAAACTCACATGGTTGATGATTAACCACTTTCAAACCAGACCATTTCGCTGGCAAAAGACCAGAGCGTTTTTTGCGATTCGGCACTGCGTCGCTTTAACTGACAATTGCGCAGTCGTGCGACGTGGCTCCCAAACAAAATTGACGTCCTTTTTCCCCACAAATAGAGCTTTCTTTTGGTGGTATTTTATCGCCTCTGCGTTTTTTGCGCTATAGACAAAACGATATCGACAATTTAGAAAAAAACACATTATTTTTTACTTTTTGCTATAATAAATATCCCCAAAAAATATATTAAAAAAATCTTATTTTTTTTCCTCAGTTTAGGCCGATATTCTTCTACATATTTTTGGTAAAAAAAAAAAAATCGCAATAAGCGTTTATTGATTGGTTTGCGCAAAAGTTATAGTGTCTACAAAATAGACGTTCGTTTTATGGCATTTTTATTATTTTTTTTTTTTTACTAGTAATGGCGGCGATCTGCGATTTTTTTTTTTTTTTTTTAATTGTGACTGCGACATTATAGCGGACACGTCGGACAATTTTGACACATTTTTGGGACCATTGTCATTTTTACAGCTATCGGTGCGATTAAATTGCACTGATTACTTTAAAAATGACACTGGCAGTGAAGGGGTTAACCGCTAGGGGGCTAGGTAAGGGTTAAGTGTGTTCTGGGGAGTGTTTCTAACTGTAGGGGGTAGGGCAGTGATGGTGAACCTTGGCACCCCAGATGTTTTGGAACTACATTTCCCATGATGCTCATCTACACTGCAGAGTGCATGAGCATCATGGGAAATGTAGTTCCAAAACATCTGGGGTGCCAAGGTTCGCCATCACTGGGGTAGGGGCTAATGTGTGACAATACACTGATCAGCTCTCCCGATTACAGGGAGAGCTGATCAGTGACACTGTCACTAGGTAGAACGGGGAGATCCTTGTTTACTTTAGCATCTCCCCGTTCTTCCTCTCCGTGAGACGATCGCAGGTATCCCTGCGGCGATCGAGTCCGCAGGACCCGCAACCCGACTCACGGAGCTCGAGACGGGCGCGCGCAATGGCTGGCGGCAAATTCAAAGGGACGTACAGGTATGCCCATTTGCCTGTCCGGGCCATTCTGCCGACGTATATGTACATGCGGCAGTCGTAATATGGTTAAAACAGGCACATCTAAGTATGCAGGCATCCGGGGCAAAGATGTCCACATCCTCACCGCCAATTACGTCGTCCATTCACGCTGCAATCCACGAGCACGTCAAGCCTCACTTTCAGAGTGTACTGCAGGGTAGTCTTTAGGGATGGGCGAATGGTTTGGCCCGAGCATAAGTTCGGGCCGAACTTTGGTTGTTCCGATGTTCTAGCGAACACCAAACAATATGCAGTGTTCGGGGCAAATTCGAAAGCCGTCGGAACACCGTTAATGTCTATGGGACATTAACATGAAATATCAAAAGTGTTCATTTTAAAGGCTTATATGCAAGTTATTGTCATAAAAAGTGTTTGGGGACATGTATCAATGAAAATTTTTTTTTCGGGATTTTAATAATGCTTAAAGTGAAACAATCAAAGTGAAATATTCCTTTAAATTTCGTACCTGGGGGGTGTCTATAGTACCCATGTTGATGGGGACAAGGGCCTCATACCCACAACCCTTGCACGGTGGTTGTGGGGGTCTGCGGGCGGGGGGGTTTATCGGAATCTGGAAGCCCCCTTTAACAAGGGAACCCCAAGATCCCAGTGCCCCTGTTTAAAATGGTAACAGGTACATTGTACACACTTTTTCACACAAAGAAGTGTCAAAATTAAAAAAAAAACCTTAGTTAGACTTACCGGTGACGGTATTTCTACGAGCCTTTCAGGACAGCACCTTGGAGAGAGAGCGCAGCTCCGCCTTTACCCAGGAAACACTGCGTGACAACGCCCCTTTTTAAGATCAGCTGCTTCCACCATGCCTTCAGTTGCCTTCAGTTGTTAGCGGTAATGCTTTATAAAAGTTGAAAAACTGGACCATATGGCAGCCTTACAAATTTGCTCAGGCGATGCTCCGGCCTTTTCTGCCCATGATACCGCTACTGCTCTGGTCGAATGAGGCAAGATTCCTTCTGGAGGCTCCAAACCTAGAGAGGTGTATGCTTCTTTAATAGCTTGCTTTAACCATCTTCCAAGGGTGTTTTTGGAAGCTTTACATCCCTTGTGAGCGCCCTCCATTAAAACAAAGAGTGAGGATGATTTTCTAAAGTCCTTTGTTATCTCCAGATATTTAAGAAGACATCTCCTGATATCCAGGGTATGGAAGGCTTCTTCTCCTGGCCCCGAAGGTGAGGGGCAAAATGTAGGGAGAATAATCTCCTGTGCCCGATGAAATGCAGAGCTCACTTTCGGTAGGAAGGCTGGGTCTGTTTTTAGAACTACCCTATCTGGTAGGCACCTCATGAAGGGCTCTTTGATTGATAGAGCTTGTAACTCGCTGACTCTACGGGCTGATGTTACTGCCACCAACAACACAGTTTTAAACGTTAAAAACTTAAGTGATGATCCTTCTATGGGTTCAAACGGAAGCTTCGTTAGTCCTTGAAGAACCAAAGATAAATCCCATTTGGGAAAAATAATCACAGGTCTAGGCTTTACTTTAGCCATAGCTCTGAAAAAACGAATTATAAAAGGTTCCCCTGACAGGGTTCTTTCCAAAAAAAATTATAAAGCCGCTACCTGCGCCTTGAGCGTACTTGCTGCTAGGCCTTTCTCCAATCCTTCTTGAAGAAACTCTAGAACTGAAATTGTACTAGACAAACTAAAGTCTTTTCTGGAACACCATGTATTATATACTTTCCAGACCTTAAAATAAATGTCTCTTGTCACCTTCTTCCTACTTGCAAGAAGGGTAGTAATGAGTTTTTCTGATAGGCCCTTTTGTCTTAGGATTTGTTCTTCAGAAACCAGGCTGTTAGGTTGAGAAACGCTGGATCTGGATGAAGAAACTTGCCCTGACTCAGTAGATCTGTCCTGTTTGGTAACTTCCAAGGAGGTTTTACTGAGAGGTTCATTAGGGTTGCAAACCACGGTCTTTTTGGCCAATAAGGAGCTATCAGAATTAGTTCTGAGGATTCCAGTCTGAATTTGGCTAATACCCTTGGAATCAGTGAAAATGGGGGAAAAGCGTAGGACAGCTGGAAGTCCCATCTGTGGGCCAGAGCATCTATTCCCAGAGCTTGATCTTGTCTCTGAAGGGAGAAGAAAACTGATACTTTCACGTTTTCTTGTTTTGCGAATAGGTCCACCTGAGGAAAACCCCACCTCTTGGCTATTGTCTCGAATAGATCCTGACTCAGAGACCACTCTGCTTCTCTTACTTCTCTCCTGCTGAGGAGATCTGCCAAGGTGTTTTCTGTCCCTTTTAAGTGGACTGCCGATAGAGAGGCCAAATTGTTCTCTGCCCATCTCAGTATTTGGCAGGCTAATTCCAATAAAGTTCTGCTTTTTGTGCCCCCTTGTTTTGTTAGGTATAACACTGCCGTCATATTGTCCGTCAAGATTTGGACATGCTGACTTTTTAGAAGTTCCTGGAAGGACAGAAGACTCAGATGAATAGCCTTCAACTCTCTCCAGTTCGATGACCTTCTCGCTTCTGGCTTGGACCAAACCCCCTGAATAGTTTGTTCTTCCAGGTGGGCTCCCCACCCCCATGCACTGGCATCTGTGGTCAGTCTTTGGGTTACTGGGAAGGACCAGAGAAGACCTTTTGAGGTGTTTCTCTGGTTCCTCCACCACCAGAGTGATCTTTTTGCTCTTGCCCCTATGACAAACTTTTTCTCCAGAGATTCCTGGTAAGACCAATTTGTCAAAATGTCCGCCTGCAGCGGACGAGCATGCAGTCTGGCCCACTGTACTGCGGGGATTGCTGCTGTCAATAGACCCAGAGCCGACATGGCTTGCCTTACTGAGAACCTTGAATTGGACTGAAGTGCCTTCAGAACTGACTGCATCTTTTCTATTTTTTCTTGGGGTTCGGCGCCGCCATGCCGAGGCCTGGCATGGAACGCTCGTTTCTGAGCACACCCGCAGTCCCCCGAACGCACGGGCGAACGACCTCCAGGAGTCCTTTACTCCTGTGAGCCGACGAAGGAAGGGAACACAGGAACACCTACCCCATCGTTCGGGAAGGTGCTGGGCTGGTCTTGCGAACGTAAGCATAAAGCACTGCCAAAACCCTCGTTTTTTTAAAAGAGAGCGCAGCACCCCTGGTTCCCCAGCAGTGTTCCACCATGGCGGAGGAAACACTAAAACTGAAGGCATGGTGGAAGCAGCTGATCTTAAAAAGGGGCGTTGTCACGCAGTGTTTCCTGGGTAATGGCGGAGCTGCGCTCTCTCTCCAAGGTGCTGTCCTGAAAGGCGAAGGGAGAAAATAAAAACATAAAGACATACTTTGGGACAAATAAAAATGTTCCATGAAGTCCATTCATCTTCTCTCGCTCCGTCGACAGACTGAAAAACAAACAAACCCGCAGGCCGCCACCGAACCGCCTCCATGGGAGGCACCCGCCATATGACACGTCCTCACAGGTGATAGTTCTTTTATAACTGAGGGCGGGGCCACGCGGTGACGTAACCGGGTGGCCCGCCCCCCTCTGCCATCCCGGAAAAGCCATGGGGAAGTCCCCATGCGTCAGAGGGGGGCAGGGTCACCCGGGTAATTGTCGGGTCCCGGCAATACAGATAAAAGTCATTGAAAAAAAAGGGCATGGAATCCCCCCAGTCCATTACCAGGCCCTTTGGGTGAATATTAAGGGGAACCCCAAACCAAAATTTAAAAAAGAATTCCATACCAAGCCCTCCAGGTCTGGTATGGATGTTAAGGGGAACCCTGTGCCAAAAAAAAAAAATGGTGTAGGGGTCCCCCTTAAAATCCATACCAGACCCTTATCCGAGCACGCAATCTGGCATGTTAATGGGGACAAGGGCCTCATCCCCCCAACCCTTTCCCAGTGGTGGTTGTTGTGTGGCCCCACCCTCAGTTATAAAAGAACTGTCACCTGCGAGGACACATCATACGGCGGGTGCCCCCCATGGAGGTGGATTGGTGGCGGCCTGCATGTTTTTTTTTTCTTTTAGTCCGTCGGCGAAGAAGATGAATGGACTTCGTGGGACATTTTTATTTTTTAATAAAGGACTTGTCCCAAAGTGTGTTGTGTTTTTTTACGATTTTGACACTTTTTTTTTGTGAAATGGTAGGAGTACAATGTACCCGTTACTATTTCAAACAGGGGGGCTGGGATCTGGGGGTCCCCTTGTTAAAGGGGGCTTCCAGATTCTGATAAGCCCCCCGCCCGCAGACCCCCACAACCACCGGGCAAGGGTTGTGGGGATGAGGCCCTTGTCCCCATCAACATGGGGACAAGGTGCTTTGGGGGGCTATCCCAAAGCACCCTCCCCATGTGGAGGAGATGTGACCTGGCATGGTTCAGGGGGGCTCTCTCATCCCCCCCCTTTTCCTGTGGCCTGCCACGGATAAGGGTCTGGTATAGATTTTTGGGGGAACCCCCACGCCATTTTCTTTTATTTTGGCACGGGGGTCCCCTTAAAAATCCCTGAAGGGTCTGGTATGGATTTTGAGGGGGACCCCTACGTCATTTTTTTTTTATTTGGCGCAGAGTTCCCCTTAATAACAATGCCAGACCTGAAGGGCCTGGTATGAAATTTGGGGGGGAACCCCACGCAATTTTTTTTCTTTAATTTTTTTAAGTTCCGCTTAATATTCATACCAGAGCCAAAAAGCCTGGTAATGGACTGGGGGATCCCATGCCGTTTTTTTTTTCAATTACTTTTATCTGTATTGCCAGGACTAACAATTCATTATAGCCACGAGTAGTTTTAAATTACTTTTATTCCTTTAGAAATGTAATTTTGTGCAGGGACTGTTGTAAACACGGGAAACATGCGCCACTTTACAGGCATACTATAGACACCCCCCATGTATGAAATTTAAAGGAATATTTCACTTTTATTGTTTCACTTTAAGCATTATTAAAATCACTGCTCCCGAAAAAAATGCCATTTTACTGCATATACAGACTGATTTTACTGTTGTGGGTTTAGTAACACTTTAACTGTGATGTACTTATTTTCAAATCTTAATTAACTGCTTCCGGACCAGCCGCCGCAGTTTTACTGCGGCAGGTTGGCTCCCCTGCGCAAAACCACGTAACTGTACGTTGGCTCGCGGGGCCCGGGTAGCAGCCTAGCACGCGCGCGCTGCACAGTGGGGGGTGCCAATGCTCATGGCCAACTGCCGCAATGATCGCTGGGCACGAGCGATCGTGACCAGGACACACAGAACAGGGACGAGTGACAGATCGTGTGTTCCTATAAGCTAGGAACCACGATCCGGCACTTCTTCTAGTTAGTCCCCTCACCCTTCAGTTAGAATCACCTCCAAGGGAACACAGTTAACCCCTTCACTGCCAGTGACATTTTTACAGAAATCAATGCATTTTTAATCGCACTGATCGCTGTATTAATGCCAATGGTTTCAGAAATGTGTCCAAATTGTCCGATGTGTACACCGTAATGTCGCAGAAGAAAAATGCTATAAATCTATCCCCTATTTTGTAGACGCTATAACTTTTGCGCAAACCAATCAATATATGCTTATTGTGATTTTTTTTTTTTTTACCAAAAATATGTAGAATACCTAAACTGAGGAAATTTTTTATATATATATATATATATATATTTTTTTTTTGGGGGGATATTTATTATAGCAAAAAGTAAAAAATGTGTTTTTATTTTTTTCAAAATTGTCGCTCTTTTTTTACAGCGCAAAAAAGAAAACCACAGAGGCGATCAATACCACCAAAAGAAAGCTCTATTTGTGGGGAAAAAAAGTAAATTTTGTTTGGGTGCAACGTTGCACAATTGTCAGTTAAAGCGACACAGTGCTGAATCGCAAAAGGTGCTCTGGTCAGAAAGGGGGTAAATTCTTCCGGGGCTGAAGTGGATAAAAAAAAAATATAACTGTCATGTTTGTGAAAACAGCGGATTTTTTTTTTTAATGTGAATTATAAATCCTTTAGTTTAGAGATCAGCATACACATAGCCATCTGATATTAGAGTTTTGCACATTAACATAAGATTTATCAATGCTAGGCAAATACAAAGATATAAATTACACATTTTGTATATAAACAAGCAGAATATTGCAGCATGTAGCCATCAGTAATTATGTTTGCTTATGTTATGTACTGGTCGGTGTTCAAACATTTGACAGTTATTTTCAAAGCTCGGCTAAAAATAACTGCCATTATAAAAAAATTAAAAATAAATAAATAAAATTAGCATAATAATGCTGGGTGTTTTTTTTTTTTTTTTGTATTGATCTATATAGGGCAATGGGCTCAGTTCATGAAGCTGGTTGCATAAAGACAAGGATGTCCACTTTCAGTCATATGACTTCCAGTTATTTTCAAATCTTAGTTACAAAAAAATTATTTTTTCATATTCACTCCAAAGACATGCTGGTAGGGTAATTGGCGTTAGGGACCTTAGATTGTAAGCTTCTTGAGGGTATGTGAATGTACAATGTATATGTAAAGCGCTGCATAAATTGACGGTGCTATACAAGTACCTTTAAATAATAATATTTTTAAAAAGACAATTTTCTTTTTTTTTTGTAAATGTGAATTATAAATCCTGTAATTTAGTGTCCTACAGTCCAGACAATATGAGCCGGGACAGTACAGCCAGCCATAAAGAATTTGTACCTAGACAAGTCATTGTGTTATAAAGGACAAGGACACAGCTGTGGGTTGGAAATGATTCTCATATCTGTCTGATTTTTGAAAATATTTTATTTTATATTTTCAACATTTATATATATATATATATATTTTTTTTTTATTCTTTTTATTGTAAGAATATAAATTGCAATACAAAACAAAGCCTATTGGGCATACCCAGGCTTAAGTGAAAACACACACATTAAAAGACAAAACAACAAAAGGCAAGGTGGTTGGTAACCAAGGCTTAGGGGAACTGGAAGCAAGGTATCTGGCGTGTGCAAAGTAAAAGGGTCGGGTGGTACATTCTTTGTATACAGATCCACATCTAAGCAGTAAACAGAAGCAAAACAGAGTATCCTATGAAGGGGTTGCCGAGGATCCAACAGTATCTCTGGACTCTGTCCAAATATTCCATACTTTGGAGAATTTTATTGGACATCCCCTAGATTCATATGTAAATTTATAGAATGGAACTGCTTTATTGACTATATTCTTCCAAAAATCTAATGTGGGGGGTTGGGTAGATTTCCATTTAAAGGAGTATAGACTTACGTGCGTAAAACAATAAGAGTCCTATCAAAGTTCTCATAGATCTAGAGGTAGGTAGTAGGTGAACGAGACCTAACATGCAAACATCAATTGATAGAGGTATTGTAATTGTGGTTATTGTGCAAATACATCGGGCAATTGCTGCCCAAAATCATCTAATGCCCGGACACTCCCAAAACACATGCAGGAACGTGGCAGGGTCAGCTGTACAGCGCCAACATTGTGAGGAGTGTGAAGGATATATCTTATGTAACCGTTGAGGTGTGAGATATACTTTATGAAGAATCTTAAATTGGATTAATCTGTCTCTGGCTGATACCAAGCTTTGCATAGGATAGTCCCAAACATCCTCCCAGTCTTCGGAATCTAACTCAGGGACTTCCTCCTGCCAGCGCGACAATAGTTTGTCGAGGCCAACGTGAACGGAGGGTTGAAGAGACTTATATATTGAAGACAGTGGTTTGCCCAGACTATCCCCCGTAGCATAGCTTCAGTTCTGAACAAGGTTAAGGTTATGGGCGGATTGCCAAATTGCGTCTGAAAGGCATGCCTCAACTGAAGGAACCTAATTTAACCAAAGATGATCAGATTTTGGTCAGTCTTGTTGCTAGCACTTTGGTCAGGACTTTAAGATCGTAATTTAAAAGGGAAATCAGCCTGCAAGAGGCACAGTACCTGGGGTCTTTCCCTGACTTGGGTATGAGTATGATATGTGCCTGATACATGGATGGGGGTAGGGACTGGGACTCATAGCTTTCCGAGAAGACCTTGCACAGCCTGGGAGCTAGGTGTTCAATTTGTAATTTAAATTCTAAAATAAGTATCTACCGGCGCAAATTAAAATAATATTATAATCAAACCATCCAAATTTGTGAAGATGTGTGAATTTGTGTGGTGTGCTGCAGTCAAATAAGGTTCTACTAAAATTAAAACCTGTAAAAATGTATGAGAAAAAAATATATAAAAAATATATATGTGTTGACTGTGCTACCCCTTGTATTATATGTTTTTAAAGTGCTTCAAACAAAATATACATTTAAATATACCACAATAAATTTATAAGTTTGTATACATTAGTGATAATAATAATTAACAAAAATCAATATTTTCTTCTGCTGTTCACCCGTGACTTCCAATATTAATTATTGCGTGCCAAAAAAAACTAATTAATTTAAGCAAAACAAACCAAACGAAACAAAAAAAAAAAAAAAGAAGGAACAATAAATGTCCGTAGTAATTTCTGCTGGTGCTGAGAAAGCAATCTTCAGCATAAAAGTGTTTCAATCTTCCTAATTCTTGTGTCCGTGCTTCCTTTATCCACCACTATAGTGACAACACCACCACCACCATAAGAATTGGCCACTCACCAGATGTTAATATAATGAATGCCTTTGGTTCATTAGTAGGGATAACCACTCCACTCCTCTCAGGTCTATGCTGTTTCCAATATACAGATTTACCAATGTCCAACCTCATAAAAAATGAACAACGATCATTGCGCAGTATGTCTGTGCTTTTATTTATAAAAAGGTAAAAACAAATGGGTTCACTCACATTTTTAAGTGCCTATCAGTTGGCACCAAACTTATCCAGCCACTCGAATGGGTACAGATAGCTGAGGGTATTGCCTGTCTCTCCTATGTCAGCAAGCGTCCCAAGCCTCCTTTTGTTTAACCGGAAGTGACGTAGTCCGTGTTTTAGCAGCCTCTATGCATTTCGCAAACACTCTTGCGTCCTCAGGAAGCTGGTATAAATTTGTAATTTATACCAATTTTCCGGTAATCCGTCAGGTCCGGGAGATTTATTAGGGGGAGAAGAGTTAACTGCTTTAATTAATTTGTGGATAGACATTTCTGCATCTAGTGAGGCAGCCTCTTCATCAGACAGAGTCGACAAGGAAAGTGCGTGCAGAGTGTCAAGCAGGGATGAGAGATCTGGGGAGGGGCTCTGGTGATATAAGGATTGAAAAAACTTTGGAACTCATGTAATATGTCGGCGGTGTTGGTTATAGATTGTCCCGCATCCGAAAGCAGTTCGGAAACTACCGTCAGACGTCCGGAGTCCGCTGCAAGGTTTGCAAGCAGACGTTTTTGTCCCCAGACTCAAACAGCCTGCCAGCCTGTAAGGCAGCATCGGCATGAGTGAGGGAGGGAGGTGAGGTGAAGTTCCAGGTCCCTACAAGCCTGTGCAAGTGAAGAGTAGTTGTCCCCAATGGGGAGGACACAAACTTAGAAGCTGCGTCCGACTCGGCCTGCTCCAGTAGGGACAACTGTGAATTATACTCGACCCTTGCAGTTTTAATAGCTGAGATAAATTGACCATGGGTGAAGACCTTTAAAGGCATCCCACACCAATTGAGGGGATGCAGTGAAGTCATTCACTTTCCAGAAGAGAGGACCCGAGTCCTGCAGCAGCTCCTGCACCCTCCCTATATGAACCCATTTAGAATCCAAGCGCCAGACGCCTGGGGATCTACCCACTCCCATTCACATCGTAATTTCCATCGGGCAGTGGTCCGAGATGCCAGCCGACAAATAGGAAGCACCCCGAATGGCAGATAGCATAAGTCTCGAGCCAAATGCACAATCAATGCGGGAGACAGATTTGTGTGAGGCAGAGTAACGAGAGTAAAAACGGTCTAAAGGGAATTTGTATCTCCAAATCTCTGTTAAGTCAAAAGTGTGTGCCCAGGACTCCAGGTCTAGACGGGATGCTCGCTGGGGATTGGAGGAATCCAAGTCTGCCTGCAAGACCGCATTGAAGTCTCCAGCCAAAACAACTCTAGAGAACTGTGACAATTTCTCCTGGATGGTGTACAGTATGCCAGGAGAAAAGGGTAGGGGGAAATATAAACATTGACAAATGCGTATTTCACAGTACCTATTTCCAGAACTAAGATGATGTATCTGCCTCCCGGATCCAAACCAACCTGTATCATCTTATAAGTAAGAGATTTATGTAGAAGAATGGCGACCCCCTGGCATAACTAGAGTACATAGCGTGAAACGCTTGTTGCACCCATGCTCAATTGAGGGAGAGAATTTTATTCCCCAGGAGGTGGGTCTCCTGTAAAAATAGAATATGTGGTTTGTGGGACTTTGATGAATTTAAACATGAGAGTTCTTTTTACTTGGTTATTGAGACCCCTTATGTTCCAAGAAACTAGTTTTAACTCCATGGGGATGCCCTAAAAGAAGGTAAGTAGGTGGGGGCGGAGTACTGAGATATATAGGAGGGGCCCCGTAACCAACCCGAATGAGGGAAAGGGGACCCGCCCTCCAGGGGAGTCGCCACACCTCCATGGATGCAAGTAATGGATGCATGCAAGTAGTGAAGTAGCATCGATGAGGACACTCCAGCTACTTAAGCAACGCAGTCGGTTACCAAAAAACATTAAACTAGTGAACATAGTAAACATATGGAACTCCCTACCGACTAGCGACCCCAACAACTATGCCAGTCGGTTTGATACCCGGAACTAACTAAACTTTAGTCTTTCCCGAAGAAGTCCGTAGTGCGGTGGCGGTAGCCGATTAAGTTTCTTTAGGAACGGAGAACTTGGTGGGGTTAAGAGCATAACCTAATACTTAACTAGCAAGGTAGTTATTTTTATATTTTACCACTAATACATAACATAAGTTCACATTACATAACCTTATATGTTGTTTACATGTTTATTACTGAACATACACTGCATAAGGTTTTTTTTTGACAAACAAAAAAAGAAAAAAAACAGGTTGTTTTTCTCCTGCTTTGACATCACTTGTCAGTTTGTCAGAGTCCATATAAGTCAGTGCTGCCCTCTGCTGGGTGTCATGTGACCATTTTTTTTGAATATCAGCTAAAAAAATAACTGCTATTTAACCAGTTCCCGACCGGCGCACACATATGTAGGTCGGCAGAATAGCACAGACAGGCAAATGGGCGTATAGGTACGTCCCTTTAAATTTGATGCCGTGCCAGTCGGGACCTCTGTAAGTCCGATCGCAGCGGGAATACCCGCGTTCGTCTTGCGGGGAGGAGGAACGGGGAGATGCTAAAGTAAACAAGCATCTCCCCATTCTGCCTAGCAACAGTGTCACTGATCTCTGCTCCCTGTGATTGGAGCAGAGATCAGTGATGTGTAAAACACAGCCACGCCCCCCACAGTTAGAAACATGCCCCTAGGAGACAGTTAAACCCTACACTGCCACCTCCTGGTTAACCCCTTAACTGCCAGTGTAATTTACACAGGAATCAGTGCATTTTTATAGCACTGATTGCTGTATAAAATGACAATGGTCCCATAAATGTGTCAAAAATGTCCGATGTGTCCGCCATAATGTCGCAGTCACAATAAAAATCGCTGATTGCCGCCATTACTAGTAAAAAAAAAAAAAAGATATTAATAAAAATGTCATAAAACTATCCCCTATTTTGTAAACACTATAACTTTTGCACAAACCAATCAAATTTTTTAACCAAAAGTATGTAGAAGAATACGTATCGGCTTAAACTGAGGAAAAAACATTTTTTCATACATTTTTGGGGGATATTTTTTTTGTTTATAACGCAAAAAATAAAAACCGCAGGGGTGATCAAATACCACCAAAAGAAAGCTCTATTTGTGAAAAAAAATGAAGTCAACTTTGTTTGGGAGCCATGTTGCGACGCAGTGCAGAATCGAAAAAGTGGTCTGGTCTTTGGCCAGCAAAATGGAAGTGGTTAAAAAATAAAAAAATGCTGATTAAATTTTTTTAAACCTTTGTTTAGAGTCCTGCAATACAAAGACAATATGAGCCAGTAAATTGCAGCCAGTCATATAGAATATGTACATAGAGAAGTCATTGCACTACACAGGGCGATGGGTATTAACAAGGACGTGGCTGTGCGTTATAAAGGATTCTGATATCCACCCATTTACCAACCATTCATCATTGCATAACATAACATAAGCACCCATTTACATAACATTACATGATTATTACATAACATACAGTATGTTGAATAAAGTTAAAAAAAAAAAAAAAAAAAAAAAGACATCGTATGAGCCTTGGCCAGGAGCGTCAGCAAAAAATGAAATCCAGCAGAGGGCAGCAGCTTATACAGTATCAGAGTCCAGAGTCAGTGCTGCCCTCTGCTGGATTTCATTTTTTGCTAACCCTCCTGGTGGTAGATTTCTCTCCAGAATTCTGTTGGATTTTCAATACGATTTATAAAGAACTTGTGTCTGCTTCTGGAAGATGAATAGTTACACCACTTCAGTAACTGGAGGGACTTTCCATCAGTTTACTGTCTGCAATGTAGCTGCAATCTCCAATATATAGGGAGAACAAAAAGGGAGTTGAAAGTACGCATTAAAGAACACATCCAGAAGATCATCAAAGGCTGTCCCAAACATAATGTCTCACGACACTTTGCCTTGGTACACAACAAGGACCCAAACCAGTTGCGGTTTTGGGGGGTGGAACAATACAATCCATCTTGGCGAGGTAGCCACAGAGTAAGGGTAATCAGCCAGAAGGAATCGATGTGGATTTATTCCATGCGGACACTAGTTCCAGAAGGGTTGAATGTGGAGTTCGATCTCAATTGTTTTTTAAGCAATTTTTAAGCAATTTTTAACTTAACCTTTTACACATTCATATACACACACGTCATTTTTATTTTTATTTTATTTTTATTCTTATTGAGCATTCACAGACATCACTTTATGTCCTAAGGCTTCAAGCACAATGACGTATTCATCATGACATTTAACCATTAATATTAATTTGATATAATGTTAATTGTGCTTATATATTGTGTCCAATATGAAATAGTCCGGCATGGCATTTCCGGTAACCAGTCCTTGATAAGGGAAGAGGGTGGTCATATAGGACATCAACCTACATAAAGCGTAAAAATACCGATGGTTCTTATTCATAAACCATATGCCCACCACTTATCAGGATTTGGAATAGATCACCCAAATAGGGTCCACTATGAGAATATTAATGATCATATCTTTTATCCATTCATTCGTATTCTAGATGTCTCAATGATAGATATTTTTTAATAACTCTTAGTCGTGATATGGAAATAATTAACAATATAACATCTTTGAATGTTTTCAAATATTTTTAAATATTTTTAAGATAATTTTGACTACATTTTAAATACATTTTAATATATTTTTCCTTTATATTTAGTCTGATGAGAACATTTCTGTTCCACAGACATCTTGTATTTTATTCATCCATCTATTGATTGTCTTGCTGCATTTATTATTACTATATTTATATATCTTGGTATACATTGTGTACAACCAGAACGGTTTTCATACACCTTTTTTATCTAGCACCCTTTAATATTTAGGTCCAACTTCTCTTCACATATTGGATGTATTTACATTATCATACACCACATATATACATAAAACGTGGTAAGCCAAAGGACTGTTTGCATAGGCGTGAGGAGAACATCACTAAGACAACCAGCCAATTGTCAATAAGTGACGTTCCTATGGTCTTTAACCATCACCATTCCGGGCCACCTATGAATGGCTATGGCGGGTCTGGTTTTACATTTTCCACCGTGCAGTCCGTCTGCTGTATTCACAAGAAGGGACAATGTCCATTTGATCTATGCACATCCAGCGGATGGAATAGGATGTAATATACAGATGAACACTCAGCTATTTAAACATCATTATGTCACTATTTGACCTCCGTTTATTACAGTATTCGACACTAAACATGTCCGCGATACAGAGCGCTACAAGACCACTAGAAAATGGCCGCGCTTTGTTTATCTTCACGGACCGCGGCAAAATGGCCGCTACTGCACTTCCGTTTCACACACATAAAAGACAGTCCCATACAACCAATCAGCATCCCCTGATGAAGTCACGAGGTCACGTGACGCAATGCGTAGGGATTGGTCGGACGTAGGATACCGGAAGTGCTGTGTTTTAATGTAAGCATTTATTTTTGATTAAATATATTTGTGTTTTGGCATACTTCACGATTGGGTCCCCCTTCTTTCTTCTTTGTCTCTGCCTTCACCCCCATTGATATCGGGAACGAGTTATAGCTGCGGGACCGCAGCACTGCAAATCAATAAGTGGAGGGTTTTTCCTGGGTCCACAATTTTGATGAAGTGGACACTCTACGTATAGGATATATTGAATACACACAGACCCGACCGGCAGGCTCTTAAGGAGGAATCCGGAATTGGAGCTGATTATCCATACTGGCCTGGATGCGTATTTTTATCGATTGAGAGGTGAGAGGCTAGTGAGCACCATCTAGGATTAGGTCCTCACCACCCATTACCCCACACTTTTGAAGAGAGGCAATACCATTGTTTTTTAAAGTTTTAAGAGACTATGAGAGATTTACACTAAGGGGGTCACTATCATCATTTTTCTCTCAGATTTTATTCCTCTGGTGGACTTTATTTCAATTATTTATATATTTTTTTCATTTACTGTGGTTCACATTGTGCATGTGTTTATTTTTACATCCGATTCACATATTTATGTATTTGGATTTTATTCACTGTTGCGAGTTTTAGCACTTGTTGCACTCTTTTAGTCACATGGATATGAGCTTTATGTGATTGAATATTACCTTTATTTTTATTGTATGTGATTTATCATTAATACGTTCAGTGTAGATTTCACTTTTTTAGTCACTTGTGACCACCAATTTATTATACACATTTGTTTTTATACACCATTATATTGTCAAGGTGCACTTTTAGCGCAAAATCATCATTCATCATTTACATAACATTACATGATTATTACATAACATACAGTATGTTGAATAAAGTTTAAAAAAAAAAAAAAAGACATCGTATGAGCCTTGGCCAGGAGCGTCAGCAAAAAATGAAATCCAGCAGAGGGCAGCAGCTTATACAGTATCAGAGTCCAGAGTCAGTGCTGCCCTCTGCTGGATTAAATTTTTTGCTAACCCTCCTGGTGGTAGATTTCTCTCCAGAATTCTGTTGGATTTTCAATACGATTTATAAAGAACTTGTGTCTGCTTCTGGAAGATGAATAGTTACACCACTTCAGTAACTGGAGGGACTTTCCATCAGCCCTACCAGGGACCCTGCTATACCACCGCAGGTCCCTACTCTATTCCAGTAACAGGAGGGACTTTCCATCAGCCCTCACAGGGACCTTGCTATACCATGGCAGGTTCCTATACCACCATCTTAATAGGAGAGACTTTCTATCATTCCTCCGATGGACCCTGCTATACCGGCTCAGGTCCTTACACCATTCCCATAACCCGAGGGACTTTCCATCAGTCCTCCCAGGGACCCTGCTATACCACCACAGGCCCCTATACCGATGTTGTAAATGTAGAGACTTTCTATCAGTCCTCCCAGGAACCCTGCTATACCATTGCAGGTCCCTACAACACTCCCATAACCGGAGGGGCTTTCGATCATCCCTCCCAGGGACCCTGCTATACCATCGCAGGTACCTATACCAGTGTTGTAAACAGAGAGACTTTTTATTAGTCCTCCCAGGGACCCTGCAATACCATTGCAGGTCCCGACATCACTCTAGTAACCGGAGGGACTTTTCATCAGCCCTCTGAGGGACCCTGCTATACCATTGCAGGTCCTGACACTGCTCTAGTGATCCGAGGGACTTCCCATCAGCCCTCCGAGGCAATCAGCGTAACAAGATGAGATCGAGGACCACTCCATATAGTAAGTGTTGGTGTCTCAGCAGAAAAAAAAAAAAACTGTCAGGCATTGACTTTCTTTTCAAAATAAAAAAAAAAATCTTCAGATACACTCTATTTTATTCTGTGGTCTGAAGCTCTGCATCTGTACCATTTCAGAGTGGCACATCTCTATTAGAGTACTAGGAAGCCCCATTATTATCAGAGCCTGACCTATTCTCTGAGATCTGTAAGAAATTTGTGCCCCTGCCATGTCTCGCTCTACATTTCTCGTTATTTTTTTCTTTTCTGCAGATTATCAATCAAAAGCTAGATCACAAAAACTCTTCCAGAGGAGAGGTCTAGCTGTACCACGACAGGTCCCGGCACAGGTGGGGGATGCTATGCCAGTAGCCCAAGGGAAGATCTTTGTGACGCCAATACCATTTGAGGCAAGTACAAGCCAACTATAATTTCCATTCTAAATACAAGTTTCTTATACAAAAATTACGTGGGTGGGGGGAACACAGATCTCACCATCACACATATACAGGAGGACATGTAGAGATCTCACCATCACAAATACACAGGAGAACATGTAGAGATCTCACAAGCGCAGATCCTTACACCATTCCCATAACCGGAGGGGCTTTCCATCAGCCCTCCCAGGGACCCTGCTATACCACCGCAGGTCCCTATACCAGTGTTGTAAACAGAGAGGCTTTCTATCAGTCCTCCCAGGAATCCTGCTATACCATCGCAGGTCCCTACAACACTCCCATAACTGGAGGGACTTTATCAGCCCTCCCAGGGACCTTGCTATACCATCGCAGCTCCCGACACCACTCTAGTAACCGGAGGGACTTTTCATCAGCCCTCTGAGGGACCCTGCTATACCATCGCAGGTCCTAAACTGCTCCAGTGACCGGAGGGACTTTCCAACAGCCCTCCGAGGCAATCAGCGTAACAAGATGAGATCGAGGACCACTCCATATGGCAAGTGTTAGTGTCTCAGCAGAAAAAAAAAAAACTGTCAGGCATTGACTCTTTTCAAAATAAAAAAAAAATCTTCAGATACACTCTATTTTATTCTGTGGTCTGAAGCTCTGCATCTGTACCATTTCAGAGTGGCACATCTCTATTAGAGTACTAGAAAGCCCCATTATTATCAGAGCCTGATCTATTCTCTGAGATCTGTAAAAAATTTGTGCCCCTGCCATGTCTCGCTCTACATTTCTCGTTATTTTTTTCTTTTCTGCAGATTATCAATCAAGAGCTAGATCACAAAAACTCTTCCAGAGGAGAGGTCTAGCTGTACCACGACAGGTCCCGGCACAGGTGGAGGATGCTACTCCAGTAGCCCAAGGGAAGATCTTTGTGACACCAATACCATTTGAGGTAAGTACAAGCCAACTATAATTTACATTCTAAATACAAGATCTCACCATCACACATATACAGGAGGACACGTAGAGATCTCAACATCACAAATAAACAGGAGAACTTGTAGGGATCACACCAGCGCAGGTCCTTACACCATATTCCCATAACCGGAGTGGCTTTTCATCAGTCCTCCCAGGAATCCTGCTATACCATCGCAGGTCCCGACACCACTCCAGTAACCGGATGGACTTTCCACCAGCCCTCCGAGGGACCCTGCTATACCATTGCAGGTCCTGAAAACATTCCAGTAACTGGAGGGACTTTCCACCACCCCTCTGATGGACCCTGCTATACCATCGCAGGTCCTGACACTGCTCCAGTGACTGGAGGGACTTTCCATCAGCACTTACAGGGACTTTGCTATACCATGGCAGGTCCCTATACCAATATTGCAAATGGAGAGACTTTCTACCATTCCTCCAATGGACCCTGCTATACCAGCGCAGGTCCTTACACCATTCCCATAATCAGAGGGGCTTTCCATCAGCCCTTCCAGGGACCCTGCTATACCACCGCAGGTCCCTATACCAGTGTTGTAAATGGAGACACTTTCTATCAGTCCTCCCAGGAACCCCTGCTATACTATCGCAGGTCCCGACACCGCTCTAGTAACCGGAGGGTTAGTGTCTCGGCAGAAAAAAAAACTGTCAGGCATTGACTTTCTTTTCAAAATAAAAAAAAATCTTCAGATACACTCTAATTATTTTATTCTGTGGTCTGAAGATGTGCATCTGTACCATTTCAGAGTGGCACATCTCTATTAGAGTACTAGAAAGCCCCATTATCAGAGCCTGGCCTATTCTCTGAGATCTGTAAGAAATTTTTGCCCCTGCCATGTCTCGCTCTAAATTTCTCGTTATTTTTTTATTTTCTGCAGATTAATAATCAATAGCTAGATCACAAAAACTCTTCCAGAGGAGAGGTTTTTTTTTTAACTCTTTAATTTTTATTTTTATTTTGAATGTAAGACATTTACAAGCAAACATTAAAACACACGTGATCCTTGAGGATATAGTGGTAGTTGATTAATAATAATGATAGAAATTTAATACAAAAGATCACTTCATGTTACCTGGTCAAGTGCTCCCCTCCCCTATCCCTCCCATGATCCCCCCCCCCTATACACACACTACTGGTTCCCGGGTTCAAAAAGTCGGCAGGACGGGCGCGCGGGCCAAGGGAGGAAAGGGGCCCCCGGGCCCACCCCGCTGCCAGGGTAATCATGGTGACTTTGAGGGATTTATGGGCGCGGGGGCGCCGGGGGGAAGAACTGTCCACCCCGTCGCCTCCCACCCTTGGCCTGTGGCCCAGCTCACACACCCAGGGACTCCATATACGGGCAAATTTCTTAAGGTTATTCGGCCGAATAAACATTGCCCTCTCGCACCATATCATAGAGTTAATCGCCTCAGACCAACTCGCCGAGGAAGGAGGGGTCCTAGCTTGCCAGTTCAACGCTATTAGGCGCCTTGCCTGGTACAGGCATCTCAGCAAGGCAACTTTGGTAGGGGATGATATGTTACCCTCCTCAAAGATTCCCAGAAGGCAGGTCCTAGCCTCTGGTTCCAGGGTGGTCCCAAAGATTCTATTCAGGCTGTCCACTATTTCTACCCAATACCGGAATAGCTTTGGGCACTTCCATACCATATGAAGAAGATCGCCTGGCGCCTTGCATCTTGGGCATTCGTCTCTGGGCTTTCTACCGAATTTAAACAGTTTTTGGGGGGTATAATAGGCTCTGTAAATTAGGAACAGGTGGGAAACCCTTTGCGAGGGGGATGTTGACACCAGGCCGCCCTGTTCGAGGACCCGGTCCCATTGTTCCGAGGTAATTGGCCCTAAGTCTTTTTCCCATCCCTTTCTACTACTCTCAGGTCCCTTGGTACTCATGGCTCTGTTTCCCAGGGTATCATATATCCTGGAAATCAGGCCCCTCATTGATCTCGGCTTCGTTATTTCCTGGAATAGGGGGGTCTTAACCCAATTAATCGTCGAGGATCTAAATTGGGCCTGAATACCGTGTCTGACCTGCAGGTATTTGTAAAAAGACCTATTTGGAATATTAAATTGTCATCTCAGGTCCTCGAATGACTTCAAGTGGTTTCCCTCATATAGCTGGATTAACCGGCTGATACCCTGCCTTTCCCACTCTGGAGATCTCTCTATGCCCTTTATTTCCCCTAGATTCTTGTTATACCATAGGGGGGTATACTCATTCAACCCATTGTATCCCATTATTGACTTTACTACCTTCCATACTCTGGTCATCAAGTCACTCGTCGGACACCTATGGGTGAACGAGTCTGCCTCCAGCACCTCTATTAATGAGTTATGGGGAGCGCCCAGTATCGCCAATCTATTGCCACCACACCCACTTGCCAAGAGCCCGCCATTTGCCATTTGCTGAAGTTGAGCCGACAAAAAATATAGCCGTGGGTGCGGAGTCGCCGTCCCCCCCCTCCCAATAGGGAGCTGCAATGTTTGTAGGCCGATCCGGGCTTGACCCTTTTTCCAGATTAAGTCCCTAAACAGGGATTCAATCTTCTTAAACCATTTCTGGCTAATCCAGACTGGAGAATTATGGAGAATATAGAGAACTTGCGGGAGCCAGATCATCTTAATTAAATTGCAACGCCCTGCTATGGATAGGGGGAGGCGACTCCATATCTCCACTTTTTGTTTTAGTTTAGTCAATAGCGGGGCTAGGTTATCGCTGATATAATGGTTTGTGTCGCTAGAGATCCATACCCCCAAATATTTAAGCTTGGTCACCACTTCGAGGGCCGAGGTTATAGTGGGTGTCTGGTCGGCACACCGAACCAACGGTAGCAGGGCTGACTTGCTCCAATTGATGGCTAGGCCGGAATGTTGCCGAAATTCCTCCATCATGCGCATCACTACCTCGAGTGAAAAGTTGATATCGCCAATAAAAAATAAAACGTCGTCGGCAAAGAGTGCGATTCTTTCCTCCCCCGACTGGCGCCGGAATCCCTGGAGATCCGGACGCATCCTCGTCAGGATCGCCAGGGGTTCCATTGCCAGTACAAAAAGGAGGGGGGACAGGGGGCATCCCTGCCTCGTCCCCCTTTCCAACTGAAACAACTCGGAGTAGTCCCCGCCCACTCTGACTTTAGCTCTAGGCTCATTGTATAAAAGTTTAATCCATTTAATGAAAATAGGCCCAAAACCAAATCGCTCCAGGACCAGCCATAGGTAGTCCCATTCCAGGCTGTCAAACGCTTTAACAGCATCCAGGGCCAAAATGGCCTTGGGGCTTGTATTATCCGTTGGAGTTTTCATATTAAGAAAGACTCTTCTGATATTGGTGCTAGTTGACCTGCCTGGAATGAAACCTGACTGGTCCGGGTGGATTAGCTTGTGTATGCATTTGTTTAGTCGAATCGCCAAAACCTTTGCTAAGATCTTAATGTCGGAGCATAGCAGCGAAATTGGGCGGTACGAGGTAACTTCCTGCTGGTCCTTCCCCTCTTTAAGTATCAGAATGATATTAGCCTCGAGCATCGAGGTGGGCAGTCTACCCCCGTCCAATGCCCATCTCAAAGTTTCCAACAATTCGGGCAACAATACCTCGCCATACCGTTTGTATAGCTCTATTGGCAGCCCGTCGGGGCCCGGGGACTTTTGATTGGGCATTGCTGCCACTGCAAGTCTCAATTCCTCTATAGTTACTGGCGCCTCCAATTCCGTTTTATCATTGTCGGATAGGTTTGGGAATGTTATCTGCTGTAAAAATTCAGATACTGCTGTCTCGCTCCCTTTCCTAGAGGATTTATAGAGGGTTTTATAATAGTTGTCGATAAGGTTCGTTATCTCCAATGGATCGGTAACTAGATCCCCGTTTGCCCTCCTAATTGCTGGGATTGCTGAAGGGGAACTATTGGTTTTGACCAGAAGAGAGAGGGTATGGCCTACCCTTTCACCCTCGCCAAAATAATATTGCCGCTGAAAGATTCGCCTATTCTCCATTTTCTTAGTAAGTAGCATTTTATAGGTTTGTTGTTTATTGAGCCATTCCCCCATACTAGTAGGGGTCGGGTTTTCTACATAGCGGCGTTCTGCTAGGGTTACCTCACTACTAGCTTCCCTTTCTTGCTCTCTCGACCGCCGCTTAATTGCTGCCATCTTCTGGATTAGCAGTCCTCTTGTATAGGCCTTTAAGGAATCCCAAATCACCCCAGGCAGCGCTGAACCCGCGTTTATTTGTATAAACTCCCTTATGCTAGTGGTCAAATCGCAGGGATTGTCAATCAGTTCAAGCCAGCAGGGATTGATCTTCCATTCCCTATAGCTGACTCTACCCCCAGTGCTTATGTTGAGCGTCAGCGGGGAGTGATCTGAGATCCCCCTCAAGCCATACTCTATATCTCTCACCAACAAGTTCACCTCATCATTCCCCAGGGCCATATCGATTCTAGAGAGGGTACGGTAGGAATCTGAAAAGCAATAGTACAGCCTATCATGTGGTAGTGCCGCGTACGCCATATGTCACTTAACCCTATTTCCCTCAGAAACCGTGACAGGCGGTTCCCCTCTCCCGCCCTAGGTCTAGCGGGTACAGGGAATCTATCTAGTCCCGTGTCTAACACCTCGTTGTAGTCCCCTAGGGCTATCATTGGAATACCTGGTTTATCCAGAGCGAACTCAAGTAGTTTATACAGAACCTCGAGCTTAAAAGGGGGAGGTATATAGATATTTGCTATAATGTAAGGCTGACTACCAATCAAGCAAGACAGGAATATATAGCGACCCTGTTCGTCAATAGAGATTCCGCTACAGGAAAAAGGTACTCCTCTCCCTACCAAGATGCTCACTCCCCTGGAGTAGGAGGAATGGAATGAGTGGTATTGGGCCAAGAACTTGCGACTAGATAGCTGAGAGGCTGTATCGGGAGTAAGATGCGTTTCCTGGAGCAACAGTATTCCGGGTCCCTTCCCGTCCAATGCCGACAGGACTAACGCACGTTTATTTAAGCTACCCAGGCCCCGGGTATTCCATGAGACCAGCTTTACTCCGTCACCCGCCATAATAGGTCTAACTGCAGGACGCGGGGGGGGGGGGGGGGGGGGGGGGGGGGGGCCCAACAGCGAACCGGTGAGCCCACCCATCCCCCCCACCCCCCCCCCCCCCCAACTCCCCCACCCCCCCGCCCACGCACCAGCCCCCACCGACCTTATAAGAACCAGCAGTGTGTGTTACCCCAATCTTCCCTAGACCTACCCACCCCCCCCCCCCAATCCCCCGCCCCCCTCCCCCCATGCCCAACTGGGCCACCCCCATGAGGCTTGTGTGCGACCCAACCATACACCTCCCACCCAGCCGCACAGGTGTCCCATCCCAACCATAATACTGTATTAAATGAACAATCCTAGTCCAACCCTTCCCAGTGGTATCAACCTTAGATACTAATATACAAACAGTTAACCTACCCTCCTAGGCAGGGTGAGGAGAGGAAAGGAGGGGGAGGTGTGAAAATCCCCCCCCCCCCAATGCCCACCGTGATCCCACCCCATTGTGCAATTGGCAACGTGTTATCCACTGAAATGAACGAGAAGGAGAAGCAGGGGCTTCCGCGGGTACCCCGCCCCTGCCCCTCGATCCCAGTCCAATACCAGTGGAGAGAGAAAAGAAAAAGGAAACCCCCCCCCCCCCCGTTATTATAAAACATTTGTGATATGATTGACCAATAGCCAGTGTCATGAAAAAAAAAAGAAACAGAGAAAAAAAGTCGAGCATTTGCAGTTTGTGACATCCCGATCAGCCCCACCCCCCTCCCCCCAACCCAGTGTCATTGGTGCAGTAGGCAATAGTACAGTGTGATTTATTCAGGGTAGGGAGAGCGAGGAAAAGGGAGAGAGAAGAAAAAGGAAAAAAAAGAAAAAAAGGAAAAAAAAAAAAAAAAAAAAGAAAGAAAGGGAGATATCCTACCCTCCCAAACAGGGGTTATAGTGACTGTGTATTAACCGTCCAGTGGACAAGGGGAGGAGTGGGGGCGTCAATAGAGGCCCCCACCTCCAACCCCCAGTCCCGGTCAAATATCAGTGCAGTGGTACAAAAAACGTTATTAATATGTTAATGATAATATAATTAGTGGTGTTCCCCTGAACCCCCATCAACCCCCCTCCCCCCCCACCCCCCGGCCCAGTGCCTTTAATGTAGTGGACAGTGTCATAGTTAAAGGTAAAAAGGGGATAATAACAAAAAAAAAAAAAAGGGGGGGGGGGGGGGGGGGGGAGGGGGGGGGGGAGGGGGGGGGGGGGAGAGGGGGGGCACAAAGGCCCATGAAAACAACATATAACAACAAAAAAAAATAAACGACCTAGGCCCTCCATCGACCCCCCCCCCTCCATAACAAATGTCCCCGGCTCTCTCAAAGATCTTCTCTATGTTCCTCCATCCATCTCTCAACTTCGGCAGGCGTGTTAAAATACAGGGTCGAGCCCATAGCGGTCACCCACAGGCGGGCAGGGTACAACAGGGCATATGCGATTTTATGTCGCTGAAGAGTACGTTTAACTGGGATGAATTCTGCCCTAAGTTTCTGGAGGTCCGGGGAAAAATCCGGGTAGAAGGAAACCCTAGCCTCATTGAAGAAAATGTCCCCCAATTCTCTAGCCTTGCGGAGTAAAATCGCACGGTCGTTGTAGTTTACAAATTTCAGTAGTAGTGGGCGAGCCCGCTCATCGTTTTGTCGGGGTCTGGTAGGGACTCGATGGGCTCTCTCGATCGCAAATAATGGTGTAAAAGAGGAGTCTCCAAATATTTCCTTGAGCCAGGTTTCCAAAAAGACTACGGGATTGGGGCCCTCACTCCTCTCGGGTAGACCTATTAGGCGCATGTTGCTTCTGCGACTTCTATTTTCTAAATCATCGAGCTTGGCGGCCTGTTTGGCCATTTGCTTCTGTAGGCCTATGATTTTTTCCTGTAATGGGGGGAGTTCATCATCGATCGTGCTTAACCTCGCCTCAAGCGCCGTGGTCCTTTCCACTGTACTACTCAGTAACTGACTCATTGCAATTAGCTCGGTTTTTATGCCACTCAATTGGCTGTCCAAGCCAGATATAGAGTCCTTGCAGGCATTAACGGCATCAAGTATGACCCTAAGTGTGGGTTCCTCCTGGCCCCCTGTTGTAGAGCATGCCAATGAGTTTGTTGCCGCCTGTGCCGCCTTACCCTCCCCAGGGTCTTTATTGTTCGTGGTTCCTCTAGCAGGTAAAGTGGTGGCGTTCAGTGATAATTGGCTGGAGTTTCTTCTATCAGCCGCCACCCCCTGGGTCTTTGCGTGTGTCACTGGTAATTGATGCCCCCCCTTACTTGGTGATTGTGTAGGAGCGTGGGCATGGGCAAAGCGCTCGAGTTTTGCTGCGGCAGCGGCGGACACCTGGTTTGCTTTCTCCTTGGCTGAACGGGTTTTTTGGCCCCCTTCCAGGTGCGCCGTCTCATCGGCGGCGCGTTTGCTAAGCATGGTAAAGTTTCCAAAAAAAAAAAAAAAAAAAAAAAAAAAAAAAAAAGAAAAGGAAGAGGTCTTCCCCCCTCCCTACTCCCTCCCTCCTAGTGGTGATCCAATTTGATCAATGATTTTTGGGGACCTTATAGTCCTGCGGCTCAGACCCAAATGTTATTTTAAATAAATGTCAAATGAGAGGTCAGAGAACACCAAAAAAAAAAAAAAAGGAGGGGAAAAGAAAGCACAACTTAACAGTCCAGCACCACAGGGGGGGGCCCTCCTCGATTCCTCTTCCCGGCAAGGCAGCAATATGCTAATATAAACAACAGTGGTCACACCTGGGGGACTCCAAACTCACAAATGAACCCCGAGTTCTCACATTGCCTCTACCAGGTAGCACACAGTCAATTCAATCAGACCAGGGGGACGGTCTTAAACACCTGGCATGTTGCCCCCTCTCCCAGGCTCACCCCGTTACCTCAATCCTGTGGACCGTCCATAACCCAATGCTCGGGCGATGCGAGGGACAAGCTATCCTGGGGGAGTAATGCACAGGCTTCTGTCAGATCAGGGCTTTACTCACGGCTCCACACAGGCACACGGAGGGATCCAGCACTCAGGAGGGATAGGAGAGGCGGAGCACGTCAGCTCGATCCATTGCGGGTCCCGCACGGGCTACTCTCGGTATCCACACAGGTACACGGAGATCCGGCAGTCAGCGGAGGGGGTTGGAGAGGGTCGAAGAGAGTTAAAGAGGCTGCCCGCTGCAGTTCCTGCCACAACGCCAGCCCGCATCAGCGGGAAGAGAGGCAAAGAGGAAAGCGGGCGGCGTTGCGAACAAGGCGAGCGCCAGCCTCACTTCAGGCACAAGCCCTGCGCAGTGTGCCAACAACAGTGGTTCGTCCGGCGGGACGCTCAGAGCGGTGAAGTTCTCACAGGCAGCATCCAGCAGACTGGGAGGGCGGTTAGAGGATCGGAAGTGGGACGGAACACCTGAGCTGCATGCTCACTCACTCACTCACTCACAGCTACGCCCATTTAAGCCCCATACACACGGTCGGACTTTTTCATCAATTTGGTCCGATCGGACAAGGTTGTTGAAAAATCAGACCGTGTGTATGCACCATCGGACAGTGTTCGTCGGTTTGTCCGTCGGACAAAGTCTTATCTCCTGCTGGAAAGATTTGCCGTCAACCCGGTCCGATCACACCAAATCCGAGCGTGTGTACGCTTGTCCGACGGACAAAGTGCTACGCATGCTCAGAAGAAATTCTGTGACGGAAGCGCTCGGTCAGGTAAAACTACCTTTCCTAATCGACACAGCACATTCGTCACGCTGCAATGTTAAAATGTCTTTAATGCAGCGCATTCTCTTTTTCTTTACAATGCAACAAGAATGACATCTTTTAGCTGCTCCTATTCACCCGCACTTCTCACAAACTTACTTCTTTATTACTTTGCAGCATTTATACACTACATGTTTATTTTTACTCAGATCGTAATACAATCTTTCTTATTTTTTTACCCTGATTTTTTTTTTTTTTTTGGGGAATACATATTTGAAGGAGATTTTTTTTGTTTTTTGGAGGGGGTTTGTATGTCTCAACTTAGCAAAACGACATTATTAACATTTGTATTTCTTGCTTACATTTACTAGGAGTTTGTTGGTTGTTGGTGCCCCTTGTTAATTCTACTTTAGGATTAGTGAAATGTACCTGCCTACTCAAAGAAAAACTGTCATTGTAGAAAAGTAAAACACAATAGTCAATGATTATTTCAAATCAAAAAAACCTTTATTTAGGTCTCAGCAACAGACCAAAGAGGAACGCAGCCATGGTGAAACTTGGGGAATTTGCAAAGCCTTGGACACCCATGGCAACCATCATTTTACAGACTTAAACAATTGGGGGCATGAAGACTACCTATCTAAATAATAAGGGAGCGCAATCTGGTCCTGAAGTCCAAAACATCCGGAACTGCAGCAGATGCCATCTAGGTCCCCAGGCTCTGGTACTACGAGAGGCTCCATCTTCTCTCAGACCAGACTGAATCAAGGTCATCACTCTCTTGTCTTCCTTGTACGCTTCCTTCCACGCCGTGGTGCTGGTGCTGGTGCTGGTGGGGTGGCAGAAGGAGGAGGAGGAGGCGGAGCAAGGTCACTCTCGCAAACATGTGTGAGGGGAGTCATCTCCCCAGCCATCCCCTCATTTAGTATTTTGAGGATGACCTCCTCACACATGCTGCGTTGCCCCGCCTCCATACCCGTAAATTTACTTGTAACCAAGGAGGCAAAGGCCTCCTCGTAGGTGGGTGTGGCATAGAGGGAGGCTGAGGCATCTTTTATCAGCTGGAGCGCTGACTCTCCCACCTCCCCCATGTTTTTCGCCCTTCTGTAGGGAAGGCGGAGGGGAGAGACTTGGGAGACAGTCAGGCTCCTACGCCTACCCCCCTGTTGGCTGCCACTACCCCCTGCCTCCTCCTGACTGCCACCTTCCACAGCCACCTCCTGGCTGAGGTCTTCCTGTGTATGAAAAAGGGACATAGTTTCAGTTATTTGTTCATCAAACACACACAATTCTCATCTAGTGACTGTTGCAAAATGTTTTCAAATACAAAACCATACAATTCTCAGCCCTGCAGTTTAGATTCTTCCCAAAAATGTCTCCCACACCACTGTCTGTTGATATGTCAATCACGTTAGGAAATAAGCAATTGGGGATCCTGAATTAACTGAACATCATTCATTATTCAACAAACTGGTTACAAAACTACTATACCTGGAACAAGCTGGGCTCCTGCACATCTTCCATACTGGAAGGCCCAGGTTGCTCCTCGGAAGCCTCATCAGGGGTGGCGTGCGTGGAAGGACGCGTGCAAGGAAGAGTCGAGAGTGACTTCCTGACAGTAGCCTGGTCTTTGAGAAAGTGGAGCCTGTCATAGTACCAGAGCGTGGGGACATGGACATCAGCTGCTGCAGCTCCAGATGCTTGTGACTTCAGGACCTTATTGCGCTCCCGGAAATAGGTAGTCTTCATGTTGGTGATCTTCACTTTTAAGTTTGCGACGGTTGCCATGGGCAGGGTAGGCTTTACAAATGCCACCAGTTTCAGCAGGGCTGCGTACCTCTTTGGTCTGTTGCTATAATCCCTGTGTTTCGCCTGCCATAAGAGGGGGAATTGCCGGTATTTATCAATGAAGTGTGGGAGAAAGCTCACGTTGTAGAACGCCTCCATCACCTCTGCAAGACACAACGCCACACAAAACAATATAAATAATGTCAGCCTAAACTCTCCTAATCTTCTCCATAAAGAAGCCTCAAGTTCTAATCAGTCTAGGCTAGTTATGTACCAACGTCAAATTGTACCTTCGTTTGTAGCGATCGTCTCGTGCGTGAGCTTTCTCTCCCCTCGTCTCCCAGATCGTGGCTACGACACAGGCGTGTGACGTTTTATATACAGTGCGCATGCGTCAAACTCCGCCCGCCCCTGACGATCTTTCTCGTCTATTCCCCACCCCTTCTCTTTACGGCGCAGTGGGGAGAGCACATGGCGGGGACACAGCAGGTGCGCCCCAAATATCCCCCCAACGAGGAGGTGGACGAGGAAAGTCCGGAGGCACAAACGTCCCGATCCCGGAGCCTGAAATTCAAGGCCTCCAATATGTCATTTGGAGAAATGTTGGAGATGGTGGACATATTAAAGAGGAGCGACTATGATGGGAAGTATGGGCCTTACCTCAACCCCAATGTCCGCAAGGCCAAGATCATGTCTAAAGTTGTGAGAAGGCTGTACAATCATTTTGGGGTACAACGATCCAAGGAGCAACTGAGGAAACGCTGGTCAGACCTGAAACTGAGGGAGGCCGATCAGTACAGAAAGATCAAGAGAATTCTTCAAAAAAGTAAGTAGTTGTGTTTTGTGTTTGATTTCTTGCTTGCATACTGCTCCATGTGGTTTGATTTTTACAAAGTTGTACATTCCAAAATGGCCACTTTCATGTTCGTCTGTGCATTCGATCGTACTCAGCCTCGATCTTTCTGCCACTGTCATGGTCGTGTGTGTGTCCATTCGATCGTACGCAACCTCGATCGTGCGGCCACTTATAATACGATGTTTGGTGTTTTTTTGGGGGAAAGGAAGTTTGTTCTCCCTAGAAATGTCATCCAGAATGTAAAGCCAATTTATTCAATGTAAAGGAGAGGTCACCCAGTAGCTGTTTACCCATCTGGACTCGAGAGCACTAGTGCTGGGACACCCAAACCCCCTTTTTATTAGCCTTTTCCACACATGTGCTCCAGTGGATACTAGAGGGGGGTCTCCATCACACAAACTTCTACCAAAAAGCTAGTCAGTTTAGCACCTTTACAAAGTGACTACATTCATGTAGTTGACATTTGTAACTGGCCAAACTAAAATAGTGTCCGTCACTTTCAAGCAATGTTTGTCATTTCCTATTTCTGCCCTCAATAGTTTGTGTTGCTAAATCTTCCTTTTGGACATTCTCATAGGGGAGCGAAAACTTGGGCCGTCTGAGGAAACCCCCAAATCAACACCTCCCAAAAAAGGGGAAAGAGCAGAAGCAGAGGAGGAGGAGGAGGAGGAAGGAGAGATCATCGAACTTGGAGAAATTGTCACCACAACAGGTGAGTGTGGGAGAACACAGCTACTGGTAAGCTAATCCATGTATGGCTGCCTCATTTCCAACACCCCATTTTTGTTTGTTTGTGGTTTTTAGGTGACGTGGATGTTGTGGAAGAAAAATCGCACTTTACCACAGAGAGTGCCCACGTACTCATCGGAGAGATAATGGTCTGCAATCGAGATCTAGATTACATAAAGCAAAACATCAATGATGTTCAACAAAAATTGAAGAACATCATTGATGTTTTAGGAAAAATATGAAAACGCACCAAGTAATTAACACACATTTGTGCCAGCTTCTGAACACATTTGCAACTTAAAAACTGTGTGAAATTTGGAACCCACCATGGTGGATGAATGGCAACGTTTTTTTGGGGGTGCAAACACTTTACGAACTACGAAAGTGGTTGTGGTGAAGGGGTTGCACCCCCAAAAAACGTCCATTCATCCCCATGATGGAAAATGGCACTTTTGAAGCTTCTAGGCATGTGTTTTCCCATCTAATGACCATTTTCAGACCCAAATTGTGTGCATGTTCCAAATTTCCACTTTTCGGGGGTGACCCCCCCATGTGATGAAGGCAAGATCAAACACACTTTGAACATATAGTCATGTCTGATCTTGTCTTCACTTTACAAAGTTGAACTTTCCAAGTTCCTAGGTTCTGTTTTGCTCCATGCCTGGTTTTACCAATTGCGGAATGTTTGTAAACAATGTTGTAAATAACCAAGATGTTGTCAGTTTTGGCGTGAAGATTGTAAACGCACTTGGGAATGTTTTCCTAGTAAACTTTTATTTTTCTAAATGTGTGGCTTCCTTATTTAAAAAACACAATGCATTATGTATGTAAAATGAAAAGGATATGGGGGGCAATGGGTGTTATTTACTAAAGGCAAATCCACTTTGCACTCCAATTTTCTTTCCCTGGGAACTTTTTCAATGCACTTGTAGAGCATAGCGGATTTGACTTATGTAAATGACACCCACAGTGCTTTGTACGAAAACACGGAGCACAGCATTTTGGAGAATACACACATGTCAGACCTGGTGATGAAAAGGAGTATTTTGGGTGTCAGTTAAGCAGTACAAACCTTCTCTAGACCAAAGATTAGGTAGCAAACACACAACATGAGAATAATCTTTTTGGGAAGAAGAGACTGTTACCTCCTTTTGCCCAGAAAGTGCATTCCCACTGTCGAAGGCAAAGGGAAAAAATGTCAAAGTAAAATAAGCTAAAAAGAAGACTGAAATGACAAGAAATCATAGGTTGGTTAAAATATCAGATTTATTAAAAAATGCCTCTCACACATCGCCAGGCAGAGCAATGGCCCCCCTACCCACAAAGTACTCCATATATTGGTCCCGGACAACACGGGCATTTAGAGGGGGCAAGCCTGGACGTGCCACTCGAAGGGCTGTGAGTTCCGCATTTGGAGGGCCCTCCACATCTGGGCCAACGGGCACCACATAGTTCCTGTTATGTCTTTTGAGGAAGTTGTGCAATATGCAACAGGCAAGAACTATGTGGTTCAGTTTGTATTCCGCCAAGTTAAATGCCGTCAGGAACAGGCGGAAGCGGCTGGCCAGGATGCCAAAAGCGTTCTCCACAACTCTTCTGGCTCTGGACAGCCTGTAGTTGAAGACCCTCTGGTCCGGGGTGAGGGTCCTCATCGGGAACGGCCTCATCACATGGGGAGTCAACGCAAACGCTTCATCTGCGACAAAGACGAAGGGGAGTCCTTCGGCATTCTCCTCTGGAGGTGGCAAGCACAGACTGCCACTTTGGAGACGCCAGTAGAACTCCGTGTGCGTAATGGCCCCACCATCCGATATCCGGCCGTTCATCCCCACGTCCACATACATAAACTCGTATGTTGCCGACACCACCGCCAACATCACTACACTATTAAACCCTTTATAATTATAATAGTAGGACCCCGAGTTGGACGGTGGGACGATGCGGACGTGTTTCCCATCAATTGCCCCTCCGCAGTTAGGAAAGTCCCAACGGCTGGCAAAGTGGGAGGCCACAGTCTGCCATTCCTGTGGCGTGGAAGGGAACTGTGGAGTGAAACAAGAAAAAAAAATTAGTCACTTTGCACCTAAACATTGCAAGCAGATTAGACAATCAACATCTTGGAACAAGAGCATTGTATAAAATTGGAGGCTGGAAAGTATTTGCACAGAAAAGTAGAGGCTCCCCTTCACAGATTACTCACCCCCCCATCAATCCCCCCACTTCTGATGGGACATTGGCAATAACTAGGGTTTTGGGGGGGGGGGGGGTGGACAGCTAACCCTCTGCACTTCATTGATTGGCAAATGGCTCAATAATGTGGGCTAGTTTGGCCAGACCCTCTGTACTTAACACTATTGGCAGGCCACAGGAAAGATCAAATAACATTTCAACCCCCCCCCCCCCCCCCCCCCCCCCAAAAAAAAAAAGGCAGGCACAGTGTGACATTATTAAATTACCAAGCAAGCTAATAGGAGGGAAAGAAGACAAAAAAATAGGAAATGGAATGTATGGAGGCAGCCCCTTGCACTACATGCTTTGCTGAATTCATCCCTAAAGATGCCCACTATAAAGAGGTAGGTATATAGTGTGTATGGACCTTGGGAAAGCCAGCAGATAAAGGATTGGTACCATCTGACAGAGCAGTTGGGGGAGGGGGTTCCTAATGAGTTTGCCCCCCCCCCCCACCAAAAGAAAAAAAAAAAAAGGGGGCTCTACATGAAGTAAACCACACAGCAAACATTTGTGCATATTTTAGGGGGTGTTTTGGGGCAAACAATACTATGCAGCAGACAAAAGACATTGCTTAAGTGACTAGGCCATAGGTGTCTATTGGGGCAGAAGAGCATGCTGGTGAGGTAAGTGAAGGGAAAAATGCATGAAGGAGAAAAGGGGCACAGCATATTAGAACATATTGCAATCATGGTAATTAGGGAAGGAGGTCAAAAATACAAGTCATTAGCAAACAGAGCATACATAGAAGGGAATAGTAAAGTAGAAATGTTACCTTAATATAGTCCTCCTGCAGGACCTGAATGATGGCAGAACAGGTCTCTGGAATAATGATTCCCAGGGCCTGGGGAGAGATACCTGAAGAGAACTTCAAATCCTGAAGACTTCTCCCTGTCGCCAAGTACCTCAACGTGGCAACAAGCCTCTGCTCCGGAGTAATGGCTTGTCTCATGCAGGTATCCTGCCGGCTGATAAAGGGGGTCAGCAAAGCCAAAAGACGGTGAAAATCGGGGTCCGTCATCCTGAGAAAGTTCCTGAAATCATCAGGATTATTCTCCCGGATCTCACGAAGCAAAGGCATGTGCGAGAACTGGTCACGCTGAAGCAACCAATTCTTGGTCCACATACTCCTCGTCACTCTGTTCATGGACGGGTCTTGGCTCAAAGCTAAAAGCCCGACACCAATTCCGCGTACAGCACGAACTCGGCGACGAGTACGCACGGGAAACATCGCTCAGAAGGTCACAAAAGGTCGGCTGGTCAGAACGGACAAACAGAAAGCACCGATAAACAGCAAGGCCTGAAAGAACGAAGTGAATACCAGCAACGAGCAGACAATAAGCAGTGCAAATCAAAGCGTCCTATATCAAGATATAGGCCGCAATGACCAACAAATGCGAACTGACTACACGCACTAATAAACAGATACGCACGACAAGCACAAACTGAAGAGCAGTAACGATCTGAGTCAGAAAACTGAGAAGCGCGAATCTTAAGTCACCAAACTTCCACTAACTCTCGATAAACACGGGATCAGCAGAAGGAGCCCAACGGGTGCCTGACGTGGTGCTGAACTTCCCTTTTGTAATCTCGTGGACGACGACTTACGTCACGACGTTCTTCCGGACCGGATATTCCGACAACGTAGTCCGACCGTGTGTACGCAATGCCAACATCGGACAAAGTACGTCGGACAAAGTCCGACCGACCTGGTCCGCGGATTGTCCGAGCGTGTGTATGGGGCTTTACTCCTGGAATGTCTTCTAAAGTGAGTATAGTTCACGACTCTCATTTTTTGAATAGATGGACTACAAGTATATTCCATACCATAAGCATAGCTCCCAACTGTCCCGGATTTGGAAGTACTGTCCCGGATTTGGAGCAATGTCCCTCTGTTCCTCTTTCCTCCTCATTTGTCCCTCAGTTTGGTCTGATCTATATAGTTGTATATAAAATACACTATTTATCTTTCAAAAAGTGTTTCCCAGTGCTAAACCTTTCTTCCAAAGTCTAAATTGCTGCATTTGTAAATGTTAGAAGCCAATATAAAAGGAATAGTAGTGGTAACAAAAAAAAAAAAAAAGCCCTTGTGGATTTAACTAATCTTTTTTTTTTAGTTAATTCTCCTTTGAGGGGGCGGGGCGTGGCAGGGGTGTATCCTATGCCAACATACTTTTGCTGCTGTGCCCTACTCTGTTAGAATGACCATTGGGACTTGGAGAAGCAGGATTCAAATTAAGGCAACATTGCTATGTCCTGCATCTATTACCGACAATAAGAAAAAAAGAAAAAAAAAGGAAAGAAAATTTTTGGTCACTACTAATCCTTTACCTGCTATCCAGCCAGATTACACTGATCCTTTACCCGCTGACCAGCCTGACTTGATGAATATGCAACCAGCTATCAAATCTGATGCCACTGATCTTCTACCTACTGTTCAGGCTGACACTACTAATGCTTTACTCGCTATCTAGCTTGACTCCATTGGTACATCACCTGCTACCCAGACAGATTCCACTGATCCTTTACCCACTGACCAGCCTGATATGCCACCAGCTATCCAGTCTGATGCCACTGATCCTCTACCTACTGTCCACTCTGACTCTACTAATCCTTTACCTGCTATCCAGCTTGAATCCATTGGTATTTCACCTGTTGCCCAGCCATATGCCACGGATCCTTTATCTGCTGACCAGCCTGATGTTGCTTATATACCACCTGCTGCCCAGCCTGCCTCTGCTAGTTTTGTGCCTGCTGCCCAGCCAGTCTCTGGTACTAGGGTCAAGATATCACCAGCTCCAGAGGTCTGGCTGGCATGGGTTACCCGTTTGGTCCAAAATTCCTGTAGTGTTATTTTTCCTCTGGCTGCATAGTTTGTTGCTTTCATGAGCCAAATGAAATATAAAACATCGGAGATAGCTAATGCCTTCAAGTCATATTACAGTGCACTATATGCAATTAGAACTAAAGAGACAGGGAAAGAAAAACAGATTAGAAAAGCTAAATACAAGAATATCTAGCTGAGGTTAATTTACCAAAAATACCAGTAGAAAGCGTAAAAAGTTTAGATGACCCAATTACTCAGGACGAAATTTATAAAGCCTTAAATTAAACCCCAGGAGGTAAATGTCCAGGCCCAGATGGTTTCTCAATTAAATATTATAAAAAAATTTAAAGAACAACTAGTCCCAGAACTATGCAAATACATGAATAAAATAGGGGAGAATGAGGAAATAAGAAAGGAATCCCTATTGGCAAATATTACTGTCATACCAAAGCCTGGTAAGGATAGAACAATTTGTTCCAATTACCGGCCTATAGCGTTATTAAACACTGATACAAAATTATATGCTAAAGTTTTAGCAACAAGACTAAAAAAAAAACTTTATGCCTCAACTGATAAACGGTGATCAAGTCGAATTTGTACCAGGAAGAGAGGGGAGGGATAATAGTTTAAGAACTATGTTACTCATGAAAAAAGGAAATGAAAACAAGCCCCCAATGATACTAATATCAATTGATGCCGAAAAAGCATTTGATCGTGTAGATGTGGTTGATGGTGTTCTCTGATGGAAACACTTCAGAGTATAGGTATGGGTCCAAAAATGTTGAGATGGATAAGTAACCTATATAAGCAGCCTACGGCCAGGGTGGGGGTCAATGGGAGTATGTCAACTTCATTTGAAATGTTCAATGGAACAAGACAGGGGTGTCCGCTTTCGCCACTCCTGTATGTGATTGCATTAGAACCAATACTTACAAAAATACGAAATAACATGGATATAGGGGGGGGGGGGGGTAAAAATGGGAGAGGATGAACACAAAATTGCAGCATATGCAGATGACATACTCCTATATATGACCCGGCCACGGCTGTCACTACCCTGTTTGATTAAAGAAATGAAGGATTACGGGCTTCTCTCAAATTTTAAAATAAACCCTATAAAGACGGTGATATTGAATCTAGAAATAGATCTAAAGGAAGAGAAAATTGTTACAACAAGAATTCCACTTTACATGGGAGAAAAAAAAAGAATAAACCTATTTAGGAATTAAAATAACATCTACTGAAGATGAATTATACCAAGCTAATTATATTCCATTACTCAACGAAATCAAATCAGAGATAAAAAAAATATAAGAAGTAGACCAATCTCGTGGATAGGCAGAATAAATATGTTAAAGATGGTGATTCTACCAAAAATAACATAAAAAAAACAAAATTTTTGAAATATATTTGGCAAAATAAAAAAACAAGGGTAAAATACAATTTACTAACCTGAAGAAAAAAAAAAAGAGAGATGGCGCTCCCAGACGTGCACAGGTACTATAAAGCAATTATTTTAGCTAGACTAGTGGAATGGGCTAATATAAACACTAATAAGAAATGGGTAAAATGGAAGACACACTATATGGTACACAACTTCGAAAAAATATTTGGATACCACCAAAACATAGAATATGTAGTAAAATGACATATGGTACAACTTTCACAGCACTTAAGACATGGGATGTACTTCATTGTAGGGAAAAATGGAGATACAATTCTCCATTAATCCCACTGGGTGGTACAAAAAAATTTTATTCCGGGAAACGGAACACAATTAGCCCCCGTACACACAGTCGGAAATTCCGACCACAAAATCCATCAGAATTTTTCCTAAACTGGTGTTGTATACACACGGTCGGACAAAGTTGTCGGAAAATCCGATCATTCTGAACGTGGTGACGTTCGTTGCGTACGACGGAACTACGTAGAGGCTAGTAGCCAATAGCTTTAGTCTCGTAATTTGATCTGAGCATGCGTGGCACTTTGTTCGTCGGAATTCTCTACACACGATCGGAAAAACTCTAATCGGATTTTGTTGTCGGAAAATTTGAGGAGCTCACACACAGGTGGATTTTCCGACAACATGGTCCAATCGGACATTTTCCGTCGGAATTTCCGACCGTGTGTACAAAGGGAAACAAATGGATAAGGTGCAACTAAAAGATATCACATCACGGGGTGAAATAATGACAAAACAGGATTTAATAAAGAAACATGCGTGGCGAAATTTAAAAGATTGGGAGTACCTACAAATTACAACACTTCGTAAATTCAATTCATCATCCCATTAGAGAGGAGAGTGATTATTATTATTATATATTATTATTATACCAATTATTACCAATAGAAAAACTTTGTAATTCAAAACACATGGTAATACATGCATGGTGGCCAAGACCATACAGCGGTTTAACAGGACAGGTTCCACTCAGAACAGACCTCGCCATGGTCGACCAAAGAAGTTGAGTGCACATGCTCAGCGTCATATCCTATCCGGAGGTTGTCTTTGAGAAATAGAAATATGAGTACTGCCAGCATTGCTGCAGAGGTTAAAGATGTGGGGGGTCAGCCTGTCAGTGCTCAGACAATATGCGACACACTGCATCAAATTGGTCTGCATGGCTGTCGTCCCAGAAGGAAGCCTCTTCTAAAGATGATGCACAAGAAAGCCTGAAAACAGTTTGCTGAAGACAAGCAGACTAAGAACATGGAATACTGGAACCATGTCCTGTGGTCTGATGAGACCAAGATAAACTTATTTGGTTCAGATGGTGTCAAGCGTGTGTGGCGGCAACCAGGTGAGGAGTACAAAGAAAAGTGTGTCTTGCCTACAGTCAAGCATGGTGGTGGGAGTGTCATGGTCTGGGGCTGCATGAGTGCTGCCGGCACTGGGGAGCTACAGTTCATTGAGGGAACCATGATTGGCAACATGTACTGTGACATACTGAAGCAGAGCATGATCCCCTCCCTTCGAAGAGTGGGCCGCAGGGCAGTATTCCAACATGATAACAACCCCAAACACACCTCTAGGATGACCACTGCCTTTCTAAAGAAGCTGAGGGTAAAGGTGATGAACTGGCCAAGCATGTCTCCAGACCTAAACCCTATGGGGCATCCTCAAATGGAAGGTGGAGGAGTGAAAGGTCTCTAACATCCACTAGATCTGTGATGTTGTCATGGGGATGTGGAAGAGGACACCAGTGGCAACCTGTGAAGCTCTGGTGAACTCCATGCCCAAGAGGGCTAAGGCAGTGCTGGAAAATAATGGTGGCCACACAAAATATTGACACTTTGGGCCCAATTAGGACATTTTCACTTAGGGTGAACTCACTTTTGTTGCCAGCGGTTTAGACATTAATGGCTGTGTGTTGAGTTATTTTGAGGGGACAGCAAATTTACACTGTTATACAAGCTGTACACTCACTACCTTACATTGTAGCAAAGTGTAATTTCTTCAGTGTTGTCATATGAAAAGATATAATAAAATATTTACAGAAATCTGAGGGGGTGTACTCACTTGTGAGATACTGTATATACTGTACGTGATTTTGCACAGTGTAAAACTGCTATAGGGCAGTCAGCAACTGGTTAAGGGTGACATATGCAGACACACTCAGCTGTCAGGGAAAACTGTTAAAAATGTCCCAAACTTTGGTTGGACAACCGGTTCTCTTGTTCATATGCCGAGTAAGGTCCAACAAGGACCAAGTTCTGACCATAATGAAGAGTAGAAAAAAAAATGTCATTGGGTAGAAAACTTTTGTAGAAAAACGCTCCTTGTGAAGCTATGTATGTTCCCGTCTCATCACGCAGACACAGAAGTAGCACAGTTTGGCGAGGCCCAGCAAGCCTTCATGTGGAGCTCCAAGGTACATAGAATGGGCTCAGCCATCCTCCATCGCTGGGCCCGATGGAAACATTCTCGTTGGCATCCAACCATGCCGATGCATTTTCAAAGAAATGTGCTTGCCCCCGTGCTGCGATACGAAGCCTGGCAGGGTAAAGCATAGCGTATGAGGCCTGCAATTTTTGTAGACGCCTTTTGACTTCGGTAAAGCAGGCCCTACGTTTCTGCACATCCGAAGAAAAGTCAAGGTAGAAAGAGCCGTACTCCATTAAACTGGATGTTTTGCTTTTCCTGGGCCAGAAGCAGGATAATCTCCCTATCTCTGTAGTGTAGAAGCCAAGCCAACATTGGTCTTGGTGGATGGCCAGGTGGAAGGGGCCAAAAGGGAACTCTATATGCGCTTTCAATTGCATACAAGTTGTTAAAGGCCTTCTTTCCAAATATCTCAATTAGTCACAAAGTCTGTTGGGTCTCTACACTCCACTTTTTCAGAGAGACACACAATGCGCACATTGTTACGCCTCATTCTATTTTTGAGGTCGTCAGCCCGCATATCAACTGTTTTAAAAAGCCTGGTGTTAGCTTGTGTTTCCCTGACTAGAGGAGGGAGCTTGTCCTCCAAGTCACTGATCCAGCTTTCAGCTGCAGTTGTTCGTTCCCTGATTTTTTGCAGGTCTTGTCTGATCAGGGTCACTTCCTCTTTCAGGCCGCCAAAACGATCTTGTAAAATGTTGACAGAAGCAGTACATTTATTATTAACAGCCCGCAATATAGAAGCCAGGGTCGGCTGTTCAGTCTCCTCTGCTCCCTCTATCTCCTCATCCTCAGAAGTGTGTGTCTGAGACTGTGTTGAAATGGCTGTGCCAGGTCCCCTTCCACCTCCTGCATTGTGTCCTCCCCCTCAGCCAAAACAGCCAGCTCTGTTGTATCAGCCAAGTCTGCCAGGCCAGAGAGCTGCTGGGCATAGTACCTCATGTGCCTGGGTTGGTCACCTGGGTCGTTTTAGGCGGCTTACTCATTGTGTCCTTTTCCGTGCTGCGCGAGCCATGCTGCTGAAGGGCCGCGGCGCTATGTTGGATCTCGGGCCGCTCGGTTCCCTCCTTGTTTTTACGGGTAACCATCTCAGCAGGACTCCAAATAGAGCAGGTAAGTCAGTAGGTGGCTAGGAAGCCTCAGGTACCAAAGAATCGGTCCTGCAGAGGCGGGAACAGGATAACTGGTGGGAGCTCTGTGAAAAGTGGCTGCTCACATGCTGTTCCTGGCCATGCCCCCCACCCCCCCCCAAATACGCATCCTTGATATAAATGGAGGCTAACAAGTCTCCCATCTGGAGTGAGACTACTATTGAACAGACTCCATCCGAAAGGACTGGATTAATAGATGCTGGTTCAGGGATCTTGGATCCAAAATGGGCCTTGTGTCCCCATTTGGTTTTTGAACCGTGAACAGGTTTGAATAAAACTCTGCACCCCCTTTGGATACAGGAACCTGTATAATCATTCCCTGATGCACTAAATGATCTAGTGCCTGAAACAATAAGCTTCTCTTTGAAGGATCCGAGGGAGCGCTGCATCTTAGAAACCTCTGAGGGGGAACCCCCCCCGTAATTCCAGCTTGTAACCGCGGGATACTGTGACCCAGTCGTCCTGAACCACTGTTCTCCAAAATGTTCAAAGTGCAGCAGCCTTCCCCCCACCCGATAAAGTGGGGGTGTTCCCTCAAAATGGGGGTTTGGTGCCAGGTTTAGAAGGGTTTTGGATCCAGGGTTTTTCTGGCCCTGTGGCTTGCCCCCGGCTCTAGCGACCTGTTGGCAGCAGAACTGCCTTGGTGCTGAGACACCTGAGGAAGCAGTGCAATTTGTATTTGTCCAAGTCATCACAAAAACAAACGTTCCCCATGGAAGGTGAACCCTGCCAACAACTTCTTACAAGTTCGGCTGACCAGTTCTTAAGCCACAGAATTCCGTGCATGTGTACAGACAGGAGAGCCAAATGAGAAACCTGCTGTATTGAATCCTTCAAGGCATTAACAGCAAAACACAGCGCCCGAGCTATAGCTGCTCTGCTTTCAGCAGGATCATCCTCTTGGTTAGGCCTGTCAGGCTGTCTGACCTGATCCTTTAAAAGGACTGTCAGGATGTTCCCAATCGGCATACACCGCCTGTTCCAACAGTGGGTGCAAGGGGAAAGCCTGTGCGGCCTGAGGAGGCCTCAGGGACCCCAAAGAGGACCAGGGGGGCTCAGAAACCTCTACGGGAGGTAACTTAAAGGCAGAACGAACCATCTCAGTAAGAGTCTGGATCAAAAGCCTCTGCAACTGAGAGGCTGATACAGACTGGACATCTTCTGGTCCAGATTGCTCAGAAGCAGACTCATCTGCCAGGCCCTCCACAGAATCCTTGGCATTTATCTCTTCCCCCATCCTCAACCCATTCCTGCTCCAAGATAGGAGGCTCAGGGGAGGGGGATCTGTCACACTTCTTTCCACCCTGCGAGATGGAGGCAATCATGTCAGAAATCCTGTCCTCTAACCCGGCTAGGGCTGAGGACAGATCAATCCTAGGGATAAAGGCTGAAGCAGCAGCTTTCACTGTAGGCACAATACCAGACAGGCGCAAGGGCTCAGATTGCCCAGAAGCCTCTGGTCTTTCAGGGTATACAACACTAGGCTTTCGACTAGGCTCCTCAGGAGCTATGAACGACATAGATGTGCCCTTCCCTGTAGTTGGAAGTATCTGGGTTTAGAATTTTACCCCAGAAGGGAGAGCCTTTAATAGGGCTCACCAAGCCCCTATGCAACAATCCTGCTAAGTACCTTAGCCTGCCAACTAACACCTGAAGGACTCACGTGACCCGAATAAGGAGGAATGAACTGCTGAAGTGAACTGGTTCAGAGTCTGCTCTGTTGTCCCACAGCTGTCCCTTGGAAGGAGTTTAAATAGGCTGGCTATGCGTCAGGATGCTCCATGAGTGCGCATGCACACGGTCACGGCAGATGTGCGCAGCTGCATACACATATGAAACTAATCTTCGTGCGCAACCCATAGAGCTACAGCGCCTGCACGGCAACGTATGCACACATACAGGTCCTTCTCAAAAAATTAGCATATTGTGATAAAGTTCATTATTTTCTGTAATGTACTGATAAACATTAGACTTTCATATATTTTAGATTCATTACACACAACTGAAGTAGTTCAAGCCTTTTCTTGTTTTAATATTGATGATTTTGGCATACAGCTCATGAAAACCCCAAATTCCTATCTCAAAAAATTAGCATATTTCATCCGACCAATAAAAGAAAAGTGTTTTTAATACAAAAAAAGTCAACCTTCAAATAATTATGTTCAGTTATGCACTCAATACTTGGTCGGGAATCCTTTTGCAGAAATGACTGCTTCAATGCGGCGTGGCATGGAGGCAATCAGCCTGTCGCACTGCTGAGGTGTTATGGAGGCCCAGGATGCTTAGATAGCGGCCTTAAGCTCATCCAGAGTGTTGGGTCTTGCGTCTCTCAACTTTCTCTTCCCAATATCCCACAGATTCTCTATGGGTTCAGGTCAGGAGAGTTGGCAGGCCAATTGAGCACAGTAATACCATGGTCAGTAAACCATTTACCAGTGGTTTTGGCACTGTGAGCAGGTGCCAGGTCGTGCTGAAAAATGAAATCTTCATCTCTATAAAGCTTTTCAGCAGATGGAAGCATGAAGTGCTCCAAAATCTCCTGATAGCTAGCTGCATTGACCCTGCCCTTGATAAAACACAGTGGACCAACACCAGCAGCTGACATGTCACCCCAGACCATCACTGACTGTGGGTACTTGACACTGGACTTCAGGCATTTTGGCATTTCCCTCTCCCCAGTCTTCCTCCAGACTCTGGCACCTTGATTTCCGAATGACATGCAAAATTAGCTTTCATCCGAAAAAAGTACTTTGGACCACTGAGCAACAGTCCAGTGCTGCTTCTCTGTAGCCCAGGTCAGGCGCTTCTGCCGCTGTTTCTGGTTCAAAAGTGGCTTGACCTGGGGAATGCGGCACCTGTAGCCCATTTCCTGCACACGCCTGTTCACGGTGGCTCTGGAAGTTTCTACTCCAGACTCAGTCCACTGCTTCCGCAGGTCCTCCAAGGTCTGGAATCGGTCCTTCTCCACAATCTTCCTCAGGGTCAGGTCACCTCTTCTCGTTGTGCAGTGTTTTCTGCCACACTTTTTCCTTCCCACAGACTTCCCACTGAGGTGCCTTGATACAGCACTCTGGGAACAGCCTATTCGTTCAGAAATTTCTTTCTGTGTCTTACCCTCTTGCTTGAGGGTGTCAATGATGGCCTTCTGGACAGCAGTCAGGTCGGCAGTCTTACCCATGATTGCGGTTTTGAGTAATGAACCAGGCTGGGAGTTTTTAAAAGCCTCAGGAATCTTTTGCAGGTGTTTAGAGTTAATTAGTTGATTCAGATGATTAGGTTAATAGCTCGTTTAGAGAACCTTTTCATGATATGCAAATTTTTTGAGATAGGAATTTTGGGTTTTCATGAGCTGTATGCCAAAATCATCAATATTAAAACAAGAAAAGGCTTGAACTACTTCAGTTGTGTGTAATGAATAGGGGTGCAACGGATCGTCGCCGATCCGTGATCCGAACGGGTCACCTCGTTCGGATTGGCACACCCCGCGATCCGCGGCATTAGGAAAGGCTGCGGCTTCGGCCTAGCTCCGGAGCGTCGGCGGCCATCTTGGTACACCCGGCGGCCTTAGGAAAGGCCGCGGCTTCGGCCTAGCTCCGGAGCGGCGGCCATCTTGGTACACCCGGCCACTGTTTACAATGTGATCGCTCCGTCAAATGACGGAGCGATCACTTGTAAACAAACTCTGCATTACCCAGCCAATACCCTGCATTACCCAGACATTACCCTGCATTACCCAGCCAATACTCTGCATTACCCAGCCAATACTCTGCGATACTCTGCATTACCCAGCCAATACTCTGCGATACTCTGCATTACCCAGCCAATACTCTGCGATACTCTGCATTGCCCAGCCAATACTCTGCGATACTCTGCATTGCCCAGCCAATACTCTGCGATACTCTGCATTGCCCAGCCAATACTCTGCGATACTCTGCATTACCAGCCAATACTCTGCGATACTCTGCATTACCCAGCCAATACTCTGCCAATACTCGGCGATACCCAGCCGATACCCTGCCAATACTCGGCGATACCCTGCCAATACTCGGCGATACCCTGCCAATACTCGGCGATACCCTGCCAATATTACAGTGGGGGAGAGGATGTGGATATTACAGTGGGGGAGATGACGTGGATATTACAGTGGGGGAGATGACGTGGATATTACAGTGGGGGAGATGACGTGGATATTACAGTGGGGACTATATGGTGGCGGAATTTTCACAGGTTTTTGCAAATTCAATTATTATTTGCTGATCCGAAAAATGATCCAATCCGTGACTCTGATCCGAGGATCGATCCGATCCGTGAGTTTTTTGATCCGTTGCACCCCTAGTAATGAATCTAAAATATATGAAAGTCTAATGTTTATCAGTACATTACAGAAAATAATGAACGTTATCACAATATGCTAATTTTTTGAGAAGGACCTGTAGTTTAGCGTGGCAAAGCCGCGTGTGCTATGGACGCCACCAAATTCTTGTGCACCATGGCGAACCCGCAGACTCATCCACATAAAGCACACAGTTGTACAGCCTCTAGCTGACAGATTGTTACAATTCCTGGGGCACCCCACAATAAGTAAATAAGGGGGTTTCACTTACCCATCCAGGTGCAGGGCAGCCTTAGAAACTAAGAGCCCAATCTTCACCTATCACGGGGGGTTCCGTCACTTGGGGACCTTCAAGGACTGGGTACCCTTTTCATGTTTTAGGGTCCACTCCCTTGAACCTGTACAGCACCCTGCAGGAATGCCTTAGCTCTGTGGTTTCCAGGATTCCACTACGCAGGGTCCAGTGCCCAAAGGTCGTGTTACATTCAAAACCTTGCAGGATCCTTGTGTCTTCTTTGGGAGGGTCGGGTACTATTTATTTAAGCATATAAGCTTTTCTTTAAATGGATCAGATCGGTCTATCCCTTGATACATTTAAGAAACATTTTGGGACTAAAGACGTGGAGCTCAGAGAGCTCAACAAACATGCCCATCCACCTTGTAGACACTGGTAAAAAAAAAGTATTTCCTGTATGGGTTATATAGGGGCGGACTTTGTCTACCAGTGTCCATTCACCTAGAGATGGTGTATAACCCAGTAGGTAATGAATAATAGCCTAACTCTGTGTCCCATGATGTATGATAAAGAAAAGTCAATTTTTGAGAGGACACTTCCCCCAACCTACAGCACAAAAAATGTATTCAAAAAAACAACACCACCACCACCACAATGGGTTCCCTTGGGGTAAACCTGTCATGAAATAAAACCTAAAGAGCTGCAGTTTAGGTATGTAAATTTTTTACATAGTTACATTGGTCCAACATGTGCGTTACCCGTGAAAGTGAAAAATCACTGTAGTAGGCATCTCCACTACAGTGATTGCTGCTGGAGTCCAGGTCCCTTGCAACGTGGCTGTTCTGCTGCTTATTAAAGCATATGAGATTGCCTGTTCATCATGGGCACTATGTAGACAATGCATTGCATTTCTCAAAGAATTAAAAGTGTTTTGCAACCAGATTGTAATGTCACCATCCTGGCTCTCTACCTTGTCCAATCAGAAAACACTTTGCATGCATTGAGGAAATACAGTGTTCCTTTTTGTGCTCACAATACAGCAGGGAAGCTGCTCAGCGCGGTGCCTACTACAGTTATTCTGAGCTTCCATAGGGATCCTACATGTATGGCATAAACATGCTTACATGGTTGGTCATCAGTTTTAATTTTGTGATGACCAACCAAGTTTCTTACCTTTCTGATTCAAAAGCCTGGAATAAAATGTCAACATTTATCAGCATACGAGTTCTGAGTCAAGCTGCAGGCCATGCAGTATTTTACAGAGGGGGAAGCATTAACATGTACCGCTAAATAAATTTAAAGTGCTAAATAACTGCAAGAGATCGATGAGGCAGCAGGAGGACTTCTATTCTCAGAGCCACCACTCATTCAGTGTTTGAAAACACAATCTCTGCCCCTTACTGCAGGCCATAGGATTATGCAATTTGCTTTTCTTCCACCATGCAGCGCTACTGTCTCTGCAGGCAGGAAGTCTTCCCTGCCAGCAGAACACAATAATCCAGGACCAGACAGGCTGGTTGTACATCAGGATGTCCATACATGGATTGAAATTCCCCTGATCTCTGTAGAACTGTCCGAATTTCAATTCATGAATGGATGGCTTTACGCCTTGAACACTAGCTAATACAATTATCATGTTGGGTGCAATTCAAGTAAAATTCACAAGCAATAACACACAATTCCAACAAACCTCTCAGTTTTTTTTATTTTGGTCCAAGTTTTACAGAGGTATGAAGCAGTGTACACAGCACAGCTGTGTTTCCTTTATGGAGCATCAAAATTTACTGTACATAAAGATCTAGAAAATCTAAGTGCACTTTTTACCCTGTAGAGGGAGCCCATCACTCATTTACTCCTAGTATTTCTTACAATGTCCTAGCAAATTGTATTTACAGAAATGACAGCTTATACCTTTACTTCACAGTTCCTGGTTATGCCTGTGACCCTTATATGTGTCACAGTAGTCTGTACCATCAACGTCAATCCAGTCTCTGCGTCAGCATTGAAAGAAACAAGGGGGGGACAGCTCAGCAAATAAAAACAAGCCAAAAGAAAAAAAAAAAGACAGAGGAGAGGATCTAACTCATGGCCCTTCTGTCCAAAATTAAGAAAAAAACGTTTTTAGCTAGAGTTGAGATTTAACGAAACAATGCAAAGTGCTGTAAGGAACCAAATGTGTACGTGTATATCACACAGTCCTATTAAATAATTACGATAAGAAATCCAAGTAGTGCAATGATTAAAAACTACAGTGACTGAGCTCAATAAAAATAATAGTTAGGATAAAACTACAGTGATTCAGAGGTTATAATGGAGAACTTGGTGAAAAAAAATCTGCTAAAATATGTGCAGCGAGAAGAAACTATTTTCTAGGTCTTATAGGCTTATTCTATTAAAGGTCTGTTCACATCATATAAGAAAATCATCTGTTCCTTGGCAAACCAGAACCAAATTCCTGAGAGTTTTTAGCGGCACTTCACTTCATTGAATGCAATCACTTCTCACATGTCTTCCAGGCAGCATCCACATTGAATGACTCAGGGCTATGCCCAATGAAGCGCTCCTGCATCTATGGATACTGCAAGAGGGAAAGATCGCACATCGTGCTTACAGTTTATACCTGATACTAGCACAGCGTGGTTCCTCTATTCCTAAACATACCCACTAACAACAGTAACCCTGTTTGCAGCACAAGCTGGCTGTGCCCGTGCCAACATTGTAAAGGTCTACCTAAGTCTGGCTTTGAAGAGACTTTCATGCTTGGGACTCTTTGTTAGGAATGTTATTAGTTGCCCCCTTTTGTTCACCGGCTGTTTCTGGCTGGTCCTGGGCATCTGCTTTAGTGTTCTTCGGTCGGTTGTGTTGGATGATAACCCAGACAGATGCTCCAAGGTACACGACAGCCAGCACTGTAAAGTAGCCAAAATAAACATAAAACTGAGAGAGGGGAAAAAAAAAAAAAAAAAAAAAAGTAAGTGTCAAAATGCTCCTACACAATACAAATACATGAAATCATTTTCAATGAAGGCAAAATACAATCAGAAATCTTTATTTGATGTGGTGTTGATGTGGCGTTAGCATACTGCACTGGTGCCATTTGCAGTCACTAAATAAAGTTATTTTGTGCACAGATATTGGTATAATACTGAATGCTGCATAATCAAGAGGAAGCTCACTGGTGTTATAAATAGCAGCCTGTCTGGTTATAGTTCGTTACCTTGTAACGGAAAAGGAAAGGTTAGAATTGAACTTGCTCTGGGAAACAGGTTCATCCTCCTTTGTTCAGTTTTTATTCAAAAGCCCCCTTGTGTATTTAGGCCAGTTCACACTACATGCAGTCCAGAACATTTTTCTTCTGCATCAATGGCATAGTTCACACCAGTGCAGTCAGCTCCAGGGCTTTCCAGGTCCAGAAAAAAAAAAAAGTAGAACATGCTGCATTTTTCCTGCACTGGACTGTACTGGAACGTGGTAAAACATATAAAAAAAAATGCACTGGAACGCATCAAAAACACACCGGACCCCAGTACAGTGAAAAAAATAAAATAAAAATAGAAAAAAAGCATCTGGAATGGCATCCGGAAATGCATCAAAAATACGTCCGACCCCAGTACAGTGAAAAAAAAAAAAAAAAACACGCATCTGGAATGCATCCGGAAACGCATCAAAAACACGTTAACGCGCATGCAGAAATGCACCCCAAACAATTAAGTGTGATTTTGTGGTGTGAACACAGTCCGGATGCTTTTCAGCAGCGGTCCAGTGCATTTGTCCCCCCCTTTTTTCTTCACCTTAAGGACGTGTTCTGGCGCGTTTGTGCAGTTAGGTGCGTTCGGTGTGTTTTACTGCATTACAGTACAGTTCAGTGCAGAAAAAAATGCAGCAGGTCCTACTTTTTTTTTCCCCTGAAACTGGAACGCACGAACTGACAGCAATGGTGTGAACTATGCCTATGAAAACTATATAACCTATTATCCATGCGATTTTGATGCAGAAAAAAAACAAACAAAAAAAACAACATACCTTATGGAGGTTATTTATTAATTTTTTGTTTAACCTGTTGTTGACCAGCGTTCTACGGCGGCTGGTTGGCACAGCTTAACCCCTTGATCGGCCCCTAGTGTTAACCCCTTCCCTGTCAGTGTCATTTATACAGTAATCAGTGCATTTTTATAGCACTGATCACTGTATAAATGTCAATCGTCCCAAAAAAAAGTGTCCACCAATCTGTCCACCGCAACGTCGCAGTCCTGCTAAAAATCACTGAAGACCGCCATTACTAGTAAAAAAAAAAAAAAAAAAAAAATGTATATAATTTATATTATATATAAATATTTTTCAAAATTGTCGTTTTCTTTTTTGTTTATAGCGGGAAAAAAAAAACACAGCGTTGATCAAATACCACCAAAATAAAGCTCTATTTGTGGGAAAAAAAGGACAAATTGTTTGTGTACAACGTCGCATGACTACGCATTTGTCAGTTAAATCGACGCAATGCCGTATCGCAAAAAAATGGCTTGGTCAGGAAGTGGGTAAATCCTTTGCTAGTATAGAAATATAGAAGATGCAGTTGCCAACTAGTGTAAAGCCGGCCATAAATCGATTGAAATTCAGCCAGTTTAGTGGGGACCGGATGGCCAGGGAGGTTGTACAGAAGGCGATCGGTAGACTGTCGGATTTTCACCACTCAATCAGCGCTGCAGGCTATAGCTGAAGTGTATTCTGGCAGAGGGGAAGTCTCCCAGCTACTAGAATAAAATACAAAAGCTCAGCGTGGAGGATTCCCCCATCCACACTGGTTGAATGAAAAACACTGACTTATCTATAGGTTGCCTAAAGGTGCAGACATTGTAATTCTTATCCTTGCTTTAACACTTAATGAATCACTAATTCAGAACAATTATAGAGGTCAAAAGTCCTTACAGAGGACATTCAGTCACCGGTGGGACAATTAAAATTCAGCAGCTACAAAAACTTCCACTCTGATTGTCTAGGCGATTCAAGCAGAAGTGGGAGCAGGTACCTGTCAAAATCACAAGAACAATATGTTCCAAATGTGTCTGATGGGGGGCGAGGAGGAAGGAGAGCAGAACTTTCACTTTTAGGTGAAGTTTTGCTTTAAAGCGGATGTCATAATGTAGAGTATAAGTTTTCCTATCATTTGAGCCCAGTCTTGCCACAAAGAGTTAATCCAGCTCTGAGCAATCCTCTTTTATTGTTCAGTGAGATAAATCTTGACAAACAGAGAAAAACTTTGTCAAATCCTCCCCTTGCTGTGAGTGACAGGTGATTTACATATCTCGTGCAATAGCCTAAGAGACGTGCATTATTTTTTTAATTCCCTCCCACTCCTTTCTTCTGCTGCTCTGCCAGGATTGGCTGTTCCACACCTCAGCATAATTGGGCATGCTGAAGTCATGTGGTTACTTTCCTGTCTTTTCACTGGATGTTAGAGCTCATAGCAGAAGTTCAGTGTAAGAAATACACAGGAGAAAATGCATATTGACAAGGGGAGTGTAGAGGTGGGCGGGGAGTCTACTGAGATCACGACTCCACCCACCGAGCTCCAGACAACAGACCCACCCACAGAATCTGCAGTTTTTCTGGTTTCATAACAGACAGAGGGGAGACATTAGACAGGTAAAGATACATGCAGGAGGCATGTATATCCTTCTAGATAACCCCTATGGCAGTAGTTTAGAAAGGATGACATTGGGTTTACTTCCACTTTAAGCCGATTGTCTGCGTTATGATTTCAGACCTGTGACTCAATATATAGTAAAACAATAAGTATGACTGCACTAGAGCTTTGACATTTAAACACAAACTGAAGGTGGAAATAACATGCTAAGAGAACTGTTATGAAGATAAGCAGACACTACATATATATCCATCTATCTCTCTATCATCATAAGTTCCAGTGCTGCCCTTTTGAGATCATCCTCATCGGTGGGGGTTCTCAGCACTTTTTTATGATGAATGTCAACATTTCATTCCAACGCAGTGTCTTACTGCATACATGTTAAACCCTTTACAACCACTTTTTACTACAGGCAAGCCTATAATAAGGCTTACCTGTAGCTACACTGGATATCTCCTAAACCTGCACGGTTTAGGAGATATCCCTGTATTTGCATGTGCCGACGTTAATCGGCACATGCGCACTTAAGCAAACTGAAGCAATGGCACGTACGTGCCATTGCTTCAGTTAGACTGTTAGTTACTGGCTCCTGCGTGCATGCACAGGAATGACGTGATCGCGGCCCTGGCCAATCACAGCGCCGGAGGCGCGATACCCGGAAGTAACCAATGGGAGCGATGTCAGCCTCCAGAGTGGTGAACGATGACCGCTGCCGGAGCTTCGATCTCAGGTAATTCATAATGAGCTAGTATGAGCATTGCCTTTGTCCTGCAGGTTTTTTTTTTGAGGGGGGGGTTTAGGGTTTACAACCACTTTAATGCGCGATATGTGGTATTATGCACGTGTCCTATATTAGAGCAGCCAGTTCAACAAGAATAAGCTGTCGACGCACGGCAATGATAAAGCCAGACCTGCCCTTTTTTTTTTTTTCATCCCAGCCCACCACAATGCAAGGCATGTTTCATTGTGGTGCATGTTCCCTGGCATCTACTATACTTATGCATTGGGGTGCTTTTCTAAGTGATTAAGACCACAGTGCACCCATGTTGAGATATTGTAAAAAAATAAAAAAAAAATAAAAAGGTATGACCTCTTAGCTGCGCACTCTGGAACCAACCAACCAAATAAATTTCAAACTGCGCACAATAGAACCAAATCATGTGATATAAATAACTCTTATGAACAAATGCATGTGACAAATGATATACATGAACTTTATAAATACAACGATCAAATTATAATGGTAAAGTCTATGGACCACCAAACAATTCTTCACTCCAGTGCACAGTGAAAATAACAGTTCTGTGAAAGGGATTTAAAAAAAAAAAATAAATAAATAAAAAAAGGGGGGGGGGGTGTTGCCGTCCTCCACCAATCTAGGCAAACATCCTACTCACCGGATGGATCTGACACCCATGACAGATGTCAAATAAGTAGAGCATTTATATGACGATGTCCCCACCGAATATGGGAGTCTCTCCCCCCAACAATGTGGCCAAACGAGATTTGTAAATCAGGAAAAGAAAGAAAAGAAAAGCTCCTCATAGTGTAGCATGTAGCCGTTTATTTCAAAAATATTGTTGCACTATTTTCACTTTTTACAGTCACCAGAGACTGGATTTATCACTGTGTGCATTTCATATGCATATTTGCACTTTGGTTAGCACATAAACTTAATGTGTAGAGACTATTTTTGTATTTGAAACTGTATATCATACTTAAAGACCCAATACCTCCTAAAACTCTCCTGCCCTCAATTTAGGAGAAACATTTTTAGTAAAATATGTCTGTTCTATTCAGCAAGCCATTCATGGACAAGATATGTAATCAACTACGGTATGTTGTCTGATACTTTATTACCCACTACAGGGTAAAAATATATGGAGCAACAAACTATGCAGCCAGAGGAAAAATAACACAAGTAAAAGAACTTTAGTTGTGCATTTACTCAGCATATAAGACTAAGCCCCTGTACACACGGTCGGAAATTCAGACGGAAAATGTCCGATCGGACCATGTTGTTGGGAAATCCGCCCGTGTGTGGGCTCCATTGGACTTTTTCCGTCCGGAATTTACGACGGAAAAAATTTGAGATCCTGCTCTCAAATTTTCCGACAACTAAATCCGATCTGACTTTTTCCGATCGTGTGTCGAGAATTCCGACGGACAAAGTGCCACGCATGCTCAGATCAAATTACGAGACCAAAGTTATTGGCTACTGGCCTCTACGTAGTTCCGTCGTACGCAACGAATGTCACCACGTTCAAAATGATCAAATTTTCTGCCAACTTTGTCCGACCGCGTGTATGCAACACCAGTGTCGGACAAAATCCGTCGGATTTTGTGGTCGGAATTTATGACCGTGTGTACGGGGGCTTAGTATTATGCGCGACAATAAATAACTCAAGCACAAATAGGTGAGCAACAAGTGGTTAAAAAAGATTGCGGAATCTTGAGAAAGATTGGTGGTCTCCAACATCAGCGGGGGGAGAAGAACCAGAGGATTAAGACATCGCCGGAGGGAGAAGAAATCGGAAGTAGAAGAGACTCCAGAGCTGCTTTAATAAATTACAAAAACCTGTGTACTGTTTTTATTTTTGACACTTTTTGGGGGGTGAATGGGTAGGGGTACAATGTACCCCATACTCATTCACATAGGGTCGGGTGGGATCTGGGTGCCCCCTTGTTAAAGGGGGCTTCCAGATTCCGATAAGACCCCGACAACCACCGGCCAGGGTTGTCGGGAAGAGGCCCTTTTCCCCATCAACACAGGGAAGAGGTGCTTTGGGGTGAAGGGCGCACGGCCCCCTGCCCCAAAGCACCCACCCCTCTCATGTTAAGGGCATGTGGCGTGGTATGGTCCAGGAGGGGGGGCTAGTTCCCCCCCTTTTCCTGGCCTGCCAGGCTTCTTGCTCTAAACAGGGTCTGGTATGCTTTGGGGGGGGTACCCCACGCCAGTTTCTTTTTCCATTTTGGCAAGGGTTCCCCTTCAAGATCCTCAGCACACAAGCCGCACCGCAAGTTGGATCATCATGATCTGACTTGTGGTGCGACTTCTATTCAAATCGATGGGCTCTCATAGGGAACCATTGATTTTATAAAGAGGCAGAGAAACGCTGCTAAAAGCTAGCACAGCTAAACGTGCATTAACGCCAATGCAAAAAGCTACTAAAAGCTAATTTTTACAGCCGCTTTTTCCTAGCGTTGGTAGTGGCTTTGCAGCTAGTTTTTTATAACCCCCTGTGTGTATGAGACCTTATAAATAACTCTGTATTTTTACTAAACCATAAGGAAATATTTTGTTGCTATAACAGAGATATACACTTGCCATAACATGTAAAATGCAATATCACCTGGCTGTTATTGCCCCTAGTAGCTAAAATATAAAATCTACAGTATTAGCATATTTTCCTGCCATTGCTAAGCAAACTTTCCTTTTTAGAAGTTATCTCTCTTCTATGTTTCTCAGTCTGACAGACTGCATTAATGATTTTCAGTTACCCAAATGGAAAATGACCCTCCAGGGTCTATAGTATTCAGTACAATTGACAATTATGTCATTGCTCACAGGGCAGGAAAATTCTTTGCCAAATGGGACTAGGACATAGAATGTCTTCCATCTAGTGCTGAGTGGGGGATTTCTAAAGGGATAATAATGACTACACAGATATACAATTCTGTTTGCCTGGTTTGAAGAGAACATATATTTTTACAAGTGCAATAATAGGATCTTGAAACTTTAAACATTTTAAGGCAATAAAAGGATTATTGCTATTAAAAAGCCCTGTCTGGGTTGGCCCCAAGCCAAAAAAGAAATGTATTTACAAAGACGTGTAGAAAATTGTGATACAGTTGCAATGAACTACACCTACAATAGAAGAGTAACAACAGTCCTGCACCAATTTTCTATAGAATTTGGTTTTATTGTACAACCAGATATCTATAAAACCAAGACAGGCACGTCACTATGTCATACACTATATATATTTATATAAATATATATATATATATATATATATATATATATATATATATATATATATATATATATATTTTTTTTTTTTATAGGTTTATTGAGATTAATGAGTATTAAATACATATTCCACAACAAGTAATACAACTTTTCTCAAGACATGCAAATATCTTGCACTCTAACAAAAGCATGATAAATCATCTCAGGTGGTTTTACTCTATGACGGAACAAAGGGGAGAAGAGTCTTATAGAAAAATAGAAGGGGGAGAAGGAGAAGAGGTGGAGCAGGAAAGAAAAGGTAAACAAAGGAGACAAGTACAGCGTCGTGCCACATACTAGGATTCCAAACCAAGGTACAATAAAATACTAACCATGCAAAAAAAATGGTAAAAGGCTATCAATAGCAATAAATCTCACCCATCTGTAGAAGTAATATACTGAAGTACAAGACAAATGTAGTTCTACACAGTAGTCATTATTTCTGCATAATGAGGAGTGGACTAGACAACATGCCCAAATCTTGGTGAAAGTGGACTGTGCATTGCAGGCTTTCCAGGTAAGGGCCTCCATTGCACAGATGTGATCTACAATCTAGCACCACATTTTCAGTGGAGAAATGTTTCTTCATGTCATACACTATATGTCCGAACTGTCAAGGAAATGACTTCATGCACAAAGTGATTTGCCTTCTCTGATTTTATTCTCTGATTTTATTGCTGGATGCATAATAAAAATATTTTACATAAAACCTTTTTTAATCTTTTGTTTGAGGTATATAATTTAGACTTTGATGCAGGCACTGTAGACAGACTATGAAGTCAATACACGTGAACAGGACCAGGCCATATTTAGACTCTACGATGTCCTAATGCATAGCACTGCCCCTCTAACCACGCTGCCTTAGGCACTGGGCTATAAGTGCAGTCCTGCATGAGAGTTGCCAAAGTTACAGCAATTCTGATAATTATATGTATAACATTTAAGCCTGGTACACACCACTAGCTTTTTTTCCTTTAACCCAGCGGGTTGAAGAAAAGAAAATAACAGCTCCAGTCGGAGCCGCTGTACTAACGATCCAACGTTAGTACAGCGATCTTCCCCGCTGTTGTTTTGTGTTCTGACAGGGGACAGCCCACCAGAACCAGAACACTACGGTCAGCGTTCTTAGCCATTGGCTGAGAGCGCTTATCAGAAGCTAGTCGGCTGCTGATTTTCCAGTCGGACCAGCTGCCTTTTCTGTCAGACCAGCTGCCTTACACACGGGCCGAATGTCGGACAGTTTTTATTGAACCAGCCAATGTAGCCTGACTATCGGCCCATATGTATGGGGATTTAGGTGTGTGCAGATTATTCAACTTCCTTCTTTTGAGTTAAAACAATTACTTTAAAATTAACATAAAAGAGTTGAAGCAACTTTAGTAGATGACGTTTAGCAAATGTACCCCCCCCCCCCCCCCACACAAAAGAACACCAAGACCCTGAAATGTGTGAACAAAAACACCAAAACTGAGATGGTAGGCAGCACAGACAGAACCTGTACAGGTTGTAATGTAGAAGATTACCATCCAGGCTGTTAGTTACTACTAAGGCTATTTATTGGGGCTGCACAGAGGAAGACACCTTTCAATTGACCCTTCATCCACCATATGTGATGTTATAATGATAGTCCCCATGATGTTGCGCATGGGAGAAATGCAGAAGAAAATGAATTTTTTTGGACCATGGAACTTGTTTTTGGTTACTAGTTGGCAGTTATTAATGGTAGACAAACAAATGAAATAAAGCTTAACATTTTGCATATCATAAATGCATATTAAGTTATAGGATATTATATGCTTCTAAACCAAGGTGCTGCTCTATACTTAACAATATAGCAACATTGTATATTTAGTGATAAGAATGCATGCTACACAATGTACAAAATGGACCTAATCCAGAGATCACAGATGTGTAAATATTCATATGTGCATTTATATTACACAGTGTCATAAAATACAGACACAGAGCACAAAAATCACAAACCGTAGCATGTAACAACTGTTGTTAGAGGAAATTCAGGCAGAGCCATACAATATATAGCTAGAGCTGAGGAAAAACAAAAAAAAATATCCATACTTGGACAGTCACTAATCAAAATGTTCAGCCCCAAATTTCATTAAAAAATGATAATTTATACATAGGAAAGCTATGGCTGAAGTGACAGTAAATAAGTATATATACATGCAAAAATATTTCCCAAAATATAATGATAAAAAACAGAATGGCATATAATAAAGATAGAATGCAGAAACCAATATTTTAAGGAAGACCCTTTTTTCAAAGCAAGCTTGACCCATACATATAATCATTAATTGAAATCATGGCAAGTTCTTCTTTGGCTGGCCTCATGATGTGACTTTGAATACCAGGGGCAGCGCTGTAATAACATCATGATCCCAAAGGGCACTAACCAGCATAAACGCTGCTCACAGGCACCCACAAGATGGCAGTGGGTGCAACTTCACAATGGCACAAAGCACAACAGCAAAGTAAAAATGTACCTGGAGCACAGATATATTATAATATTAATAAAGCAAAATTATGTAAGCATGTATATAAATGGGTGCAGCATAGGCTGCATAATGAATTGTGTTTTTAACAGGTATTACACACCTGAATTGTTCCTCTTAAATGGGGTCTATCCAACTCCGGAAGGGAAAGTTTTCGTTTGAAAATTGCTAACATAAGATAGTGTGAAACTTGTTCAACAACTGCAAATTCTACCATGTCAAATCCTGACCTCTCTTCTTGCCCATATAGCCTAAGCCAAGTAGATGTGTGATCAAATAGATAGCATTATAAAAACACTTTGCACAAATAAAGATTGGAAAGCTTTTCACAGTGGAAGCATAAGTAAGGAAAGGAATGTGGGCACAGTGGCCATGTGTAGATGAAATGGAGTATCCAAAGCAATTTCTAATCTGGACCTAATGATATACTGTATAGAAAACGTTATTGTTACATTGGTAATATAGTAGAAGTTAATTTAAATTAATGAGAATAATCAATCTTCAATGCCATTAATCTACTTTGAAATATGTTCTGCACTGATTTGAGCTATAAATATATTTGGTTTATTTTGGTTATCTATAATACTGCACTTCTTTGCCGTGTGCATTGATAAAACTTCAGGATCCCTCTTTAGAATAGCAGCATGCATAATTTTATAATATTATAAAATATATAAAATATGTAATAGTTTTAATAAAGGTGTCAACAATTTACCAATATTAATATTTATTAAAATATGCTACTTTTTATTTCATTGTATGTATGTTATATAATATTTCTTTAATTTCTCTGTACAATGTCTCTGGTAAGAAGATTCATCTTCACTATTTGCCATGGTGACCATTGCCAGTGGGAAAGAAATGAAAGGAAAATCCAAGTGTCACTGGAACAGGAGGTGAGGGTTGACCTCTTGCGATAACTTTATTTAATACATGATTTATTCAATTTTTGGATAGCATATATTGCTATGAAAGGGCTGAACAGTCACAAAAAATGTATGTCCTTTAACTGTATGGTGCCTGCTCTTTAGGAAAAGCATTAGATTACACCCCAGGTTTACTCTGAAGAGATCCTACAACAAACATTAAACATTAATTTAAAGTATAATTCTTTGGATTTAATTAACTGTACAGTTTATGTAACCCATCAGTATATATTTAGATCAACAACCTACATATTTTTTACCCATACTGAGTGCAACCAGATCAGTGGCTCTGGTGTGCTCTACTCATAGCTGTCACTCAGTTGTTGCAGTGACAACAGAAAATAAAACTGGCAGAAAATAAAAATAAATTAAAGAAAAATCATCATGCTTTCAAAATTGCATATATTATGATACGGTGTGGCATTCAGATTCTGATGTCAGGTAGGGGAAGGATAATGTAAATAGAAGGAATAGTGATTGCGCTAAACTCATAAGTGAACCAAACAAAAATGTGCTGAAGTGGAAATAGTGAAGCTGCTACACTAGAATGTGACAAAAATTCAAAAGGCAATGGAAGTGAAAATGTAGCGCTTCATTTTCACTTCCAGGGGAAGGATAATGCCTCTACCTGATTGGTGCAGTATTAAAGCAATGTACTGCATTCTTGCAGTCATTAGAGCCATGCATGTGGGCCAACTGGAAAATAACTAAAGGTAACCATTAGTAGAGTTTAGGGCCATGATAAACTAATTACAATATATAAGGATCAAAATAACAACTAGTTCTGCTTAGGCATAAAAGTAAGTTAGGCCTGCCAAGGAAGCCGCTATATCTCTGGCCGAACATGCCATCGCTGCTTCCAGTTAAAAGGCTCAAGGATGAACTAGATGATCCAGGCCGCAGTTGTTCTAGTCGAAGCTTGAAAAATAGCTTGCAGGTATACCTTCAAAACTTCGCTTATATCCAGAGAATCAACTTTTAGTGGAGTCTTGGGCCTAAGTGTAGGTAGGACGATCTCCCGGCCCTTATAGAACCTTGAGGCAATTTCTGGAATTGAGCTGAATATAGGAGTAGGGACCATCCGGATTGGAAAAACAAAGAACAGAAGAGGTTCCCCGAAATTTTTGGGACACAACTTCTAAGACTCCCCTGGTGAGGGTAACGGCCACAAGGAAGTGAACTTAGTTGAAAAAGGCCTCAAAATAGCGATCGGGGGAGGACCCCGTCTTACTGAACCCAGGCAGTGAGTTGAGGACAAGGGAAAGATCCCAAATGAGGAATCTTTGTCTTCTTTGAGGGCTGAGTAAAGGGCTGACTAAAAAAGCTGAACTTTTGGATCGTCTCCTTTGCTTAAGGAGGAATGGAACATCTCCTTGTTGGAGGAGGAATGGGAACGTCTCCTCTGTCTAAAGGAGGAATGAAACATCTCCTTGTTGGAGGAGGAATGGTAACATCTCCTCTGTCTAAAGGAGGAATGCAACATCTCCTTATCGGAGGAAGAATGGTATCGTCTCCTCTGCTTAAGGAGGAATGGAACATCTCCTTGTTGGAGGAGGAATGGGAACGTCTCCTCTATCTAAAGGAGGAATGGAACATCTCCTTGTTGGAGGAGGAATGGTAACGTCTCCTCTGTATAAAGGAGGAATGGAACATCTCCATATCGGAGGAGGAATGGGATCATCTCCTCTGCTTAAAGGAGGAATGCAACGTCTCCTTGTTGGAGGAGGAATGGAACCGTCTCCTCTGTTTAAAGGAGGAATGGAACATCTCCTTGTTGGAGGAGGAATGGAACGTCTCCTCTGTTTAAAGGAGGAATGGAACATCTCCTTGTTGGAGGAGGAATGGGAACGTCTCCTCTGTTTTATAGGAGGAATGGAACATCTCCTTTTTGGAGGAGGAATGGAACGTCTCCTCTGTTTAAAGGAGGAATGGAACATCTCCTTATTGGAGGAGGAATGGGAACGTCTCCTCTGTCTAAAGGAGGAATGCAACGTCTCCTTGTTGGAGGAGGAATGGGAACGTCTCCTCTGTTTTAAAGGAGGAATGCAACGTCTCCTTGTTGGAGGAGGAATGGGAACGTCTCCTCTGTTTTAAAGGAGGAATGGAACATCTCCTTGTTGGAGGAGGAATGGCAACATCTCCCCTTGTAAATGTTGTGGCATGGCAAGGTCCCTGTCAATCTGGACCACAACTTGTGGGTCCGATCTGAAAAAAGACGCGGGGGGGGAGGGAGAATGACATAGGTGCAATCTCAACCGCTGAGACTGAAAACCTCGATCCCTCCCCTCACCTGCACATACCCTGTGCGTGAGGGCTGGCCACATGAAAGCGGTGATCTGTCCATAACCTCTGGACAAAATGTCAATATAAACACGGATGGTCTGCAGATGACCCAGAAAAAACACTTATGTCGAACCAAAAAGAAATGATTGTAAGATTATATACATATATCATGTACCCTCCATTTTTTTTTTTTTTTTTTTTTTCATAGATATTTTAAATATCTCTGTAGAATTGCAGCACGCCAATTTCACATATTTATAAAAGTAGATAATTATTTTCAACCAATGTGTGTGTATATATACATATATAAATATGTATACTCATATATATTTTCATTTATTTATTTATTATATATATATATTTTTACTTTATTATTTATTTTTTATTTTTTTATTAAACAACTTTCCCCTTTAAGGGGAGGTACCAGGGCATATGCAGACCAGGCGGGGGAAGGCCGCCACTCACTGTCTATGGGAATACCCACACCAACAGGAGATGGCAAACCTTTGAATCCCCCGCCTGAATGACGTCACCGCTCCCCCCACTGCGCGCCTGCGCTGTGGGGAACAGCCAAACGGTGCCTGCGCGGCCGCCGGACCTTCCGACCCTCCGCGCATGCGCGAACCAAGCCTCGCTTTCGCGGAGGCCTCGCGCATGCGCAGAACGACGGCAGCGGCCGCGACCCGGAAGCACCGAGGCGCCCTGGAACGCAGAAGCGTTCCAGGCGCCATGAGGGACAAACAGAGGTACCGAAGGGTACCATATAGTACCGGGAACACCGGGGAGGACCGGGGAGGACCAGGGAGAACCACAACCGATACACCACACATAAACAGATATAACAAAGAAAACGACTGCCATGGAGATTTAAGCACATACGAAACTTCAGACCTTGCCAGCCATTACAGCGTCCAACTGCAGGGATACGAGACCACCTTCCCCCCGCTACTGGGGTATCCAGTGCCAATGACCAGCTATTCGCCCACTTGTACCTGGGCTCCTTGCTGCACCGCATGACTGGAAACGCTCGATCCTAAATACTCCGACCGGACGCCAACAGGAACAAACGTGATGTAGGTCCATTGGAGGAGGACAAAAAAGGAACACAGTACCTAGCGGTGAGCTCTCTTTTATTTGTATGGGGTCCTATAGCATTGGAGAGGAGGCGGGGTAACCCACACGTAGGCTGCCATGGAGTCTGTCAGGAAAGGAATTGTATGTGTAACATTTTATGAACAAAATAATGGACAGGCTGTGGATGAAGATAAATGATACAATGAGGCTTAAGTGCACAATAGGAATATTTATTTTTATTGGATAATACATATGGGTTTATTACTGTATACAGGTTTGGGGCCATAGGAAATTGAATTACAGTAAATAAGAATCAAAGTAGCAACTAGTTCTGTTTAATCATAAAAATATGTCAAGGAGCACCATATCATAGAAAGTTTATATTTGCCCTAAAGTGTGACATTATAACTATTACTACAAAAACTGTTTACATATTTTGTACTTCTGTTTTACTATGGAAAATGTGAAAACTTGAAATAAAAAACATTGAAACAAAAAAATAAGTCAAGGAAGGAATTGCATATATAAACTATTATGATAAAATTATAGCAGAACCAAAGAGAAACAATGGAGTGGCTGTGGGCCAAGATGCATCATATCATAAGACTTAAATGCTCAATGGGCATATCTATTTTTGCTAGATAATAAATATGAGTTTCCTAACACCGCCAGAGGACTTGTGAATATGCCATGTCCTGAAATGACATCTTGTACCATTAAGAGCAGCTACAAATACATGTCAAGGCTACAGTATATTATCCATGGAAATAAGTTGGTAACTGTTTCCCTTTACTGATTTGATGCGTTCATGCACAGAATGTCTGCAGTTCGGTTCCTAATCACTAACATTGACAGAAGGTTTAAATCAAACTCACTCTACTTACAGGGAATTAAATAAATACATATTTGGCATACATTATACAGAGCCTAGTGGGTAGGTTTCTGAGCTTGGCATTAAAAGCTGTTACTCATTTTATGATTTGTGTACAAATATACGAATCATAGCTCCCTAATAATGCCGGAAGGAATCCCTGTTGTTTTACTAAGGTTTTATGTATGGCACAACAGAATGTCTGTCTGTAACTTTCACAACACTTTCACTGAAAAAAGAAGGTAGACCTATGTGGTCGGCACTAAGTTTCTCATGTTACTGATTTAGAACATTACATGATATTTCAGAGCTAAGGACTATATCTGTAATATGATAGTTCATGCCTGACGTAGAACTGTGCACTGGTATATCTGAATAGATTGTTAGGTGTCCTAATGACTGCTCGTTGGCAAGAGCTTTGTGTATTGAAAATGTCTGGGCTCCAAAAAACCTTCCATACAAAGCAGACAAGGACACGGGATGTCTTTTTCAGTTAAGAACTACAGAATTTAAAATTAAAATAACTTTTCATGATATTGTGTTGAACATATTAAATACAATCCTACCATTTCAAAGAATCTTTCCAAGATCAGGGCTACTACCATGAGACCACATCATTTATCTGACATCGTATTACATTACTCACACATGTAAGTTAAAGAAGAAATCCCTATTGGGGAGATTTACCATCACTTTTTTATTCTATAGACAAAACTGGAAGGGAGAGGAAATCCCTGTAGTTTAAGGGAATCCATTGGGGCCCCTCTGGTCATCAGAACTAGGGTCCCCATTGGAAGATTCCCCACTTGTTCTAGGGACAACCCATAATTTGAGATTTTTTTTAACCTTCATTTTTGATGATAATGGCAAACAGGACAAATAGAGATGGTGATTCTTCCGAAAAATAAATTAATGTAAAAAAATAGACAGTACAAAATAAAATAAAGACCTTTTGAGCAACAGTACCAAAATAACAACCAAATACAGAAATGAAAAAAATGAAAACACAAATAAAATAAACTAAGGTACTCTAGATACAACCCCTCCCCCCAAAAATTCCTTAAATAAGGAGAAACAACAAGTAGACCTTTTTTACCAAGAATATTATGCTGAAGCAGCTCAATGAGCAAAGGAAGCAGAAGAATAATTTGCCAGCCCCCGACCCAAGTTAGTGATTTCCCTTCAGAATCATTCTGCTCATTCCTACTGACTACAGAAGCCAGATTTTTTTTTTATATATGCACTTCACAAGAAAAACATATCGTAAGTTTTAAGTTTATTTTACATAGTTAGTAAAATTGATAAAAGACAACTGTCCATCTAGTTCAACCAACAATTTTGCAAAGATGATCAACTGCAATCTATTATTTTAGGCCGGGTTCACATTTGTGCAGCTGCAGTTTCCAGCATGGGGTCCGTTGCGTTCCTGTTCACCGGTTCAGGTGTGATTCAGTCTGAATTTTTGCCTGAGTTCGTACCTAAACTGGACCCAAAAGACCCGTTTGGAATTTGCACCCCGGCCGCCCCAGACATGTACAAACTAGCTCTATTGAGAGCTGGTAATACTCGCATGTCATGTGAACTGAATGCGATAAAAAACGCATTCAAATCGCACATATGTGTACCCGGCCTTAAGGATCCAAAATAGGCCATTTAATAATAGGTAACTTGAGCATTTCCTTGGGTCCACTAGAACACAAAAACCAATAAGCATGATATCTCCTTTGTGTTCACATTAACGGTTGCTCTGGGTCTTCACAAGGGGCTAAGCTTTCAGTGGAAATGGCACAGACCCCATCTTCCAAAGTAAAGCTTACTTTTCAGTATGCAAAGGGTCAACAAATAATCAACTGAATTTGTATACCGGTAGTTATTAAATCTCATTATTTAATTTACGCTTTGGAGATGCACCCAAGAAGTAGACAATACACATCACTTTAATCCAGGTTCTCATATACAGTGTACTCAGCTTCAACACCATGAGGTCCCAAAATTCTTACACATGACATGAATGTAATAAGTCTTTGGTAAATGCTACCAATTTTTGGATTTCCACACAAATGGCAAGTAGATATTTGAGCAATGCATTTGTTTAGCAGGCAACAACACATCCAGTTTATCTGTTATTTAGGTGTGTCTGCAGTCTTTTTGTCATCCCAGGCAATAAGCATAAGCATACATTATACAATTTCCTTATTTCATTTCCTTTAGATTTACCTTTAACTATGTAGTGCAAGGGCCTGCCTGATAGCATACAAATTGAAAGTGTTTAGGTTTGACCTCATATTATATGGTTTTGCTAAATCTAAAGGAAAATTTTACAAAAAAAAAATTGCATAATGTATGGCCAGCCAAGGAGTGATTGTACTACCTTGAGAAAAGTATAAGCAAAAAAGGTGGAGAGAGGTTTTACATACACACAAAGCCTTGTTAGAGCTGCTGCTTCTGCTGTCTGCATCCATATTGCTGGCTATAGACAGTTTTGGGAAGGCTTTTTGGGAAGGCTTGGTCTGGTTTGCTATTAACAATATGGGGTCATAAAAGAATATGTAGACAGGTGTAACAGTATGTCCACCACTGATGATTGAACAAAAGGAAAATGTTTAGACATTCTCAATTTCAAATAGCAAATTATTGACTTGAATCCACAATTTACACATTTTCAAATGAGGATTTTAACCTAAAAATCCTCAATTACATATGTTAAAAAAGTGGAGGCAAAGTATGATTTCTAAAAATGGCAGAAAATGAATGTATATGGCCGGTTAGTGAATGCAGGTTAATCTAGGCATGCTATTGTGCCTTGATTCGCCTGATTTGTATAAATATAGTCTTAAAAAAAACCTGCTAGTATCTGGGCGGAAAGGGGGTGTCTCCCCTCTGAACATTTAGCTAAGTGTATAATCTGATATGCTGCACTTCAGAGCTAGTCACAACATAGGCTATTTACAGCATAGTAGTAAACCAGCTTACTGAAGCTTTCTAAGACGAGCCTTGCATCTGCTTGACTTCTGCAAATCATGCACTGTTTATAAAACAAAAGTTTTGAAAACGTACACTAATGCCGCGTACACACGTGCAGACTTTTCCCGGCGGACCTAAGTCCAGCGGACAATCCGCTGGACTTTCCAGCTGGGTCCGCTGGACTAAAAAGCGAACGGACTTGACCACACACGATCAGGCAAAAAGTCCGACGGTTCACGCGATGACGTACAGCACGTACGACGGGACTAGAAAACGAAAAATACTAGAAAAATACTTGCTACTGAGCATGCGTCCTTTTTGGTCCGCCGGACCATACTACACACGGCCGGATTGTCCGCCGGACTGCCAAGTCCAGCGGATAATTTTAAAACAAAACTTAAAACTTTAGTCCGCCGTACTTTGGGCAAAAAAAGTCCGCCGGCGCCCACACACGAGGGGATTATCCGCTCGACTTCGGTCCAGCGGATAATCCCGCGGGATAGTCCCTTCGTGTGTACGCGGCATAAGTGAACTGGACAGCTTACAAAATGATGCTACCTTCATCCAGGAAATATGATTACAGTATGTTGTTTTTCTATACAATATCTCCCAAATTTCTGAGATGGAAAACCACATTTTAGCAACACATTTGTTAAGGCTAAAGTACATTTGGCACATTTATTTACACTTACCTATAAGCTAGACCAAAAAAATATGGTCATGGAGGAAGGAGGCATCTGGGCTCAAGCAGGTACTGTCCCCCCTAAAGGCCTAAAGAGACCCATTTTAATGGTATGACATGTTTGCTCCAATGCAGCAAGCAATATCTATTTAATAATCTATCTATACATATATTCAATTATTTATTTATGTTGTATTTTCTGACAAGAAAAAAGGACCATGAAACCACAATATAACTTTTATGTAGCCAAGAATAAAAAGGTTTGATTTATGAAATAAAAGTATTCTTATCGAAATAACTGAGCCGTTTTAGCCTGTTAATGTTTATTTCCTTTTCTTGTACTAGGAGGCAAGTAAGATCAGGATCCATGCAAAAGTCTTTGTTTATGGAGAAAGCGCTCTGTTACAAGCTGCTGACTCAGGACTCAGGACTCAGGTTATATCGGTGTCAAACTAAGCTCTTTTCTCGGTTCAGATGGATCATTTTATTTAAATTATTCTGCTTGTGACTGACTATTCTATGAAACCTCCCAGGACGCTAACTGTAGTCTCTAGAAAACTCTCTAATGTGCTAAAATCAGAAAGAGTAATTCCCCGTACACACGATCGGATTTTACGACAACAAATGTTGAATGTGAGCTTGTTGGCGGAAAGTCCGACCATGTGTATGCTCCATCGAACATTTGTTGTCGGACTTTCCGCCAACAAATGTTGGCTAGCAAGTTCTCTAATTTTCCGCCAACAAATGTTTGTTGTCGGACTTTCCGATCGTGTGTACACAAGTCCGTCGGACAAAAGTCCACGCATGCTCGGAATCAAGTACGAGCCGGAGATAGAACTAGCGTTCGTAATAGAGATATAACGCAAGTCTTGTACGTCACTACGTTCGTAATTGTTGGCCAACATTTGCGTGACCGTGTGTATGCAAGACAAGTTGGAGCCAACATCCTTCAAACAAAAATCCACGGTTTTGTTGTCGGAAAGTCCGATCGTGTGTACGGGGCATTATTGTATCCTAATCTGAGCATTATGTAATCCACTGCAGCTAGTCTTTACACAGCGGCACAAAGAGTCATTGGGAGTGTGCTTCCTGGGCCTATGCTCTGTAACTTCCTCTTTCACTGTTACCCATATTAACACCATATTAGTGGCTTTAAGAAAATTCTCAGAAGAGATATTTTTAGCTCTCCTGCATCTTCAAAGCAGTTTCCAGATTACCAACAAATGAGACTAGGATGTATGGATAAATAGCTAGAGTAATGAGAAGTTAGGCTGAGCTCTCTGTACTTTTCAGCTGGAGAATAGCTATAACAGACATGAGGAACCCTAAAACAGAAAGTGTTTTTCTCATAGAGTAGGTTATCGTTTTTCTAAAACTACATTCAGGAAATAATTCTATATGGCCTACTTTAACGCAAATGTTAACAGAGTGCTTTTTAAAGTTGACATATTCTCAAATTATTCTAGGCTATTGTAACAGTTCAATTCCATTAGACAAATAAACAGTAACTAAAGTAGAATTCTTAAATTATACTAACTAATCTTAAAACTGCTCATACCCCCCTTCTATACTAACTGCCCTGTAGTTATCCTGCATATACTTACGTATTCTCAGGCTGCCTTGTGTCAGCCAGCGTCAGCTAGAGGGAAAAGGAGAGAGTGCTCTGACAACAGATAGAATTCCTGAGTAATGATGTCAATCATACACTTTCCATAGGCCATCCGTTGCTCCTTCCTCTCCCCTTAAGCTGCTGCTAGCTGAAACAGGAGAGTTGATCATGTGACCAGAGTGGTCTGAGAATAGGAATGTATATGCATCTTTCTTCCACTGAGTAGTTAGTATAGGTGTTAGAAGGGGGTGGGAGCCGACTTAAGATTATTTATATTGATACTTTCTTAAAGTATTTTTCTCAACCTTTTTTCATCTACGGCACCCTTTAAAATTATGGACAAGCTCAAGGCACCCTCTTAAAGTATGGACAGTCTTGAGGCACCCCATTATAAAATGTAAAAAAAATATTCTAATATTTTTCAATTGGATAAAGGAACAATGACACGCATTTGGTATGAGTGCCATGTGGTGAAGGATTTCTGGAATAAAATATTTGAAATAAATAAATTGGTATCTGGAAATGAGATGCAACCAAGTGTAAAGGTCTCGATATTGTCTATAATACCAGGATCAATCAAAGTCATAAAAACGGATATCCTTCACCAGATAATAAATGCAGCTAGGACGATAATAGCTCGAAAGTAGAGGAAAATAAATGCTCCTACAATAATGGAATGGATATGTGAATTGAACGAAATACAATATATGGAAGAACAGATAAGGAGAGAAGGGATGGAAAAAGATCAAAAGCCTAGAATGTGGCATCAATGGGACAAGTTTCGGTCCTCGATAAAGATGGAAAAAAAATTATGAATGGGAACAGGGTACCCCGCAGAGGGGGAGAGAGAATAATTGAAAAAAAATATTTTTTTCTATTATTATTATGAATGGATGAATAGATGGAAATAAAAAGTGTAATTGTATAATTGTATAGACTGTATATATGATAAGTAAGACATGGGTGAATAGAGTATGGACATGGTAAAGAACTATATGTCAGAGGGTTTAGTTTATAACATTTATTATAGTTAGGTCGTTAGAAATGGGGATGGAAAAATGTAATTTTAATATAGGATGATATATAAAATTATAAATGTTCAACTTGATGATGGAAGATGTTTGTAAGTATTAATATAACTGTTTAAAAACTAATAAAGAAGGATTGAAAACGAATAGTTTTCCATAATGCAGCAACATCCACACATGTAGGACTCCCAATGTTAGTGGTGATTTATTCTTCCAAATCCAATACACTTTTGCACACTAGTACTGACTTGTATTCCAATGTTTCTCTTCTCCCTCGGTTTTTTTCCATTACTCGGCTAATGTGACCCCAACGCTGACAGAGAGGGGCAGAGGAGGGCCAAACCTCCTTACCAACTTTATGACATCATTGGTTGTTAGGACGCCAGTGGCTAGAAGGTCACAATGGTTCACAATGAAAACCTGTGGCTTTGTGTTACTAAAAGGCAGGCTTCATCCACCTGCTGGTTTGTATACAATATTGAGGCAATTTTTAGGCATTTTGCCAAGGTTGAAAAAGGTTGCTTTAAGATGTATATTAGTTGAAAAAAAAAGCCTTTCTTACTCCCACCTTGAGTTGGTCATCTGACCAACTGGCATTGATCATGTGGTTTTTGCTGAAGGTATTTAGAGGATTTACATTTAGGCAGTACTGAGTCATCAGTGGCTTTGCCTGCAAAACTAACTGGCTGACAGGGACCACATAACCAATGCCTCAGTAATTATCACTTAACTTTGCTGTAGGGAGCCCATCATCCTGTTTTTATTGTATTTGTCCAACAGAGCAGAAATTTTAAAAGCTCATATCAATTGTTTAAGCATAGGTTTGTTTTAATAATATTACAAAAAGACTTTCCATAATTGGCCAAATCCAGCACTGGGTCTTAACGAACCCCATTGTTTTTACTGCAAATGCCCAGTGACAAGATGTACAGGCAGACGACAGATGTTTCACCAGTATCTATCATATCTAATCACTTGCTCTCAAAGATATGTGCCCAGCTTTCATTTAAAATGGCCAGACAGTCCATTTGAAACAGCGTGCATAGGAGTAAGTAAACTATATTTTAGAAACATTAAACTTGCATAATACACACCTGACATTTCTTTGTTACATCTGCATGTTGTATTGCGCAAAAATAATTTTAACATTTAAATGCACACACACCAGTGATGTCATTGTCAAATTGTAATGCTAGTAAACATATGATGCTTGCCTTTTTCTACGCATGATCTACCATGTCAAAGAACATTAAATTAACATTCTTTCTGAATCGCATACATGAAAGCCGTAGTGTCTTTTCATGTATGACATATATTGACATATATACATATAACGCAATGATACAAAGAAACCATCTCTACAAATGTACATGTCTATGAATAACATATATTTTCAAGAAATTGAACAGATCATTATTAAAATACAAAATGGATAACAACATAATTACAGATGCAGTAAATACATAATCTATATCTTCTGAACAGACATACATTCTATATCTCCAAATCCCCATGACATGGAATTTAATGATAAAACCTCAATCATTTTGACTTCTTTTACAAGATCTAATACATGCTTTCATGATAACAAGAACGTTACTGTAATTTAAAACATCCTCAGAATTACTGAAATCTAAGAGCTTACATAAAAATATGGCTTCCAAATGTCTAATGTATTCACTATTGTTCTATAAAACATTCTTCTAAAACGAACATATTGCCCACAAGGAACAGAGGAAGGCCACTTAATTGTTTGTAAGTCATGGTCAATGGACACAGGTCATTTTATGGTCTTTACTGTGACCACAGATTAAGCTATAGCACCATTGTACAGTTTGAACATATCATGGCTGTTTTCAACGACAGTGGCAAAAAATGGCAGAAATAGCCAGCAGCCATTTCAGGGAATAAGACACAATAAGAGATTGCATTTTATGACATAAGCTTTTGTTTTTAGGACCTAAAATGGAAAACTCAAAAGGAATCTCCACAATTAAACATGACTATCATGTTTTCATATCGATATGAAGTAGAAATGTACAAGTACAATTATCACAAAGGGGTTTCCCGATTGGATACATGGATGTAAAGACAGAGCGCATTCTAGAGGTGAAAAAATTAGACTCAAGTAAGGTCTTCTCTTATGAGAAGGAGAAAATGGTGTAAAATGTGTAAAGGGGTTTCTCTCACAAAATGGACGCCTGGGGGCTGACAGATATTATATTACTGTGGGTTTCTATTGGAAAGGGGCCAGGATGGGTTTTTTTTTTTGATAGTTAAATATTTTACACACAATGAGAAACCATTTGCAGTCAGAAATATGCCATAAAGAGAAATGGATTTACTCAAAATATTTTACAGTATATATATAACAGCTATATAAGGCTGCACAGATTATTAGGATTACAAATAAGAAAATAAATAAAAAAAACATTTTATCAGTTGACTAAACAACTCAAATGCCATTTTTGAATTAATAAGATAAGACGTATTTCAGAACTGAACCATTGCCAATATTATATTTAAATGACCAAGGCAATGAGAAAACTACACTATTATACACTTACTTTTAAGCAATAGATAAATGCCATATATATTATCAAATCTACCTTCAGCAAGGCACTTTAAAACATTTTATTAAAATATTGCTGCTTTACTTCAATGCTGCCATTTTCAAGGACTATGTAGCCAAACCAAAGCAGTCTTACCGTATAGTACACTGACGGTGGAAAATTTTGAGGGATCCTTCGGTAAGGTTATTCAGTAGTGATATCTTCCTTTCACTGCTGGGAGAAGATCAGAAATGCTGATGAAAAAAAAATTAGTAAATTCCAGTGAAGGTTTTGTTCTGAGCTCATAATACGGAAAAACCCTATTGGCCCCACGAAAAAGCCACGTGATTTGCAGCGTTGCGCATGTGACCTATTTTCTTCCAAAAAAAAAATCCCTTATTTGCTGTAAATGGTATTCACTGCTGTAGGTGCTCATGGAACATCTCCTACAGCTGCCTATGATTTCTGTGACTGGGCTCCATTGAGGCATATATGGGGCAAGTGCCCCTGGCAGCGAAACCCATATTAACAAGTCTCCGTTTCTGGAGAGCGGAATTATTTAAGGCAATTGGCAAATTCCTAATCAGCAACCAGCCTCAACAAATTATTGTATCATGAGAATAACACTACAAGGAACAGTCTCTAAAGGACACATTTAACAACAAGTTCAGGCTAAGCTTGGTAAATTTGTTGGTGCTTTGGTGAACTCAAAATGCATCCACAGTGTTAGAAGAAGGGAATGAAAAATCAAAGTGTCACAGTGCTACTAATGTTCAGAAAACCTACTGACAGATGTTCCTGGGCACAAGACCGAAGAGGAGAGGGACGGGGGGAATAATGCCCTTTAATCATCTGATTCATATCTGCGATGATTCACCATGATTAGACTGTGTGTATCTCTGTACAATATAGACTGCAAATGGGGCTCAAATATTTGCTACTGAGAACCAACAAACCAAGAGATGCCAGGAACTGCACAAGCTATTGTTGCGTTGACCTCAACATGTACCTATCCACTAGAAGTCCTTAATAGAGCTTGTCGGTTCCAATATGACTGAACAAAGCCTGACAGATCCTAAGCCAGTGGAGATTGTAACACAATAAAATACGGCTGTCTCCAATATAGGAACTTAGCAGGCAAAGAGTTAACTGCCAGCCTGGCTTTCATATCAAATGTGTTCCGTTTTAGTGATAGAGAGGAATCAGGATTAAAGCCTCCAGATTAAATCCACTCTGCTTTTACTAAAACCAACCTCCGCACCCACATCATCAGATCCTCCTGCAAACATTTCTGAACAAGAACTGAATATACAGTAGTATACATCAATGCACTTCATATAATATTTTGAAATGCCAATAAGGCATGCTGTACTGATGTATGAGCAAGGATGCACTTGGGAGTATTTGCGTGTATTTGCGAGTATGCACACACAAGCAGAACACGTGGAATTTGCGTGTATTTGTGCGTATACATGGAAAAATACTGATTGGCAACTCAGATTTCTGTATTTGTTTTTTTCTCTACTGATCAATACACAGAGCATGTTTACGGGCCTGTGTAAACAGGCGCATTGAAAAGAATGGGTTGCATTTAGATCAGTAAAAAAAAAAAAGACTGTATGCCTGAAAACTGAGCATTTTCAGGCACCAATGTGCAACAGGCCTTAATGTTTATTGCACTTCAGTTTTAATTCATAGTACTTTCTTTTTACATGCCTCAAATAGATCCAACTCACAGCCCGGTTCCAAAAGAGGGCATATCTGTCTTCCAGTTACCCTCTTGACTTGATACAAATCTTTATTTAAAAGATACTGATACATTCACAGTATACCCAAAGACAACTTTTATTTTTAACTGATTTTTACAACAAGTTTAAAATTTACACCAAGACAAGGCATGGCAATTTTTAAGTGGCCATCGCTTGATGCCCCTGGCGTACTATAGTGTCAATTCAATAAGCCATAAAGCATGATATATTTTCATTACTATGCGTTATTTGCTCATTAACTTTTGAAAAGCATGTTTTAAATACAGTAAATTAATTATCATGCAAATCAGATGATTTTCGAGCTCCTTTTTGCTTTAAACTAAAACTCATTTCATTTTCGCCTGGCTAGTGATTGGTTTAGTGATTTGTCAGCTGCTATTTCAGTACAAAAGCTGGCAACCTTTTCTACTGAATCAGATGCCTTTTGACAGATGTCAGTAGATTTTAACAATATAACAATCATTTTAGTAAGTAAATAGGCCAGCTTTTTGTAATTTCACATTGTTCCTGAATATTTTTAAAGAAAAAAAAAAAAACAATACAACTAAATTTGTATAAAAATATTGTTTAACCAAATTTGAAATAGATGTCTGTGCTAACATTCGGTAAAGGAAATTTGGAATTTCAAACTTGACTCAAATGACTCGTCTTAATGTAGCAAAGTTCAGAGAACAGACCTCATTTACCCCTTACACCAAAACAATACAGTGACAGAGTGACTCACCATGTGCAGTAGGGTCTGTTATTTGGGTGGGTGGCATCCAGTTTTGGAAATCATGCACATTGTCAGTCTATAAGTAACCTCTGCCATGGCCCTCAGCAAGGTCAGGTCTACACGAGGGGGTGGCCTTGTTGCTTTTGCACTAATCTCTTCAGAAGGGCGTGAAGGGGAGCTGAGAGTGGGAATCCGAGCACATGTTGTAGGAAGTACATCCTCAGGGCAGGAAACAATGCTGTCTCCATCCCAGATCAATGCAGCACCTTCCAATTAACCTTCAGTTGCTAATGAAACACAGCCAAGAGTTGACTAACAATGTGTTAATTACAGAACTACACTGAACTGATAACAATGATTAAAATGTTCTTTATATAAAGCACCAACATACTCTTCTATGTGAAAACAGACACAAGACAATTAAAAATATTTTCTGTGCAGGGATTTAGGAATCACAGCGCACTGAAGAGGTTTCAGATATGTCTAATTTAGCAGTATCCTCATGTAAGGGTTTGCAGGAGCATGGCTGGCTCAGGCTGCATTATATAACCAAAGAAATGAGGATCTTACAATCTAAGTCTCCCTGGGCTAAGTGATTCTCAAGAGTTCATATGAGGTAATGGGAATTGTAAAAACTTCTCCAACCGGAAACATTTTCATACATGTATAAAATTCCACATAATTTAAAAAATCCATTTTAAATCAGCCTGATACATTCCAGCTTTCAGTGTAAGAAAAAAAAAGAAAAGAACCCGACAAGCTGTTGTCTGTTGCGACTACCATGTTCCACATCTAGGTAGTCTCAGCTGTTAAAGTGGAACTTCACTCTCCCAATCAACATTTAATATTTTTATTCCTCATGCTGCTAACATTAGTAAATAGATAGGAAAGTATATCCTATTTACTTGTCTTATACTTTTTTTTTTTTTACATTGCTTCAGTTACATCCTGGTTTCTTACCCAGGCAAATGATGTCATACATCCCAGGAGTCTTCAGGAGGGGAGGAGAAGAGGAGGGGGTTTTCTGAGCTAGGCACACTCTCCTGCCTGTGTTCCGTCAGAATAAGCGACACGTCAGATTTGGTAACGGAAGTGACGTTCCATCCGTTGGTACACCCCGCACTCGGCAACACTAAGCCTACAGTTAGAAGGCAGCAAGTAGACATCTTTTCACACCCACCAAAGTCTTGCTTTTGATACTTATTTTTACCAGTAAACTTAGTTTATAGTGAAATATAGTATTTTGAAATCTGTCAGACTGTTTTGATGTTGAATTTGAAAAGCAGCGGTGTTCTGTCAGATTAGCAAACCTGTGAGATCAGCAGGCTTGCCGCTGCTTTTAAGATTCAACATTAAAACAGTGTCACAGACTTCTAAATACTGTATTTCACTATATAAGCTCAGTTTACTTGTAAAAATAGGTGTGAAATGACTTCAGTGGGTGTAAAAAGATGCCGCCTTCTAAATATAGGCTTACTATGGCCGAGTGCAGGGTGTACCAAGATGGCCATGACGGAACGTCACTTCCATTACCTATTCTGATGGGTGGATCATTCTGACAGAAATACCTGCATGCCTGAGATAAGAGCAGATGGATTCCAGGAGGTAAATGCTACATGAATAATTTGCCCTTACTCAAGTTGGCCACAGCCAGACATGCTAGGAGGTGTTTTTCCAAAGTGATTTCCTAGAAAAATAAAGCATGGGCATATGGATGTTTGAATATTAAAAATTTGTTAAATAGTGTTTTTGGTTTGTGGTGCTCAGATGCAGTGAAGATCCGCTTTAAGAAATGATCCATTTGACATTTTTGTCCCTGAAAACATACTTGAGTTCTTAAATCCAATGAAAGTGATCAATTAACCATAGTCAAATAATCTCCCTCTCCCAGCGATCATAGACCACTAATTACAAATAGTAATTTGATATAAACATTATCCACTTCAGCCCTGGAAGGATTTACTCCCTTCCTGACCAGAGCACCTTTTACGATTCGGCACTGCGTCGCTTAACTGACAATTGCGCGGTCGTGCGACATTGCACCCAAACCAAATTGACGTCCTTTTTTTTTCCACAAATAGAGCTTTCTTTTGGTGGTATTTGATCACCTCTGCATATTTTATTTTTTGCACTATAAACAAAAGAATAGCGACAATTTTGAAAAAAAAGCAAAAATTTTAACTTTTTGCTATAATAAATATCCCCCAAAAATATATAAAAAAACGAATTTCTTTCTCAGTTTAGGCCGATACGTATTCTTCTACATATTTTTGGTAAAAAAAATGGCAATTAGTGTATATTGATTGGTTTGCGCAAAATGTATAGCATCTACAAAATAGGGGATAGATTTATGTCATTTTTATTATTTTTTTTATTAGTAATGGCGGCGATCTGCAATTTTTATCATGAATGCGATATTACAGCGGACACATCGGACACTTTTGACACTATTTTGGGACCATTGTCATTTATACAGCGATCAGTGCTATAAAAATGAACTGATTACTGTGTAAATTACACTGGCAGGGAAGGGGTGAAACACTAAGGGGCGATCAAGAGGTTAAGTGTGTCCTAGGGAGTGATTCTAACTTTGGGGGATGGGCTACCATTGACATGACAGCGATCACTGCTTCTGATGACAGGGAGCAGTAGATCCCAATCATGTCACTAGGCAGAACAGGGAAATGTCTTGTTTACATTGGCATCTCCACGTTCTTCCTCTCTGTGACACGATCGCTGGCCCCCCGCGGACATCGAGTCCCCAGGCACGGTCACGGAGTACGCAGCGGGCCACAATGCCGCGATTTAAAGGGGACGTACCTGTTTCCAAACCAAAATCCTGTCACCACACCACGTGCATAGTCTCCCCTATGGTCACAAACTCACCAGATCCAGAACTTGCACCTGTAATGATCAGAGTCTTTACACCTGGGATTGCTTCAGTCAATCTGTATTTTTAATTAACAGATGGTATGATGGATATTCATATTGTGTGCTGACACACCTCAAAACAGCCTACAGCTTTGTAGAGAACACCTGCTGTTTCTTGTAAATCACTTTTCTTGCGGTTTCACTTGAGCCCATGGAAAAATCCTTCAGTCGACGCTCAGGCAAGAGACACCGGGGACCAGAAAGGTAAGAATGAGAAGCTTTCATGGCAGAGATCACACATAAATTTATGGATTGCTTTACCTTTTAACAATGAGACCCCTCTGATACTTTGGAAGGTCTTTGTGGACCATGGCTTTTGTTGTAGGATGCGACTAAGGAAATGTCAGGCTGACAGTCACTTTATCTGCTTATGGAGGAACTTTTTAAGTGCTGCTAATGTTAAAGCTTGTCTGTAGCATATGCTTGAATACTTGTGTTCTGTTACTAACAGACTTTGTAACAAAAGACAGCATATTTCTTCTTCATCCATTAAAGTGGGATCAGTTATAGGTAAGTCCAATAAAAGCTGATTACAAGGCTTTTAGGTAAACTGTTTTCGCTTAGTCTCCAGACAACATGGTAAAATCAGAGGGCTCATGCCAAGAATGACTTCCCAAAAAATTCCTATGGCACAGCCGAGCAGTGGTGTCAGTTTTGTCACCTGCCCTACCTAGCTACAGTATATCTCCAAAAGGTACCGCATTTCAAAGACAAAAATCAAAAACTGGGACATACTGTATATTAATATACTCCTCTCCGTTCCTCCCAAGACCTCCGCAAAACCTCCTGCTCTCTAGCTCCCTCGTCACCTGCTCCCATACTCGCCTCCAGGACTTTTACAGAGCCTCTCCTATCCTATGAAACTCCCTACCCCAATCTGTCTGACTATCTCCTAATCTGTTTGCTTATTGACAATTCCTGATAACAATTCCTGATAACCCTCCTCTTCAGAGAGGCCTATACTGACTGCCCCTACCTAACAACTGTACTTTTATTTTCTCCATCAGATCACCACCACAGTTATTACCTTTTGTATCACTTAACCCTCCCTCCTCGATTGTAATCTCTAATTAGCAGGGCTCTCTGATTCCTACTGTATTAAAGTGTATTGTATTTGTACTGTCTACCCTCAAGTTGTAAAGCGCTGTGTAAACTGTTGGCGATATATAAATCCTGTATAATAATAATAATAATAATAATAATAATAATAATATTGTAACTGTACTGTCTGCCCTCATTTTGTAAAGCGCTGTGCAAATGGTTGGTGCTACATAAATCATGTATAATAATAATATACAACACAGTTTAGTGCAAAGAGTCCAGTATGACTGCTTGTCAACCCATAAGGTTAGGTACCAAGCCATGTCCTCCTTTTTATGGACTAGGTGTGTGCTCATATCATGCACCTCAACTATAAGATGGGAAAAAAGGACCTCTTTCAGCACCAAATTTACCAAATTCCAATCATCCAGACCAGGGATCCTCAAACTATGGCCCTCCAGCTGTTGCAGAACTACACATCCCATGAGGCATTGTAAAACTCTGACATTCACAGACACGACTAGGCATGATGGGAATTGTAGTTCCTGAACAACTGGAGGGCCATAGTTTGAAGACCCCTGATCCAGACGATGGAAAAATAAAACTCAACAATGATCACTTTGTTACTGTCACCGTTCTTTTTTATGTTACTGCCACTGTTTCTTTTTATGTTACTGCCACCATTTCTTTTTTATTACCCTTTAAAAATATTCAAGGTAGTAATCTGAAAAATTGATAAAAAACTTTTTTGCAATATAAATAATGCAAGCAGGAAATTATACATGTATTTATGAAAATTTCTGCCTCAAAGCCAAAAAGGGAAGGAATAAGGAATAGAGGGATTTGGTTCCAAAAAGTGGAAAAGTTGTACCTCCCTTCTTTTTTTTTCCTGCTATTTGAACCTACAGGACAAGGCTTGAAAAAATGAAAATGTTATTAGTATTATTGTTATTAGTATGTGACAAGATATTTAAAAACATAGAGGTTGATTTGCAAAAGGTAAATAGGCTGTTCACTTTGCAAGAGAATTTCTCTTTGCATAATCCACAAGGTGAAGGTCTTGCACAAGAAAAAAAATCAGGTCTAGCATAAAAGTAGTTTATTTCCTTGCATGTGATTGGGTATACTTTACAAAGTTAATTTTCACAACCTTCACTAAGCAAAGAGAGTAGGCTATTTGCCTTTAGTAAATCAATCCATACTGTGGGGAGCAGTCCCCAAGGCTGCAATTTATAGACAAGATTCCAAGAGCTCTGCATACACAACTGATTTCTGTTTGGCTGCTAAGGGATACTATATATACACTGTATTTATTGGCGTATAACACTCACTTTTTCACCATGAAAATCGGGTGCAAAAAGCGTGTGCGTGTTATACACCAATACTTCAATTTTAGCTGCCAGGGAGGGGGCAGGACAAGCGCCGTCAGATTACATACAATGAAAATCTCCTGTTTACTTGGCGGCCTCTGTAATAGGAAGTCCCGTCTCCTGGGCCGCCATTGGACCACCGTTCTGTCTATCATAAGAGAATCTCACGGTATCTAATCTGTTGGTTCTCATCCCGCCCCCTCCCTGTCCCCTCTAGGCTGCAGATGGGCATCGATCAGGCTGCACTGATGGCAATGGTGAGGCTGCTGCATTGAGGCAATGGTGAGGCTGCTGCATTGATGGCAATGGTGAGGCTGCATTGATGTGGACTGATGAGGCTGCATTGATGGTAATGGTGAGGCTGCAGATGGGCACTGCCCCTTTTTTGCTTCAAAGTTCCTTATTTAATATATACGTTTTTTTTCCTGAAACTTCCCTCTTAAAATGAATGTTCGTGTTATACGACGATAAATATGGTATATACTACTATGTTTTTACATAGATATAAGGCTGTGTGTACTTTGCTGTGCATTGCAAGACACTCAAAAAAATTCTTACATCAATGCAATGCTCAATAATGAAAAAATATACATTTGTTGAAAACTGAAAACTGCAGCTCAATCATTACTGACACTGTACTACATGAAACAGTAACCAAGCAATTCCAGTAGCATTATTAGATACTATTAGATCCTATTTCCTACTCCATGTGACAAAACATGTAGGAGTTAAAAGAGATATGACAGTAGAGAGACAGATGGAATGGGTGGGAGGGGGAAGAGGGAAGCTCATATGGGGGTGGATGTTGTCTAGCTATGACGGTAACTTCACTAGCTGACCTCTTTCTGTCTTACCTACAAAAATGACAGGAAATAAACAGCTTGTTTAGGATACAATATAACATTTATGATATGATTAGTGATGATCATTAGACCTATATGTTCATGAAATATAGGTCTCTTTAATCTAATCTCTTTAAGCAACTCAAACTAAGCTTTGATGAATATATAATACATTTTATTTATTTTGTAAATTCTAAAAAGGAGAGGAAAAAAAAAATTGTTTACTAGATTTAGTATGGTCCATTTGCATTTGTGCAGTGCATTAATGCATGTAACATTAAGGCTATCCATTGAAAACAATGGGCTGTCAATTCCCCAAAATGTCCCAAAAATCGGACACATCACACATTTTTATGACGCAAAGCAATATGATATGTTGCCATGAGTTGCGGTGCATTGCATGAGTTGTAGTACATTGGGGTGCTATTCAAAATTAATGGTAACACGCATTGCAGTAACAAGTACATTCTTGCAATGCATTGAAGTAAATCGGCCTTGAAAGTAAACATATCATAGATGTGACTGCCAATTGGGGAAGAAATGATAAGCAGATTTAACCTTTGTGAAAACTACATATCAAAACAATATAGATGTAGAATTGTAGACAAAGTGCATTACAGGGGGTCCCCGGGTTACAAACAAGATAGGGACTGTAGGGTTGTTCTTAAGTTGAATCTGTTTGTAAGTCGGAACAGGTACATTTTTTAAGTGTAGCTCCAGCCAAAAAATCTATTTTTATGTTTTTTAGATAACATAGAGAAGGGTTATCACCCCTGTAACATTTGTTTTGCGGTCTGTGCCCCTGTTCAGAAGATTTCACCTCACCTTCTGTCCCAATTACAACTGGATTTTGAAAATTTTGGGTTGTTAGGGAAACATGGACTGGTGATAAAGCATCAGTGGAGACACCTTTTACCCATAATAACTCTTACAGGAGTGAATTTCTCTTCCTAGGGGTGGATTTCCTCTCACTTGCTGTTGTCTCCCTCCGTTTGTAAGTAGGAGTCGTTTGTAAGTCGGATGTTTGTAAGTCGGGGACCCCCTGTATATTGAAACCTTATTTCTGTTAAGGTCAAGCTCACACGACCGGACTTTCTGGGAAACTAAGTCCGACAGTCTTCCCGAATGAATTTTGGCGGAGTTCTGATGGACTTTCCGAATGAACGAACGGACTAAGTCCGTTCGAAAGTCCGTTAGTTTTGAACGTGGTGACATAAACGGAACTAAAAAAGGAAGTTCAATAGCCAGTAGCCAATAGCTGCGTCGTATTTGGTCCGTCGGACCAGCACACAGACGAACAGTTTTCCTGATTTGAGTCCATCGGAATTGACTAAGTCGGATAGATTTGAAACATGTTCTATTTCTAGGTCTGCCGTTTTTTTCCAAAAAACTAACCAATTAGCCCACACATGATCGGATTGTCCAATGGACTAATTCCGTCGGACCTAGTTTGCCGGAAAGTCTTGTCGTGTGTATGCGGCATAAGAGTCTCACCCCATGTTCCTCCCAATTGCTCATTCAGGCTGCTCTATATAAAGGACACTGGGAGAATCAACTCTGGAAGGATGATGGACCAAGTTTCACTTTCACAGGAAAAGTCGAGGCACTCACACACTCACATGCTAAGGCTCCATGCACACTGGCTTAAAAAACGCTGCTTCTAGTTTTGTGTTCTGCATGTAGAAGCAGCTCAATGTTATCCTGTGTGTCCATGCACATTAGGACGATTACAGGCATATTTTGAGCTCAACGTTTAGAGGCAGGAAAAAAAAAACAACCTTCTGGTTCAAGTTTCTGATTGGAGCTTACTGGCAGAAAAAATTTAAAACTGTCCTAAACCCGTCTAAACTTTGTACACAAAATGCTCTATAAGAGTGTTTTTTACTCCCAAGAGAACAGATGTTTTTTTAAGCCCAGTGTGCATGGAGCCTTACTTATACTTCTCCAGGTTTTTGACAATGTACTTTAAATAATGTAAGATTATGAACCATAATTAAATAATAAACAAGTGAGGGTGAGCCATACTTTGCTAAAGATACAAAAACATTTTACAATTCTCAACCAGATAAACGATAAATCACTTCTCTAACTCCTTAGTGGTTGTAAACTCTCCCCCACAACTTTGTTCCATGTAAATCAGCATAAAAAACCCTAATGAACACTGCTTGCAGATATCTTCTTACTTGCTTAGTATTTTTGTAATCCTTTTTGTTCTTTAGAATTATGTCACTGAGCATGCCCAGATCTCCCGTGATTTACGGCACACTCTGTGTATTTGTCTATCTATTATCAGGACTTCCTACGTCACAACACTGAAATCCCAGGAGACTTCATAATCACTCAGAGCTTCCTCCTACACCCCATGTGACCATGTGACATCACATGCAGTGTAAACCTGGCCATTGGACAGCATTACTGCAGTCTTATGAACTGAAGCTCATAAGACTGAAACAGGCAAACACTAGGTAATCGGCACAAGTAAATACTATTAAATAAAACAAGTCAGCGATGAACAGGGAAGCAGGGTTGCCATAGAAACGTTGGATTGAGAAGGAGGCTTGGTTAACAGTACAGGAACAGCTGAAATACATATATGGAAGCTGTTTTTGCTCCCAAAATAGTTTTATTTCTGTCCAGCCAGTCTTGAAATTTACAAAGCTCTACCAGACAGCACAACCAGGTAGGTAACCTGAATTTTCTTTACTGTACTGTGATTGGACAGTGAAGGAGCACTAGCTTGAGCTGTCTAAATAACAGGATTTTTGCAACAAATTAGCAGGTGAGAGGAAAACATGTAAAAAGTAGTCCCATGTTAACTATATGTTAAAATAGTTCCACCTGCTGCCTGGATAAAAGACTTATGCCCCGTACACACGATTGGATTTTCCGACAACAAATGTTGGATGTGAGCTTGTTAGCGGAAAGTCCGACCATGTGTATGCTCCACCGAACATTTGTAGGCGGACTCTCCGCCAACAAATGTTGGCTAGCAGGTTCTCAAATTTTCCGCCAACAAATGTTTGTTGTCGGACTTTCCAATAGTGTGTACACAAGTCCGTCAGACAAAAGTCCATGCATGCTCGGAATCAAGTACGAGTCGGAAGCACCCGGTTTAGTAAAACTAGCGTTCGTAATGGAGATATCACGTACGTCTTGTACGTCACTACGTTCATAATTGTTGGCCAACATTTCTGTGACCGTGTGTATGCAAGACAAGTTGGAGCCAACATCCTTCGAACAAAAAAACACGGTTTTGTTGTCGGAAAGTCCGATCGTGTGTACGGGGCATTACAGTACAGTACTCACAGGGTCCATGCTGAGTTATCCAATATTCCCAGGACCTCCAATATTTAAAGGACCCCTGCCAGGTCTTTCATGATTCCAAGGACCTTCACTTCCAAAGTTCACTGGGCGTGTCCTCTGACTAGAATGGTATTTGAGCTCCAGCTTTTGAAGTTGCTGGTGCTTTTTTTTTCCTCAGCTATGACTGGCAATAGAGCACTGCCCTCTGGATCACCCCACCAAGGAGTATGGGATGGCTGCAGTGCAGAGACTGTTTACAGGGCTGCAGACAATGGAAAGGTCAGGGCAGGCCAAGGTCTTGACAAGCGGCAGGTAAGGGAAAAGTGTCAGGTCCAGGCTAGGGTCAAGGCAGATGAGAGAGAAGTCAGGTCAATCTGGATTGGAAACCAAAAGGCAATTTACAAACAGGTATTTGCTAAATCACAAAAATACCTGTTTGTAAATTGCCTTTTGGTTTCCAATCCAGATTGACCTGACTGCTCTCTAATCTGCCTTGACCCCAGCCTGGACCTGACACTTCTCCCTTACCTGCCGCTTGTCAAGACCTTGACCTGACCTTTCCATTGTCTGCAGCCCTGTAAACAGTCTCTGCACTGCAGCCATCCCATACTCCTTGGTTGGGTGATCCAGAGGGCAGTGCTCTATTGCCAGTTTGCAGCAAAGAAAACCTTGACCACTAGTGTTCCTGGCCCATTTCCACCATCCCATCAGGAGCTCTAGTAAAGGCCAATTGCCATACTTCAGGTGAGCTTGACATCACATGCCATGGGCATTATAACAAGACTAAATAATATGGATATGAAATTTTTCAAACAAAACAAAAACAACCAATATACTTTATATTTTTATTTTTGTAGTCCCAACCATAGTGATGAAATAACAAATATATGAATACAATTATGATTCCCTTTAACATTTTATTGCCAGTTTGTGAATTGAATTTTGAAGGTATAAATCAGAGGAACTGTTTGCTGATGACAACTTCAAACATCTGCATTCAATTGAATAAATTAAGCAACCTATGTTGTGCTTAATGCTTAGGTGAACTGCATAATGTATCAGATGTTCAGCTGCCCAAGTATTGTCCCCACTCCCTCTGAGAGAATGCTGTATTCTACTGCAAACAAAATAAGAATCACATATAGCTACGAAAGCCACAGCTTACAAACTGATGATTTCTTGGGTTAATAATGAACATATAAAACAAAACTGAATTACATTTATTTTACAAAAAAACACTGTGTATGATAAATTGCCATTTCATCTAGTAAAATACACTATATTGTCAAAAGTATTGGGACATATGACTTGACACGCACATGAAATTTAATGGCATCCCAGTCTTAGTCCGTAGGATTCAATATTGAGTTGAGTTGGCCCACCCTTTTGCAGCTATAACAGCTTCAACTCTTCTGGGAAGACTGTCCACAAGTTTAGGAGTGTGTCTATGGAAATGTTTGACCATTCTTCCAGAAGTACATTTGCGAAGTCAGGCACTTATGTGGACGAGAAGGCCTGGCTTGCAGTTTCCACTCTAATTCATCCCAAAGGTGTTCTATGGGGTTAAGGTCAGGACAGTCAAGTTCCTACACCCCAAACTAGCTCATCCATGTCTTTATGGACCTTGCTTTGTGCACTGGTCTAAATCATTTGGTGGAGGGGGGATTATGGTAAGGGGTTGTCTTTCAGGGGTTGGGCTTGGCCCCTTAAGGTGCCAGCATCCCAAGACATTTTGGACAGTTTCTTGCTCCCAACTTTGTGGGAAGAGTTTGGGGATGGCACAAACAAGGTCCATAAAGACATGGATGAGCGAGTGTGGGGTGGAGGAACTTGACAGGCCTGCACAGAGTCCTGACCTTAACCCCAAAGAACACCTTTGGTCTGAATTTGAGATTGAACCCTATGGACTAAGACTGGGATGACATTAAAGTTCATGTGCGTGTATGTGGCAGGTGTCCCAATACTTTTGACAATATCGTGTATTTGTTTTCTGCAGTGCACTTTAGTAATGACTGTCATTATGGAAACAACTGTGGACCGTACTGCATAATGTGTATGTTTTAATCCCATGGGAAGAATATAGGGCGATAATTTAGACCATAAATGGGGGCCAGAGAGTCATTACTGCCAACAGGAAGTGTCTGAAAAGGGCCTCTATGGCCAGATCACGGAATATATTTTAACAAAAACGGCAAATCCATAAATATTGCAAATTATTTTTGAAATGACATTACCTGGTAAAGCTTACATTAAATAGCAATGTCTATAATCTCTGGATGAGAAGCTGATTTATAGTGTTTTGACTGCTATAATATGCTTTGATTGGTTGTAAAGTCACCATATTGTCCATATCATCACTGGGCTCTGCATTCCTCTTTAGTGTCATAAATAATAACTCAATATTAACCGCTTCAATACAGGGCTTTTAAACACCCTTCCTTACCAGAGCACTTTTTGCGATTCGGCACTGCGTCGCTTTAACTAACAATTGCGCGGTCGTGCGACGTTACACCCAAACAAAATTGACGTCCTTTTTTTCCCACAAATAGAGCTTTCTTTTGGTGGTATTTGATCGCCCCTGCGGTTTTTATTTTTTGCGCTATGAACAAAAGAAGAGCGACAATTTTGAAAAAAAAACACAATATTTTTTACTTTTTGCTATAATAAATATCCAATTTTTTTAAAAAAAAAACTATTTTTTTTCCTCAGTTTAGGCCGATACGTATTCTTCTACATATTTTTGGTAAAAAAAATCGCAATAAGCGTATATTGATCGGTTTGCGCAAAAGTTATAGCGTCTACAAAATAGGGGATAGATTTATTGAATTTTTTTTTTTTTTTTTTTTACTAGTAATGGCGGCGATCTGCGATTTTTTTTTCGTGACTGCGACATTGCGGCGGACACTTCGGACACTTTTGACACATTTTTGGAACCATTCACATTTACACATCGATCGTTGCTATAAAATTGCAGTGATTACTGTGTAAATGTGACTGGCAGGGAAGGGGTTAACACTAGAGGGCGCTGGAGGGGTTAATGTGTTCCCTAATAGACGTGATTCTAACTGTAGGGGGAGGGGACTTAAGGGGAGGAGACCGATCATGTGTTCCTCCGTACTGGGATCACATGATCGGTCTCCTCTGCACTGACAGGACGTGGCGGTGTGTGTTTACACACACAGCCCCACGTTCCCGCCCGGTCCCGTTGTTTTAACGGGCAATCGCGGGTGCCCGGCGGACATCGCGGCCGCCGGGCACTCGCACCGGGTCCCGAGCGATGCCGCGGGCGCGCGCGCGCGCGCGCGCCGCCGGCGCGCGCCCCCCCAGGCGGCCGGGAATCCGAGGACGTCATATGACGCCCACCCAGGATGGTAGATCCACCTTGTGGGCGTCATATGACAGTGTGCGGTATTGAAGCGGTTAAAGAGTATTTCTAGGCAAACTTTTTTTTTTGTCTCAGAATAAGTGGGGAAGGGTTAGACCCCTTTTTAAGTTTTTCTTGCAGTCTTTTTCCTTTTGGGGAGATCCACCCCTCCATTTGTACTGATGACCAAGAAAGTAGGTAAGGAGAACAATTATCTAATTATCCCCTCAATGGGAGGTTTCCTTGAACTTTCTGTTGTGACTCTGGGACAGGAAGTGAAGGGAAATTTCCCAATGGAACACAAACAGCAAAGCATAACCTTGCAGAGATTTTACCCACCCCCACTCTATCCAAAAAAAAAATAAGAGTTGTATACATATTTAAATACCTGTGAACTTTAGCTGCTCAAAATCCAATAAAATTCTATGATGAAAAAAAGTTGGGTTATACATACACTTTAATATGCTGCTGAGGTCAAGTCCTCGGGAAAAAAGTGTGGGAACTCCCACCCAAGATCCACTCGCCCACCAAAAAAAAAAAAAAAATGATACGCTCATATGCACGAACGCTTCAAAAGTGGTATTTTTTTCATCCAATTTTCGTATTGTGTATATGAAGCTTAACTGTTTGTACATAAAAAAAAAAATCCTCAATAAACATAAATACGGTAATTCTCTGAATAATCAGCATTCATTCAATTGTGCTTCCATGCAAATGTGAACATCATGCTCTGATCTTTATTGGGGAATTTTATTTTGTATATAGAGTGTTTATGTGGTGAGTTTACACTTTTCATTGAACAGAGTTTGGATAACACAGGGTTAAACGGAAAGAACATAAATTTACTGCACATTATCTGGACAGAATGCTTGGGGAGATAGTGATGTGTTCCTGCTTAGGAGATGTATGTTAGCATGGGGGGCTGCAAACTCTGCAGGGCTCCAACACACACTCGCTGCTATTCCAACCCTTCACATATTTCCACATAAACTTCCCTCCTGGCATTAAACTTTGCCAGGTATTGTGCTCAGCTTACCACCCCAAACTGATGTTCCTCCCTCAGCTCACCTCTCTCCCTGCATGTCCTGTGAGCAGAATAGCTGTGCTCCTCCTCTGGGTTCTCTCATCATATGGCACTGAAGATTGAGGAGGGGGGGATTCAGCGGGACACACAGAGCAAGTATGCAGGAGACTGGGGGGGGATGAGGAGACAGAAAATCAGGAGGGGCCAGCGGGAAGGAGCGCATCACAAGAGGTCTGACTAAATACAATCTCTTAGCAGCAGGGACCTGATCTACCTGTCAGCTAGCTGTGATTGACAGGTATATAGAAGCGGAAGCTGTCATGGGGCCCCCTACTGGCAATGCCTGAATGGTCAGGTGTGCGGCACTTACTATTGCGAGCTGTGGCGGCAGCTGCTGGTGTAGCACCTTACACACAGCTTGCATACTTCAAAGTCTTGCAGGACACGGCTGCTAATGGGAACTGAGTTCCTGTTGTGGAAAAAGTACAGGAACTCCGTTCCCATGCGTTCCCGCAGGACTTGAGCCCTGTGCTGCTCACCCATTGAGAGAATTTTGGCTTTGGTTCAGAATTTTTGGTTAATCAGGAGCTGGCAGATATGTGGACAGCTTTAGCCTGCTAAATGAGGCCTACTAATGCCCTGTACACACGGTCGGAAATTCCGATGGAAAAAGTCTGATCAGATTATGTTGTCGGAAAATCCGATCGTGTGTGGGCTCTAGCGGACTTTTTCCGTCGGAATTTCCGATGGAAAAAGTTTGAGAGCAGGACCCAAAATTTTCCGACAACAAAATCTGATTGGACTTTTTCCGATTGTGTGTAGAGAATTCCGATGCACAAAGTGCCACGCATGCTCAGAATAAATTTGGGGACAAAAGCTATTGGCTACTGGCCTCTTCGTAGTCCCGTCATACGTTTTGTACATCACCTCGTTCGGAACGATCAGAAATTCCGACATCTTTGTGCTACCGTGTGTATGCAAGACAAGTTTCGGCCAAAATCCGTCGGAAAAAATCAGACGGATTTTGTGGTCGGAATGTCCGACCGTGTGTATGGGGCATAAGAGTGTTGGATATTTAAGTAGGTTAAAAAAAAAACAAGTCAAAATCTTAATTTTTATCTTAGTTCTTTTAACAGGGTATATATGAAGCTTCAACACTAGCTCATTTAATGTCATTAATATACAGTATTTTTTTACCAGTGTATGCTACACACTACACTGGTAAGCACTGGATGTGAACAAATGGTGGCTGTTTATTATCTGGATAATTAAAAGAGACACTTGACATAACAACATCCAGTAAAGCAAATCAAAAAGTAAAGTTAAAATGTGAATTGCTGTAACCTATAACAAACCATCACTTTTCTTCTGCTGAAGTCAGACACAGAACGATGACTTGGCTGCTATAGCCTAAAACACTTGGGCCTTTGCCTTGCTGAATGAGCCTGTATGTTTATTTGATTATGTGACCCAGATGTTACGTCCTTCAAACCTGGAATAATCATGTAAAGCTGTTAAACCTTGCTCCCCCTTGGTTTAACATGCCTACACAAGAAGTAATTTAATTACATAATGTTTCCAGTGCTATGGAAGATTAGTTTGACATAATACATTCTTTTTGGATTGTGCTGTAGACCAATGTATTGCCTCTACATAAACACAAAACTCCCTGTTTTTTGCCCAAGGATCTTTAACATTTCAGAAATTGGAATAGCATTTACCTGCATCCATTGGAACATTGTGGACTTTGACAAGAAAAAAAAGAAATAAACTCTATATGCAAACAAGGGGCTTAGTGGTCAGAGGCCCTAGTATTTCTGTTTCCCGCAAGGATTGGCCAAATTATGATCAATACTTGGCAGACCCCATTCATTTGATTGAATTCTCTAGTGACATGTTGGAAAATGTTCTCCAATCAGCAGCTGTAGCCAATGAATCCTGGTCCAATGTCCTGGGAATGAGGGGTAATTTTCCTCCATCCACCTAGTTTGTGTGGATAGGGGAACAATTAACTGGCTAGCTTAAAGTGGAACTTCACCCAAAAGGGGAAGTCCCACTCTTCCTCCCCCCTGCTCCTATACATTTGGCACTTTTTTTGGGGGGGGGGGTACTCACTTCGCCACTTCTGGTCATATCACCACAGCGAGCTGAGAGGAAGTTAGCCCCCCCGTCCTTTCGCCGCAGTCTGCTAGGACACATCACAAACTGAAGCACGGCTTGTGCATGTGCAGTTGGAAGCTGGCTGTGAAGCCACCAGGCTTTAGGCCCTTTTCACACTTGTGCGACTTGCGATTTTGCCGCGATTTTTGCCGCGATTTCAAGGAATGTCTGTATAAGTGGCATCAAAATCGGACCAAAGTAGTGCAGGGACTACTTTGAAGTCAGAACGACTTGAAGTTGTACTAATATGAATGGCTGTCATTTGAAATCATGAGGAACGACTTGTCATGCTACTTTGCAGTCCCAAATCATGGGACAAGTCGTATAAGTGTGAAAGGGGCCTTACTGCCAGTTTCTCTTAGTGAAGATCTTGACACCTACACCTGAATCAGATTGAAGAATCGGCTTGGGTGAGGACATCGCTGGATCCAGGAGCAGGTAAGTGTCCTTATATTAAAAGTTAGCAGCTACAGTATTTTTGGGGGGAGACCAGAGCTCCTCTTTAATTAATAAATTATCTCGCTTTGAACCCATAAAAACAATTGATCCGGCATATGTGGGAGACTATAGATCACCATAAGATGCAGAATGCCTGCATCCTGATATTGGGATTTGAGTCCTCCCCATAACCATGCATTATATGAACTCCCTCCTACCCCTTCTCCTACCCCTTTGTTTAATATTCTTCTTGTGAATATGACTCTGGTCTCATGCTGCGTACACACGACCGGTTTTCCCGTCGGAATAAACTCCGAAGGCAAACTGTCTTGCCCACACATGATCACACCAAAGTCCGATGGTCTAGAACGCGGTGACGTACAACACGTACGACGGGACTAGAAAAAGGAAGTTCAATAGCCAGTAGCCAATAGCTGCCATCTCGTACTTGCTTCAGAGCATGCCTTGTTTTAGGTCCCTCGGAACAGCATACAGACGAGCGTTTTTCCCGATAGGAATTGATTTCGTCGGAAAGATTTAAACATGTTCTATTTCTAGGTCTGTCAGAATTTTCGAAAAAAAAAAAAAAGTCAAATGAGGCCCACACACGATCCGAATATCTGATGAAAAGATTCCTTTGGACTTTTTCTGCCAGAAAGTCCAACTGTGTGTACGTGGCATTAGAGTTTTGGAATATCACTAACTAATCTTAAAACGGCTCCCACACCCCATCTAACACCTATACTAACTAACCTGTAGAAGAAAGATGTATAAACCTACCTATTTTCTGTCCTCTCCTGTGTGGTTACATGATCTGCTCCCCTCTGTCAGCTAGTAGCAGCTTCAGGGGAGAGGAGGGATGCCCTATAGTAAGCCTATGGATATGTTCACCACTAGGCAATTCAGCCCTGGTGGGGCAGTTTTGAGATTAGTTAGTAATATGCTAAAATTCCACTTTAAGCTCTTTGTCCTAGGCAAAATGTTCAATTTATCCTATATACAGTTTACATTACCATTTTAGATATCCTATATACTGTATACATTCTTTGGAATATTTTTTGGCAAATATATAATTCAGAGTATAACACAGAATTTTAAGATTTGTACCTGGGTTGTGTTTTTAAGAGGCCTCTCTGGCATGATGAGTATCTGTTTTATATTAATTTTTTTAAGAGTGAATAAAATCATAGTACCGTGTCTAATGAGGTGGCACTCTGAGGCCAGATAATCAATGCGGCCCATGAGCTAAGATTTTGATGCCGCAATGGCTTCCAGGATCGGTCCGGTAATGGCTGCAGCATCCACCTCAATCTCCAGTGACACCGGCGGTGAGATCCCCGATTTCTGGGACACGCTGCTCTCCTGCTGCTCCATCCTCATGTTCTGCAGCCTGGAGCGCTGTGAGGTGGACACAGGAACCAAGATGGCGTGGGCAGAGCTAGCAGCCATGCTGTTTTGATAATGGAGCTGCCTCTGATCCAACGGTGGCTGTTGCAGCACTGCACAGGTCGGCTGCTTGTTTTGTCTAGGTGTGAGGTGAAAGCTTATATTCACCCAATCCTTCGTTCCTTCGGAAAACAGCGCTTCCCAGTGGTCCAGCAGTGTTCCTGGTCTATGGAGCCTGCTCTGAGAGTGATGACGTCAGGAACAATCCACAATTTTTTTTTTCTGCCCGGAGATGGGCTTAAAGCAATAATACATCCAATATCAAACATTTATTATATTGCAGCTTACCAATTCTTATGCCGCGTACACACGGTCGGAATTCTCGTCGGAAAAAGCTCTGATGGTTTTCTCGTTGGAATTCCGACGGAATTTTGCTCGAACTGTCTTGCCTACACACGGTGACACCAAATTCCAATGGTAAATAACACTGCAGCATACAACACGTTCGACAGCACTATAAAAGGGAAGTTTAATGCTTCCGAGCATGCGTTGAATTGGCTCCGAGAATGCGTCGGAATTTTGCGTGTTGTAATTGCATACACGCGATCGGAAAATCCGATAGAAAGGTTTTCCGTCTGAAAAATTAAGAACAGGTTCTCAATCCAAAGTCCGTCGGAAATTCCGACAGAAAAAGACCGATGGGCATACACCTTTCGGAAAATCCGATGAGAAGCTCCCATCGGACTGTTTCCATCGGAAATTCCGACCGTGTGTACGCGGCATAAGATGTGATGGCTTCATTCGTTTCCTCCAGCCAGTAAGTCTGTTTTTCAACAGAAAAGCTTGCTTGCACTTAAAACAGGAATAAAAAGGAAAGGTGGACACTAGTTCTGTTGACAACCAGGGATTTTCTCATTTTGGAAATATGACAGGAAGTGAAGAGAAATCTCCCCAGTGGGACACAGATGGTCTTTGTGAGATTGTTTCTGTTTTCTTTAGCCGGCTCACAGTTTTAATATAAAAATTATCTGGAAGGCTCAACAAATGTGCTCAGGATGGTGACCCGAAAAGATCAGGGAACATCTGTTTCCCAATCTCCTTTGCTGTGTGTGAAGCTGGAAGCGCTTAACTCTGAGCATTTAAGATTTCAGAGCTGTGATTCCCTGGCTGCTGTGGCCAGAGAAGCAGCTAATCAAGCATGATCTGTGATTGATTAGCTGCATTGGAGGACAGAGGAGACATTGAAAGTATGATAGATGGTGGGATAGTCGGAAGTTTACTATAGGTAGGGTGGGATACTTTTTTTTTTGTTTTGTTTTGGGTGTGTGGGGTAAGCATGTCAGTTTTTTGGAATAGAATATATAGGACTGTTTGGTATTCGTGTAGTTTCTTTCTTGAACTATTGAATATAAAGTTGTATGAATTGATGTGTTGAACTTTAAATAAAAATAAAAATTTGATAATAAAAAAATAAAAAAAATTATGATACACCACTGATGTCTTCATAAAGAGAACCTGTCACCTGTGATTTTAACCACTTACGGACCAGCCACCATGGATATACGTTGCTAATTTGACATTATAGCTGCCATAACCCCGGTATATTTATACACAATGAGCGATTCTCTTTCACATGAAAGTGGTCTCAGCGGCGGATTCGCCACTGGATCACTTTTATGGGTGACAGAAGAGGTGCACCCCCCCCCCTCCCGCCGATTCCCAGTCGTTTCCGCCGCTTAACTGAAAGATCAGCAGCGGCAGAAACTATCAGGTCCAGTGGCATGATGTCAAGTAAGGGCAAGATGGCCCCCACTCGACTCTTTGCCCTTGGAGGCCTGGAGCGACATCAAACGTCACTTCCGCCCTCCAGGGGGGGGGGGGAATAAAATGATTTTTATTTCTTTTATTGATTTTAAGTGTAAATGTGAGATCTGAAGTCTTTTTGACCCCAGATCTCACATTAAAGAGCCCTGTCCTGCTTGTTTCTATTACAAGGGATGTTTACATCCCTTGTAATAGGAATAAAAGTGATCAAAATTTTTTTTTTTAAAGGGACGGTGTAAAAATAAAAAGTAAAATTAATAAGAACATTTCTTTTTAAAGCGCCCCGTCCCTCCAAGCTTGCGCGCAGAAGCGAACGCATACGCAAGTCGCGCCCATATATGTAAACTGTGTTCAAACCTCACATGTGAGTAATCGCCGCGATTTTAAGCACAAGAACAATCATTCTATCACAAGATCTCCTCTGTAACTCTTAACAGGTAACCTGTAACAAAAATTAAAGCATCGCCTATGGAGATTTTTAAGTACCGTAGTTTGTCGCCATTCCACAAGTGTGCGCAATTTTAAAGCATGACATGTTAGGTATCAATTTAATTGGCGTAACATCATCTTTCACATTATACAAAATTGGGCTAACTTTAGTGTTTTATTATTTTTTTCCCAAAAAAAATTGCGTTTGTAAGACCGCTGCGTAAATACAGTATGACATAAAGTATTCCAATAATCTCAATTTTATTCTCTAGGGTCTCTACTAAAAAAAAAATTAAATGCTTGTGGGTTCGAAGTAATTTTCTTGTAAAAAATTGTGATTTTAACTTGTAAACAACAAGTATCAGAAATAGACCTGGTCCTTAAAGCGGAGGTCCGCCCACCGCTGCAAAAATTAATAGCCAGCAGATGCACATACTGCAGCTGCTGACTTTTAATAATCGGACACTTACCTGTCTTGGAGTCCAGCGATGTTGGCAATGCAGCTGATGTTTCCATGCCACCTCCATTGCGAGTAAGGGAACCCGGCAGTTAAGCCTTACGGCTTCACGCTGGGAACCCTACTGCCCATGCTTGAGGCTCTGCTCCTCTCTCCTACTGGCCCAGCAGCCGGGGAAGGAGGAGGGAGGAGGAGGGAGCCTGGGAGGTGACATCAATACCCGTGGCTGAGGCTCCTGTAAGTGGAACAGGACAGGTATCCTGCCCCCCCATCCGACAGGTGCCAATATTGGCATTGGAGGGGGGGGAGGAGTACAACGAGCGAAAGTTTCACTTTTGGGTGAAACTCCGCTTTAAGTAGTTAAAGCTGAATTCCAGGTATAAACTAATGTAAGTATATAGTGTGCACTATAACTAGCCAACCCCCGTTAAATGCTGGAAACCACTGCTATTACAGTGATCGCTGCATCCAGGTCCTGTGCCAAGCAGCTGCCCCGCTGCTTACTGAACACAGGGGGTCTCTTTCTTGGCATGGGTGCCATTTGGAGTATACCTTGTTTTTTCTCAAGAAACAGAAATCTTTCAGCTGGGAAATGGTGATATCTGGGGATTCCCTCACTTTGGAGGGATTTCCTCTCACTTCCTGTTTTAGCTTTGGGACAGGAAGTGAAGGGTAATCTACCAAATGGGACAATACCAAAGCCACAAGTGTATTATATTATAGCTTACCAGTCATCTTTTTGTATAAATAAAAAAACTTTAATTTAATCTCATGTGTATTTCGTCCAAGGTACTGAGATAATCAATGTTCTCTTCATTTCGGAGACTATTCGGTAATTGTCTCCTTTTCAATTTTTCTTACCAGTCATTAGATGTGGCAGCTGCATCAGTTTACTTTTCTTTTTTCTGGTTTCACTTGGTGATCTGGCCAATAACATACCTCATGTATTAGGTGAGACATAACTCTGGAGGAATGAGAACAGGAAGCACAGCAGAGAGCGCATTATTGTCAGTCTGCTGTGGGAGGGGAAGGGAGTGTTGAGGGAGTGGGAGGGGAAGGGAGTGTTGAGGGAGTGGGAGGGGAAGGGAGTGTTGAGGGAGTGGGAGGGGAAGGGAGTGTTGAGGGAGTGGGAGGGGAAGGGAGTGTTGAGGGAGTGGGAGGGGAAGGGAGTGTTGAATGTATTAGCATATTTAAATACACTGACAAATTGAAGTCGAACTTCAGCTCTCGCTTTTATAACCGGTACAGCAAAGAGTTGTTTTACTTTTTGGGATAAAGGTTTTGCATGAATAAATAAAAGCTGATTTTTTTAATCAACCCTGTCAGTGTTACAAGGTTTGTCTCATCCGTGTAAACTGATACATTCTGCTGGAGAGCTTGCCAATAGATTTAGGTCAATTTTTTATTTTTATTTGAGAGAAAGCCTGTTGAGGTTCTGCCCTGGAGGCTAATGGCGCAGGGTCTGGTTGGAAGGAGGCATTCATTTTCACAGGGACACAGTAAGTAGTGGCCTGAGAGGGAGAGAGAGATCCTAGAGAGACCGATGCTACTTAAACCCCTTTGTGAGACTGTTCCAGAATTGCTGGCTCAGGGCTGCCTACAGAGTGTATGTCTACATTCTCTTGCACAAGAGGCCTACCCTAAAGAGGTTAGCTACTAAGAGAGAGTGTTATCTGTTAAAGTTTGCACAAGATTTGGAGTAGGCCAAGGTTCATCTGAAACCCTACCCAAGTTCTTCAAGCCATAAATCCTAAAAAGACACTTCCTGCCTAATTCTTGTGTGGAGAGACTGGGAAGATAGATTGATAGATTGATAGAAGCGCAGCAATTGGCTCCCGTTGATGTCAATCAAATCCAATGACACGGGAGCCAGGGGCAGGGCCATGTCCTGCTGTCTGTATCGATGGGAGCAGCAGCAGGACATGGGAGAGCACCCGCACGGTTCCCCCGAGGCTCTCCAACGGGGCACTCAAGAAGAGGAGGAGCCACGAGCGCTGCTGTGGGACCCCAGAAGAGGAGGATCAGGGCCACTCTGTGCAAAACCAACTGCACAGAGGCAGTAAGTATGACATATGTTTTTTTTTTTTTAAACAAACCTTTACATATCCTTTAACCACTTCCCACCCAGCCAATGTACATAAACGGCCGGGTGGGCGCTCTCTCCTTCTGAATGGACGTTCAGGAACGTTCCTCAGAAGGAGGGGGATCACACGCGTGGGCACATGCAGCGGCGCGATCCCGATGCGCTTATATCACCCGGACACGGTGCATCTCCGATCGGCAGGAGGGCTCTGTGATTGGCCCTCCTGATCACAAGACGGCCGTGTCCAATCACAGCCGTCATGTGCACAGAGCCGGTTGCTAGGCAATCGGCTCTCCTCTCCTCACACAGAAGTTGTCGGTGAGGAGAGCGGATCGCTTCAGCCGGCTGGTGATCAGTGAGTATGAGCTGTTTTTTACAGCTTTTAACTCACTGATCACCAACCTAGTGTCAGAGGTACTCACCCGGGCCGAAATGCTGAGAGCTGCTCCTCTTGCGACTAGGTGCACGATGCCTCTGGAGTGGATACAGAGGTCACCGGGCACAAAGATGCACGGGTTGCCAGCAGGTGTGTTGCAGGTGGTGTGCAGTAGCGACGTTGACCAGGAGAGGCTGATGCTGCACTGGAAGTAGACACCTGGCAGGACCGTGATGAGGCAAAGGTTATGTAGGTACCAGAACGTGTACTGGAGGAGGACCCTTAGGTGCATGTGAGAACTAGAAGTCCAGAACACCAAGCAGAGGGTCAAACACAAGTAACTTCAGGGAAAGTCCAGTAGGCAAGCCGGGGGTCAAGCACGGGTAATCAAGCAGAGGAGGTATCCAATAGCAGGCCAGGGGTCAAACACAGGTAGGTAACTCAGAGAATGTCCAGTAAGCAGGCCGAGGGTCAAGCACAGGTAATCAGGCAGCAGAGGTATCCAGGAAGCAAGCCAAGGGTCAAACACAGGTAAGTAACTCAGAGAATGTCCAGCAAGCAGGCCGAGGGTCAAGCACAGGTAATCAGGCAGCAGAGGTATCCAGGAAGCAAGCCAAGGGTCAAACACAGGTAAGTAACTCAGAGAATGTCCAGCAAGCAGGCCGAGGGTCAAGCACAGGTAATCAGACAGCAGAGGTATCCAGGAAGCAGGCCGAGGGTCAAACACAGGTAAGTAACTCAGAGAATGTCCAGCAAGCAGGCCGAGGGTGAAGCACAGGTAATCAGGCAGCAGAGGTATCCAGGAAGCAGGCCAAGGGTCAAACACAGGTAACAGCAGCGGTGGTCAAGCGGGTTCCGGGTCATACACAGGTAATCAAGCAGGTACAGGATACAAGGTACTGGATACAAGGTACAGGATACAGGATACTGGATACAAGGACTGGAGCCAGGACTCAGGAAGAGACAACAAACCAGCGATTTGTGAGGAGACAGAAGAAGCCTTTTATAGGCCAGGTAAGTGGTCAGGTGGGATACCCGGACGAGTGCGCATGCGCACTCGTCCTCTGTCAGCGCCGCGCACAGCGGTGAGCCGCACTGGCTGAGCTGCATCAGATACCCATGGACCCGCGCATGCGCACCCGCTACCCGGCGTACCTGTACTGTTTGCTGAGCCGTTCTACCGCGCGTGCGCATACCCGGAACCCGGCGACGAAGTACGGTATTTCCCTGACACCTAGTGTCCACAAACAGTGTAAAACACAAATGTCCCCAAAACACGTCACCAAAACACATGTCCCCAAAACACATATTCCAAAACACATGTCCCCAAATAATAAAAACACCTGTCCCCCACATATGTCCCACTAAAATCACATGTCCCAATGATTAAGACCCCTTTCACACGAGGGCGTTTTGCAGGCGCTATAGCATTAGAAATAGCGCCTGCAAATAGCGCCCTCAAACTGCTGCTCCATTGTCTGCAGTGTGAAAGCCCGAGGGCTTTCACACTGCAGCGGTGTGCTGGCAGGACGTCAGGAAAAGTCCTGCCAGCAGCTTCTTTGGAGCGGTGAAGGAGCGGTGAAGGAGTGGTGTGTTTACAGCTCCTCCACCGCTCCTCCCCATTGAAATTAATGGGGCAGCGCTGTAATACCGCCAGGGGTTTTAACCCTTTCTCAGCCGCTAGCGGGGGGTAAAAGCGCCCCGCTAGTGGCCGAAATGCGTTGCAAATCCGACGGTAAAACGCTGCTAAAAATAGCGGCGTTTTACCGCTGACGTTATGGGCGGCGTGGTGTGAAAGGGGTCTAACTGCACACATATGTCCGTGATCACCTGTGCACATCTGTACATGATCGTTTGCGTACATATGTCTGTGATCACATGAACCAATTATTATACACTTAACGGAATTTTTTTTACCAAAAACATGTAGCAGAATACATTTTGGCTTAAATTTATGACAAAATTCTATTTTATTGGATTTCTTTTAAAATAGAAAGAAGAAAATATTGTTTTTTTTTTAAATTTGCTTATATCGCAAAAAAGTCGTGAATAAATACCACCAAAAGAAATCTCTATTTGTGCGAGCAAAATTATAAAAATTTCATTTAGGTACAGCGTAGCATGACCGCGCAATTGTCAGTGAAAGTGCGAGAGCGCTGAAAGCTGAAAATCGGTCTGGGAAGGAAGAGGTGCCCGGTATTGTAGTGGTTAATAATGCTTTACAGCAGACAACGCCGGGCAATTTTTTTGTTCCCATGCAGTGGGGCTGTGTCAGCAGGAGCCGGTCTTGCGCTGGGAGGATCACGTACAGTAAGTATATCTCTGTTCTTTGATTCCCTGGACAGAAATGAGCAGTTAACCCATAAAGTGCAGGTTCCGCATGGGAACAAAAAAAATGCCCAAAAGGTCTGCTTTAGGTCATTTTATAACCCAAACTGCAGATTTTAATATGTGTGCCAAAAATGAAAAGCATCGCTCCAGAGGTGATCTGGTAACATAGCTCCCAACTGTCCCTGATTTCGAGGGACTGTCCCTGATATGACGCAATGTCCCTCTGTCCCTCTTTTCCCCTCATTTGTCCCTCATTTTGGTCTGATCTATATAGTTGTATAAACCTTCCATCCAATTCTAAATTGCTGCATTTGTACATTTTAAAAGCCAATATAAAGTAATAGTAGTGGTAAAAAAAAGCCCTTGAGGGTTTAATTAACCACTTCAGCCCCAGAAGGATCTACCCCCTTCCTGACCAGAGCACTTTTTGCGATTCAGCACTGAGGCGCTTAACTTGCACGGGCATGCGACATTGCACCCAAACAAAAATGACGTCCTTCTTTTCCCACAAATAGAGCTTTTTTTTTTTTATTTCTGTTTATTGAGCTTTTCAACGCAAACAACATACAACAACTACTGGGCCATGTTAACATAACAGCAGCCCAGTCAATTGGCCACGCAGGGCCCAACATTAACAATTCCCTTACCCGTCCCTCTCCCCCCTCCCCTCCCTCCCCTGTTTGTCACAGCTCAGCCCCTTTCGTTGTACGGATTACAGGTCCGGACGTATGCTCCCTCTCTCACTGCACAACATTGCTGTTAGCATTAATGCATCTGAGTTTTTGGTTCCACCTCCTTTCTTAAACTATTTTTGACATTTGTTCGGCCTTTTCTCATCCTCACAACCATCATCTTAGAGATTACCCTCAGTCTGTATTCAAAGATGTTCTTTATTGAACTAGGACTAAATTCCTCATCCTTACTCCCTCATCCCACTGTGCAATCACATTCATACCAGGCCTTCAAGGCCTTATCAAATTTTTTCCCACAGACTCTTGCCCTGTATGTTGTCTTGTAATATGGTAACATAGAGTTAACCAAATGCTTCCAAAAGTTAATGTCCGGGGCTTGTTGGTTTTTTCCATTTGAGCAGTATGGCTTTTTTTCCATAAAATAACAGGATAGTAAGTAATGTTCTCAGAGCCCTTGAAGGAACCACCTCCTCTACCAATCCCAATAAGCACACCTTCACTGTCAGGGGAATCGGTACTGTCAATATATCCGAGATGCAGTCTGTGATTTCTCGCCAAAAACCTTGAACTAGAGGACAGTGCCAGAATATGTGGTCAGCGTCTGCCGGAGAAAAGGTACACCTCCAGCATTCTGCCGTCGCTGTCCCATATATTTTGGCAATTCTAGCTGGAGTATAGTAGCTTCTATTCAAAAATTTTAATTGTATCAGTCGGTCTCTAGCCGACAC